>ONZH01019421.1:0-51898 GCA_900303285.1 Rhinella marina | reverse complement strand
CTCACCTCTTGGGCCTACAAACATTTTTCTCATGGCTCACCTCTTGGGCCTACAAACAATTTTTAAGAGGTCTCACCTCTTGGGCCTACAAACAATTTTTATTATGGCTCACCTCTTGGGCCTTAATACAATTTTTAAGAGGTCTCACCTCTTTGGCCTCCACTTAATTTTTTCGAGGGCTCACCTCTTGGGCCTCCATATAATTTTTTCGAGGGCTCACCTCAAGCTAACTTTGCGCACTCATTAAAATATTTTCACAACAAGGACCTAAGAGCCCTCGATGGGAGAGCTTTGTGTGGGGGCCTGTTATAGGGAAGAGATGCGGCCCTGCGGGCTCTAGCCTGCCTTCTCCATGAGCCTCTGGCCAGCCCACGGCCTCTTCCTGCCTTTTGCGGTCCTACGCATCCCTCAACATCCCCACTGCTTTACCTGCTAGACATGACACTGGGCCAGGTCGGGTCACTGACTTCGTCATACTCAACCACCTCCTCTTACACTGCCTCACTTTGCTCCAACAGCCTCCCTTGCTGGCAACTGTGTCTCATCATCATCGTCCCTAATCATTTTACACTTTAGTGCCCGTTCCACACCACCATCAGCTAGAGATGGAGCTTGCTCCAGTGTTTGGTCATCAGAACAAACAAAATCCTCAGATAGCTCCTGCGATTCTTGCATGGGTGGGAACACTTGGTTGATAACATTGGTCAGGGTGGGAGGAAGGAGGGTCAGAGTGAGGTCCCTGCAGTTTCTGCAGGCTATCGACGAGACTGGACTTTGTGGACTTGACTGGGTGGTGGACAGATTTAACAAATCTAGAAGGAGAAGGAGGGGTTTGCCGAGCTGTCCGTAAGGGTTGCGGAAATCCAGACAGAACCAAGGCCCAAAACTTGGGTGGGGGTAGCAGGTTTGCCCGTCCCCGCCTCCACAACATTCACCCAGTGTGCTGTCAGGGAGATGTAGCATCCCCGGCCTCAAACCAAAGTGTTGGTGGTCAAATGGCCTTTTGCAGTAACCGTGTTACTCGGGCATGGATGATGTTTTGGGACATGTGCCTGGGCAAGGCAGGGATGGCACAGAGGGAAAAATAGTGATGGCTTGATTGCTTTCCCCCTTGCCTATGCCATCTGTGGTTGTCATAGGCAACGTGATTTTAAGGGGTGCAGAATTTTATCTTCTTTTTTGTCTAGTTTGGCTTGGGGTCCATGGCAATGTAGAGGAAAGAAGGTTTCCTTGTATGGTCTCACTTTACAGAGAGGTTACATTGTCTTTGGAGTGTATTGTTGAGAGGCTGTGATAGTGGCGTAATAGTGCGACTTGGGCGCGTTATATGCACCCAGAAATGCTTCCCCTGCTGTCCCAGTTGCATTCCAGCAGTGTTGGCATCCTTTTCTGAGGTTTCAGGGTGGACTTGGTGACCTCCAAGTGGTCGAATTGAGATTTCCAAGTGGCGAGCATTTTTTTCCCATAGACTTTAATGGGATTCGATATTCGGTCGAATAGCCGAATATCGCGGTCTATTCGAATCGAATTTCGAACTTTCGAATATTTCACTACTCGCTCATCTCTAATGACAGTCTGTTCCACAGAAGTCACACATAATAAATGTGGTGCCAATATTCAAAAGGAGTCAAAAATAAGCATGATAACTATGGGCTGGTAAGTCTAACCTATCTTATTAGTAACACTTTCTCAGAGAAGCCATCCTTGAACATTTGAATGAAAATAAACATATAACTTCATATTAGTAAAGCAGCAACATATGACACTTCACAGTCATAGAATGGCACCCGTCACCCATAGGCACCCATGTGGCAAGTACAGTACCTCCATAGAAAATTGTTATTGATAGGCATACAGTAGCATATGTCATCCATAGGATCCCCATAGGAATGAAATAGCAAAGCAGAAAAAATATGATTTATTACCATCCGAATGGAGAAAACAGAACATTTTTCTGGCCTCTGTAGGGTAAATGGGGGCCTATAGATAGGTATGGCTACGCACCTCATGCTTTCAGGAGCATATGGCAAATGAACTATGCAAACGTGGTCTGAATGTTGTCTAAGTATGTAGAAGAAGTAATCATACGACAAACAAATGCAGTGCTATGCTGGAGCTCTATACATTGGCGAACCAACTGCCCAAGGCTCAGTAATTTAGAGCCAAAAAGAGTCTATGTCTCACCATTGTTAAGCAGGTATGCCAATTTTGCCTTAGAATATGCCAAGAAAGTTTGCACAAAAATTGCAATTTTTCTCTCCACTCAACAAATTTGAAAATTTGAAATTTTTCTAAAAGAAATCCTGAAATAGGTATGCATTTTGGCAAAAACACACACTTTCACTGTTAGTTCCAAGAGCGCCAAATTTTTTAGTTGTACCCCTTCATTCTGTTTTCACGCAAATCACACAATTTCCTTTACTTGGACTGTCTTTCTGTCATCTTCAGATCTGCTTACAGTGAAATGTTTCTCTTTTTTTCAGCTTAAAGTGGTTGTCCGGTTTCAAAGTCAAATTTTATTTTATGTACTTCTAACACCCCTCACCATGCATATACACGCCCGTATACCTATTTTTCATGTCTTTGCTTTAATTCCCCCTGTCCGGGCATCAGACTATCCTGGATGATCTGTTTACTTTGCTTTTTAGATCTGTTTATTTTGCTGTTTAGTTTTCTGTTTTGCTGAATAGGTAACTGTATTAGTTATTTAGGTAGTTATGTCCAGATATGTGCCCTCTCACAGTACTATCCCCTGATATGTTCCCCCTCACAGAAGCAATGCCCAGATATGTGATCCCTCAAAGCAATATGCCCAGTTATGTGCCCTGATATATGCCCTCTCACAGTATTTCTCCTTTATGCCACCACACTGTAGTTATGCCAGAATTGTGCTCCCTTTATAGATTATGCCCAGATATGTGCCTCCTTTACAGTAGTTATGACCAGATATGTGCCCCCTCACAGTAAATATGCCCAGATATGTGCCCCCTCACAGTAATATACCAGGATTGTGCTCCTCACAGTAGTTATGGCCAGATATGTGCTCCCTCACAATAGCTATGCCTAGATTTGGTCCCTCACAGTAATATGCCCAGCTGTACCCCTAACAGTAATATGCCCAGTTATGTGCCTCCCCACAGTATTTATGCCCAGTTATGGGTCCCCTCATAATAGTTATGTCTGGTTATGTGCCTGCTCAAAGTAATATGCCCAGATATGTGCCTCCTCAAAGTAATATGCCCAACAGTGCCCCTTCACAGTAATATGTTGAGTTATGTGCCCCCTCACAGTAATATGCCCAGTAAAGTGCCCCCTTTACAGGCAGTAATTAAACTCCACATACTCACCTCATTCCCCAGCAGCAGCAGGATACAAGGAGCTGCTGGCCAGCCCTGCTCCCTGCCCAGATCTGCAGTGTGGAGCACAGATAGGGGGAGGAATGATGGAGCAGGGAGCCAATAGATGGCTCTCTGCTTCATCATTACGAGAAGCTGTCTCTGCTTCCTATGGAAGACAGCTGTCAGAGAGTGGGACATACCTCCACCGTACCAGGACCGTGGGACAGCCACTGAAATCTGGGACTGTTCCACCAGATCTGAGATGGTTGGGAGGTATGATCTGATCCTATCATGTATGATACAGCCTGCTGTGCCTGATACACAGCCTGTTGAGTGTGTTACAGCCTGCTGAGCTGTGTATCTAATCCCATCTTGTATGATACTGTCTAGTGTATATCTAAGCTTATCATGTCTTCTGTGCCTCTGTATTTAAATCTACCACCTGCGATATGGTCTACTGTTCCTGTATCAAAGATTCTGATGTGTGATCCTGCCTGCTGAGCTCTGTATCTACACTGGTTTGCGGCAAACTGCAAACGGAACTTCTTATTGCTTGCTTTCAAAAATGGCTTTCTTCTTGCCACTGTTCCATAATCCTAGATTTGGGGAGAACAAAACTAATAGATGTCCTGTGTACAGATTTTCCTGTCTGAGCTGTGGATCTCTGTAGCTTCTCCAGAGTGACCATTGGCCTATTAGCTGCTTCTCTAAACCGTCCTCTCCTCGCCTGGGCTGTCAGTTTACGGTTGTGCCATACTCCTTACATTTTCTGATGATGGATTGAACAGTGCTCCATGAGATGTTGAGAGCTTGGGATAATTTGTTATAACCTAACCTTGCACTTCTCCACAACTTTATCCCCTGGTGTGTTCCTTGGTTTTCATTAGCATTGAGCGAGCATGCTCGGCCGAACTCGCTGTTAGGCCGAGCATGCCGGCGCTCCGGTACACTCGGTGTTCGGCGTGCGGGGAGGGATGGCATTCAGTGTAATGCCAATAGCCATCTTAGCTACTGGCATTACACTCATTGGCTGGCTGGGAACGCGTCATCGGGTGCTATATAGCACCCGGTGACACGTGACCGGCCATTCTTAGTCAGGGAGAGCTGCCGCAAGGAGGGACAGACAGTGTAAGGATAGAGGCGCGCTAGGCAGGGAAAGAATTTATTTAAAAAAAAAAAACAAATAAAAGCCCTTTTAAGGGCTAAGGGGGACATTTAGGGACCTTTTTTAATTTTATTTTGGGCACTTTTGTAAACCAGGCATCCCCCGCTATTCCGAGCAGGGGGGTGCCTGGTTTACTCCCATTGACTTTAATTATGCTCGGGTGCTTGGCCGAGCACTCGAGCACCCACTAGTGCTCGGCCAGAGCACCGAGCATACGAGCACTTCAGTGCTCGATCATCACTAGTTTTCATGATGCTGTTTGATCACTAATGTTCTCTGTTCTCTAACAAACCTCTGAGGCCTTCACAGAACAGCAGGAGTTATACTGAGAATTACCGAGGTGAACTCTATTTACTAATTAGGTGACTTCTGAAGGCAATTGGTCCCACTGGATTTTATTTAGGGGTATTAGAGTACAGGGGGCTGAATACAAATGCACGCCACACTTTTCAGATTTTTATTTATTAAACATTTTGAAAACCATGTATCATTTTCTTTTCACTTCACACATATTTATTTATTTTACAGTGCTACTATTTTCCACAGCACTTAACAGACATTGGCATCCAATTGTCTCCAATGGGGTTTATGCTCTAAGTTCCCTATCAGTATGTCTTTGACGTGTGGGAGGAAACCGGAGAACCCAGAGGAAACCCACGCAAACACGGGGAGAACATACAAACTCCAAAAACATGTTGTCCTTGGGTGGATTTGAACCTAGGACCCCACAGCACTGCAAGGCACCAGTGCTAACCACTGAGCCACCATGCAGCCCATTACTACAACTTTATGTTGGTCTATCACATAAAATCCCAATAAAATACATGTAAATTTGAGGGTGTAATGTCAAAAAATGGAAAAGTCCAAGGGTTATAAATACTTTTGTCAAGGCACTGTAAAACAGGTTGCCCATGATTATCATCCCATTGATCGATGACACCTGACTCTAATTTCACTATCCTATTATCTGCTAATCCTAAAGGTTCACATACTTTTGCCCCTCCCAGACAGTGATAGTGAATCATTTTCCTCAATGACCAAGTGTAATATTTTTGACACGTTTTGATTTGGTTATCTGTATCTACTTCTAGGACAAAGAAAATTCTGAAGGTTTTACAGACTTTTCACGGCTTCTCAAAAAATCAGGACCCATAAAACTCATGAATGGCCAGCTTCAGTTTAGTCTTGATGAACCAACCCCTTCCAGGATATTTCTGATCTAGATGGGAGCATCATGCCAATGTCCAAAAGACATAAAAGAGTCAACTAACCTACGTGACTAATTCTTTTTCGATACATCCATAAATATACATTACCCAGGGAATTTTCAGTTTACCAAAAAAATGAAAAACTAATCTTAACCGGGGCAGATATTGTTCAATCTTTTCAGGTTGATTGTAAATCTGTTATACCTTTGTTACGCTTAAAATCAATTTTGTTGGAAATTTACCCCGGCAGACTATACCTCAGGCCAGTTCACATCCCTGGAGAATTAAAAAAAAAGAAAGATTTATCTAGTAACAAGTAACACCTCAGGAAAAAAGAAACAGGCTTTTTAATTGCTTTGTGCTCTTCATAATTGAAGACAGGCACTTTCTCAAGGCATTCACTGCCAAGAGGAGTGTGACTTCACTTGGCCCTGCTTAATTAATCCTGTGATACAAACCTTCTGGCTTCAATTTTCACATTTCTGTCTCTTTTTAGAGGTGATAATAAAACTAAAAATTTATGTTGGTTACTGTATGTCTCTAGCTGTGCCAGTAGAACACAAATAAAGCCATGTGGAAGGAGGAGGTCTCTCCGCATTCTTGTTTTGCGTGTGTTTTTTGAGTTATTATCTACGGTATAGAGCATTGAGCATTCTTTGTGTTAAGTCGAAAAACAAAAAGGCATGGTGAGGAGCGGAGAACATCATAGCCAGGTCTTCAGTATGAAAAGAATATCAGCAATGATATGGCAACCCACACAAACAAGGTTTGTGTCAACAGTTTATATAAGAGAGGGCACTAAATTACAAAAAAAAATTTGGTCTATTCAAGGAGACAAAGTGGTTGCTTGTCCCTATTCAGCTAAGTTAATGTAAACTTTAGGCTGGTTTCTCTGTACCTTGCTTGCTATTGTGATACATTTTGACATGTCCCATGAAGAAAGATGACGGGGACAAACCTCTAGAGGTGGTTAATTTTAGGGAATGCAGCGGTTGTTTGTGCCCCAAAACCCTTGCGAGAAGGATTAATCGTACATATCTTGGGCTGGTTAGGATGACTCAAAACATAGTAACATAGTTTATAAGGCTGAAAAAAATCCCTCTGTCCATCCAGTTCGACCTGTTATCCTGCAAGTTGATCCAGAGGAAGGCAAAAAACCCCTGTGAGGTAAAAGCCAATTTTCCTCACTTTAGGGGAAAAAATTCCTTCCCGACTCCAATCAGACATCAGAATAACTCCCTGGATCAACGACCCCTCTCTAGTAACTATGACCTGTAATATTATTACCTCCAGAAATACATCCAGGCCCTTCTTGAACTCTCTTAGTGAACTTACCATCACCACCTCCTCAGGCAGAGAGTTCCATAGTCTCACTGCTCTTACCGTAAAGAATCCTCTTCTATGTTTGTGTACAAACCTTCTTTTCTCCAGACGCAGAGGATGTCCCCTCGTCACAGTCACAGTCCTGGGGATAAATAGATGATGGGAGAGATCTCTGTACTGACCCCTGATATATTTATACATAGTTATTACATCTCCCCTCAGTCGTCTTTTTTCTAAAGTAAATAACCCTAATTTTGATAATCTTTCTGGGTACTGTAGTCCACCCATTCCAGTTATGACTTTAGTTGCCCTCCTCTGAACCCTCTCCAGCTCTGCTGTGTCTGCCTTGTTCACAGGAGCCCAGAACTGTACACAGTACTCCATGTGTGGTCTGACTAGTGATGTGTAAAGTGGCAGGACTATGTTCTCATCACCGCCATCTATGCCTCTTTTGATGCAACCCATTATCTTATTGGCCTTGGCAGCAGCTGTCTGACACTGGTTTCTACAGCTTAGTTTGCTGTTCACTAAAATCCATGTCAGTGTTACCCAGTGTTTTACCATTTAGTATGTACTGGTGACTTGCATTATTCCTTCCCATATGCATAACCTTACCAGTCAGTGTTAAACCTCATCTGCCACTTCTCTGCCCAAGCCTCCAGTCTATCCAGATCCCCCTGTAGCAGTGCACTGTCCTCTGTAGTATATATATAGTATATTCTCCTCTGTAGTACATATACAGTATGCTGTCCTCTGTAGTATATGTATAGTATACTGTCTTCTGTAGTATATATAAAGTGTACTGTCCTCTTCTGTGTTAATTACTTTACACAGTTTAGTGTCATCTGCAAAAATTGATATTTTACTGTGCAAGCCTTCTACAAGATCATTAATAACTGATGCCTTAAGGAATATTAAGAAATTATGCTGCACAATTTTGGACCAAAAAACATAAAAGAAGGGGAAACAAATTTCAGAATAATGGAGCAGATATCAGATCAGCCTAAAACCCTAGAAGCAGTTCTAAAGAGGTTCCACTGTAAAGGTGTTGCGATGCACCTATCTAGGGACATGAATGAAACAGAATTATTATTTTGTTTTTAGTCTAGTGCCATCTAATTGCAAACTAATAAGTAGACCTGATTCCAGTGCAGCCTGCGCTGGGACAAGGTGTTGATAAGTGAAGAACTATAGTCAAGGTGCTAAGAATTCTCATAATTTTAACTAATCGCAACTTGATAATTGCAAAACTGCTGTTAAAGTGCTGGTATTTACAAACAAGGTGATCATAACTGTGGAAAAGTGTGGGAACGAGGGCAAGGGGAAGGTAATTAAGACAACCACCAAATTAAAATATATCCCATATGGTTTTATTATGTAGATTTTTTGTTTCCAATTCAAAAATGATAAAACGCAAGAGAAATGAGCATCAACGTCTATTGAATTCACATGATTTATGTTGAGCTGGAGAGGGGTCCTGTAGCGCCATGAGTTAGTTCCATGTCTTTGAAGCTCCACTTTAAAATAAAAACTTCAGAGATCCTCACATCCAGCATATCTGAGGAGCTTTTCGCCAATCAGACAGCATCTGTTTTTTTTTTTTTTTATTCATTGAAAGAAACCTGTTATTACTGGCTGCCATGTTAAAGACATAGTGAAGCTGCAGACCAGTCCTGGTCTTTCTTTCTACAAAGCTCAAAATCCCCTTCAAAGACATACAGATGTAGCCGAGCTAAACTTGATGGTTAACGCAAAAACAATAGTAAAAAAAAGTTAATGCTTTTCAATGTTTTTTTGTCACAAGATAACACTGTCTGTGAGGTGTTATCAGAGTCAAGTTTAACTTGGTTACATCTGTAGATTTAAAAATAATTTGGCTTCCTACAGTTACCACTAGAGGGAGCTGTTGAGCTTAATGTCTACTGATATACTTTGAACTCAATAATAATATAGTGTATCTCTATCTTTCCTCTAGTGGCAACTTCAGGCAGCATATCATCTCTATATGTACCACCTGCGGGAATAGCCCCTAGGCTCCTCACCCCTACAAACATCTCCCTAAGCTTTGGCAAGAACAGGCCGCTTGTTCCTAAACAGGGGGCCACTGATTTAACCCCCTAACTGTTTTGCCATAGTGGAGCTCCAGCAATGGGAAAATTAGCTAACTGGAGGGGGGAGGGCTGCTTTAGAGGCTGCTAGCAGCTAGAAACATGCAACTGATCTTGTTTGAAATCAGACATTCCACGCTTTCAGACAATACCAGAATAACAGCAATATGTTCAGGACAGAGAAAGTTATCACTGATAGAAATCGGGATGCCATGCTGTGAATGCAGCTGAAAATGAAAGTAAAACCAGGTTTTACTTACGATTATTCCCAACTTGATTTCTAACAGTGATTTCTCCTCTGCTGCTAGGACTTCAGCTTTCATTTTGGTACGAAAGCCGGACTGTCAGCTTTCATACAAGACCAGCTGCATGTTTCTAGCTGCTACCATTGAGGAGATATCACCATCTAAAGCAGCCCTCCCCCCTCCAGTTAGTTACTTTTCATACTGCCCGAGCTGGACTCCAGCAGAACAGTAAAGTGGTTAAAAGAGTTGGAGAACTTCATGGTTTTGAGTAAGGATGAGCGAATCAATTGTATTGTTTTGGAATTCTTTCCAAATTTCCCAAAACGTTTGGATTCTATCAAACCCAAGTTGTTTGTGATTCATTCAGAGCAAGATAGAGAGAGCCTAGTTTCTCTGCAATATATGTGTATTGTCTGGGGGGGGTACTCTTTCTCATTATGGAGAGTGTCTAGTACATGTGAGGAGTACATATGAGGCAATGCCCCTCTGGATTCGTAAAAAGGATATTCAAAGTAGTTTTCCTATGTCAGCTGATGTGCTAATTTTCAGATATTTTTTTCCCGAAATGCAGAGAAAGGTTGACTGGTTCACGATGCTTCTCATGACTACTTGGTGCCCTCCATAAGAAGAAATAGTACCCCAACCAAGGCCTCTCAGGCCGCCAAACAATATTTCTTTGCTCAGCATTGTTAAAGGGTATTTACCCAGAAAGAGGTGGGTTCCAGGTATGAGACACTCTGCTTTCCTCTCTTTTTGGCTTGTATGTCTTTTTTCTAGAGAAGTGTTATGTGTGGACATAAGCATAGCAATAGATATAAAATATTTTTTATGAAAAAGCACCGATTGTAAAGTTTGAGGCTACCTGTCACAGGGAGTCGGCGGCGCACTTCCTCTGTGCAGCGCCGCCGGACTCCCACTGTTGTTCAGGAGCGAGGATGAGATGTGCGTCCTCGTCTCCATGACAACAGGGACGGGGAGGACGCCGGCCACTCTGAGACTGAACGCGCGTCAGGTCCTCCCCGCCCCTGTTGTCATGGAGACGAGGACGCACATCTCGTCCTCGCTCCATCCCCTTCTCAACAGACAGGAGGAGCTTCTGAGTGCTGGCAGGGGGGCCAGTGCTCAGCTACTGTATGAATATGTGTGCTATAGGTCACGTGATGCTGGCCACGTCACGTGACCTGCCTCTGAGTACTGGCAAGGAAGCCAGCACTTCCTGCTTTAATTTAGGTATTAGGTAACGTGACGCCGCCTCATCACATGACCTACTTCTAGCCCTATTTAAACAGGCAACCTGCCAGCCACAGGTTGCCTGTGATTGGTCTTTCATCCAGAGCGTGTTACCACTGTGATTGCTACTTGTGAATTCGGCTTGTGTACTCGACTACCCTCTCGTCTCTCCCCTGGTACTTCATTATCTCTCGGTTTGACCTTGGCTTGTTATCGGATTTAGTTTTTTGGATTTCCCCTGTAGTTTGACGTGTACTCCAGGTTTGACTTTGGCTTTACGACTCTGCATTTCTGTATTGTGGTTCTGTTTACGTTTATTGTTTTCTCCTGTTGTTCCCTTTCCCTGTATGCCCATGCACGTATCTAGGCTAGGGATTGCCGCCCAGTTGTACGCCGTTGCCTAGGACGGGTCGTGCAAGTAGGTCGGGTCGTGCAATCTTAAAAGGTTTCCTCATGTCTAGTTTTGAATTTTCAAAAATATTAGAAGGGTCTTGCCTTATCAGAGAGAAAAAGAGATAGCAAGAAGATAAAGAGATAGATAGATAGATAGATAGATAGATAGATAGATAGATAGATAATGAGATCATGTATGAATAACAGTGTATAGGTACCTTCTATTTTAGTCAGATAATTGACAGTGTACACAGTAATAATATCACTTGTAACGTTGCACTGATTGTTTCCTCTCACTTGTATCTGGAGGTTCGGTAACTTTCTGAGTTCATGCAGGGACTTCCAATGTTTCCCAGATACAATACTTGAACGCAAAGCTATAATTCAATAAGTCTGCATGTAATATACTAATTTTCAATGGCTTCTTGCATGAAGCTTTTGAACAATAGACTTGATTATCAGCTGACATTCTCTGCTGATTAGCTTGAAAATCTTGTTATAAAGTCCTGACGCGGGGCCGGAGGTGAAGTGTGATCAGCGCTCTGCGATCAGGGGTCTGGGGGCTGCATTGTTCATGGCCGCAGTATGCAGGACTGTCATATCCTCTGTCAATCAAAGCAACACAAAGTTGTGAGGAGCTGTATACTTGGATACCTTATTTGTCTAAAGTTTTCCTTTCCTGCAGAGGTAGCAGTGGTACCAGGGCCCTAGAGAGTACATAGTAGATAACTCTGATCCCAGCCATTTAACCCCTCAGATGCCTTTGATCAATAGTGATCGTGGCATCTGAGAAGTTAGATAGAAAGGGCTCCTTCCTTCTCCCTATTTCTCACTCCTGTGACACAGTTGTGGGGTGGTGCTAAGTGGTTGTCGTGGCCTCCAGTCCTTTTATATTATTACTCCTATTACACCCTGCCATAGGATAGCAGAAAATCACAATGAGCTGCAATATAGAATTATTGCAATGTATTGTAAAAAAGTTCGAATGATCACAGGTTCAAGTTCTCTAGTGAGTCTACAAATACTGTATTTTTCACCCTATAAGACACACCTAGGTTTTAGAGGAAAATAACAATAACAAATAGTTTTCATTAGACCTCAGATCAGACCCCCAGTGGTAATCAGACCTCATATCATACCCTTAATCCGACCCCCAGTGTTAATCAGACCTCATATCAGATCCCCAATGTTAATAAGACTCCCAATCAGACCTCAGATAAGACCTCTAATGTTAATAAGACCTCAGAACAGAGCCTCAATGTGAATAACCCCCAATCAGACCTCAGAACAGAGCCTCAATGTGAATGACCCCCAATCAGACCTCAGATCAGACTCCAATGTGCATAAGACCCCTAATCAGACCTCAGATCAGAACCCAATATGCATAGGACCCCTAATCAGACCTCAGATCAGACCCCAATATGCATAGGACCCCTAATCAGACCTCAGATCAGACCCCAATATGCATAGGACCCCTAATCAGACCTCAGATCAGACCCCAATATGCCTAGGTCCCCTAATCAGACCTCAGATCAAACCCCAATATGCATAGGACCTCTATGCAGACCTCAGATCAGACCTCAATTCAGACCTCAAATCAGACCCCCATATTAATCAGACAGCAGCAAAGACAAAAAAGAAAAAATCAACTTACCGCTCCTGCTTCGGACACCACGGCCGCCATTCCTTACGTCAAGTGCTCTTCCTGTTCTTTCTGCCACTTCCTGCACAGTGTGATCTCGCAGACTGCCGACATCCTCCTGCTGTGCACGGTCACAGCATGGCAAGCGGCCGAGAAAGACCAGGAAGCGGTGAGTACAGAGCTCTGAGAGTGCTGCATTTGCCGCCTCCCGGTCCTCCTGTACTAATGAGCGATTCCATAATGGAAGCGCTCATTAGTAATCACATAAGACACACTGACATTTTCCCTCCACTTTGAGGGGGAAAAGTGTGTCTTATAGGGCAAAAAACATAGTGAGTAAAAAGGGCTAATAAAGTTTTTACAAATATAAAAAAGCACACATTTCACAAATTTACTATCCCCACTTTTCCAATTTTTCATATAAAGCCATGAAAAAAAAGAATTGGTATTGCTGTCTGACATATTACAATATAATATATGTGCATGATGTGCACATATGGAAACACAAAGCAATTTTTTTAAAGGAAAAAAGGGTTTTCATAGTGAAACATAACAAAATAACAAAAAGTGTATAATTTGCTATCAATATAATTGTACTGCCCTGCAGTACAACATGCCATTTTTACCGTACAGTGTAAGACTGTGAGAATGAAACCAAAAACATTACGGCAGAATGGCAAGCACTTTATGGCGGGAAGGAAAACAAAATAAAAAGTCATTGCCAAAATTGGCTTGGTCCATGAGGGGGATAATTGCATTAGTGGTATATTTGTTATAATTGCTCCTTAAAGGGCACAATTCTATTATATACTAGACATACTGTGCGGTAGGGATGATCCTGCAGATTAAATTGATACCTGTTTCGTGAAAATTGGTTGTGGCGTTCCTGAATAAAAAGACTTTTATTCTTTATGAACAAAAGGGTTTCAGTGCACCGAGAGGTGGAGCTTAGTCTTCTGGTGCTCCTCAGCACTCCAGTGTTGGCCACTCCCCTCGCTTCACCAAAGTCCTCAAATGCCTATAGAATAAAAGTCTTTTTCTCAGGAACACCTCAACCGTTTTTTACAAGAGAGGTATCGTTTTGATCAGCAAGATCAAATGGGATAAATGGGTCCTAGTATTAAAACATAACATAAACTCAAGATAAATAGGATGCCAACAGTTTTGGGCTGGTGGGAAGAGACCAGGATGGAGGCAACCACCACCCCTCACATGTACTAATAAAAAGCCAAGCTGGTCAGGACCCCCTAAGAAAGTGAAATAAATAGGAGCATGCTGTGTACATGTTTGCTATATCTTACCCCTGCTTTGTGTATTTTTTTGTTTAACTCTGGAGGTGCTGACTAGCTTTGTTTTTTCCATTACACATGTGCAGAAATGACGGGACCAGAGGGTTATGTGGAATATGTATTATATGTAAGGACCCTATGTATTGGTGAGGAAGAGTTAAGGCAGGGGGTAATTAAAGGAATGCCCATCCATCAGTGATGTTAACCAGTGTTGGGCACCAGAAAAGATTTGCCCGGCTCCCTGCCCCTACAGCTGGACCCCACCAATCATAGCTTTATAATATGTCTTATTGATACAGATCTAATATATAAAGCTGACTATATGTGTGTATGTCCGCTAAAGGAATCCGCACCGTCGCATTTACAATCACGAAATTTGGCACACAGGTACATCAGGTGCCCGGGAAGGTTTAAAACTGGGTTTCAGCTCTCCAGGACGTATCATTCCTGAGATATTCCCAAAAAATGCAGCTATGGCATATCACATGACCTACATTAGCCAATAGAAGCCCACAGGTCTTTCTCTTCACATTCCAACTGTCATACACACGGTCACATGTCCCTTATCAGCCAATAGAAGGCTTGCAGGTCCTTAGTCTCCACATACACACAGCTTTACACCAGGTTTCCATAACAACCCAGCCATTTTTCTTCACTGCTGTAGGTGCAGGGCACTGTGGATGACACTATTAAAGGAAGGGGAGTGCAGTGGAGGTCACGGGACTTAAAAACCCTGCCCCCAGGTCATGCTAAGCCATGCCCCCTTTCACTCTGAAGCCAAAAGGGATTGAAAAAATGCTCAGACTGCACAGTGCTGCTGTCTGAGAGTGAGCCATTCAAAATGATATCCCTGTGTCCGTCGGGGCCCTGCGCCAGACAGAGGACAGGGAGTCTGAAAGCCAGACTATCCAGCCTATACCAGACCTCTGGCCACCCTAGGGGCAGGCTGCTGTGGAGGTCCCAGTTAAGGGGAAAGTCCACTATGGAGGTCAGTGTTAAGGGGCAGATTGCTGTAGAGGCCATTGTGGAGGGTGGGGTGTTGTGGAAATCACGGTTAAGGAGATGGGGTACTGTGGAGGTCACTAATAAAGAGGTGGCCACTGTGGAGGTCACTGTTAAAGGGGAGGGTGCTGTGGATGTTACTGTTAAGGGGTAGGCCACAGTGGAGGTCACTGTTAAGGGAGGAGGGGACTGTGGAGGCCACTATTAAAGGGGCAGCGGGGTACTGTGAGGTCACTGTTAAGGGAGCAAGGTACTATGGAAGTCACTGTTAAAGGGGCAGTCGCTGTGGAGGTCTCTGTTAAGGGGGCCGGAAATGGTGGAGGTCAGTTAAGGGGACTGTAACCTATGGTCAGTGTTAAGGGGCGGGTGCTGTAGAGGTCTCTGTTAAGGGGGAAGGCCCCTGTGGAGGTCACTTTTAAGGGGTGGAGTGCTGTGGAACTCACTGTTAAAGGGGCAGGCTTCTGTGAAGGTCAAAGTTAAGGGGGTGGGCTGCTGTAGAGGTCCTATTTTAAGGAGACAGGGCACTGTGGGGGGGGGTCAGTGTAAGGCCCCATTCATACGGTCATGTGGGAATAGATCCGGCCCCATTCATCTCTATGGGGCCGGGAGCCGCAACACGGACCTAGCTCCGTGCCACTGCTCTTTTGAAGCATGTCCTATACTTGTCCGTGCGCACGGACAAATATAGGCATTTTCAATGGGGCCGCACGGCGTGTGTTCCGAGCGCTGCGGAACACACGCCGGGTGGCCCCCGTATTTTTGCGGGTCCGCAGTAATGCGGGCCCTCAAATATACGGTCGTGTGAATGGGGCCTTAAGGGGTGAGGGGCTGTGGAGGTCATTGATAAGGGGGCGGGGTGCTGTAGAGGTTACTGTTATAGTGGATACTGTTGATATCTTTTAACGACACACACACAAATATTAAATTATATAGATGAAATATACCCGGGCGAAGCCGGGTCCTTCAGTCAGTGTGTAATAAAAATGAAAATTTCTCTGCTACATCTGATAACTTCATCTCTGTTACATCTTTAGATGACATGAACACTACAGATGCTACACACCTTATGTCCTTACTTCTGGAACATTACTTCCACTTCTTTGATTTGAGATACTGTAGGAGACCATGATATGTATGTGTAAACAGCCGGTCCAGGATGAGTAACGGGTCATGCTCTTTATAGTGGTTACCTATAGGCACAATTCCGGTTTCACCCGTCATCCAGAAATAATGCTAAACACAATATTTGCTTTAAAAGGTAAAGGCCTGACAGCTCTTCACGGCTCTGCTATATTACCTTGAGCTGTTCATTATCTTATCATTTCAAGCACATTTTGGATCTTTTATTCTGATATTGATTGTCATCTTTCACACAATGAACCCTGACTGCCCCCTTTAACTATCTGCATTACTTCAGTTCTGCAATTTGTTTTGTAACGCCAATGTAATGCACTGTACACCGAGTATGTCTAAGTATGAGACACGCATGACCAGAGTTCACCATCCTGGCATGGCCCTCTCTGGAGCTTAGCCCCACCCCCTAGTTCCAGAGTTTTCTAGTCAGTTTAGCTGTAGAGAGGGAGGAGGTAGGGAGCAGTCTCCATGTGCTGCTTTCCCCCAGACTCCAGCTTGAAGTCCCGGAGCCTTCGGTACCTCCACAAGCTCCAGGGTATAACAAAGAGGAGGAGGATTTTCATGGCTATAGAGTAAAAGTCATCAAGATAACCCAACATAAAGTGTTCCAAACTCTGCTGCTGGAGAGGGATAACCTGTTAAGACACTCTATGCACCCCAGACTAGTGGACACTACAGCCACGGTTGCCAGACTGCAGTTTCTAGCCAGAGAGTCAAGTCACACAGACTTAAGCAAGAGAAAGATTAATCAAAGGGCCATTGTTGCCAACTAAGTCATGCTTGGACATCTGGGAGGAATTTGCACTGGGTACAGATAATTGCCGGATATACTACAACTTCTAGTTTGTATAGAGTAAAGTGAAACTTTAACTTGGTTAATCTGGCCTGGTTACTGACTTTCCTAACACCATAAACTACCCATGGCACCGTTTCAAACCCTGCCTTGCACCCACAAGGACACTTAACATCAAGTGCACCCCCAAACTACCATCAGGAAGGAGCCAGAGCTACAGGGAGTCTACAGGGAGTCTACAGGGAGTGCCCTAAGGAAAAATAGGATGCCCCTCTGTCACTGAACTAACCCCAGGGAGTGACAGCCTGAAGGACTACACAGTAACACATCATCATCAAGGCCTCTACCACTCCCTTTCTCTGCTTCGGCTCCTCAGGGGCTAGCTGCATATCCAAAAACCTCGGAAGAAATAATTGACAATAGATGACATCTCCTCTCCTCCTACCTCTCCCTGCACAGGACACAGAGCATGCCCACAACACTCTCCCAGAGAAGTCAATCATTCATTTTCTGTCTGAGGTTTCCCATGTGCAGGTGAAGCAAATCTATGTCTCAACAGCTGCATCCTTTAACCCTTTATGGCCTATTTTGGCTTAAGGATATGCACTATGATTTATTGTTTTTGTGCCGCCATATTTTGAGAGCCATAACTTTTTTAAAATCTTCCTGTTGCTGGACGAATTGTACTACTGTATTACCGCAGCAGACAGCACTAACTTAGCCAGATTTTGTACCTCTGATGATGTATGCCAGCTGGGGGAGGAGGGGTTATGCAAACTTTGCTCCAGAATCGGACTTTCGGACCAGAGCCCTGCAGGGTGATACTAAAAGAAAGAGATGATGGCGTCATTTCTGACAATGAGTCCATGCAGACTACAGGACACTTCTTGGGTCAGTGACACCGACATGACTCCAGAACTGGACAGATGTACCTTTCAGGAGTTTGGAGAATTTGTACAATGATAAAGATTAATCATTATACACTGACGAGCAAAAGGGTAACAATGTTTAGAATTTTTTACTTTTAAGCGCTATATCTCACCATCCACTACAGCTTCGAATGTGACACTACCATCATTTTATAGACAATGATCTCGGCTATCTCATACATAAATTGGACTTACAACTATTTAGCATATGATTAGTTCTGCAGATTCTTGTCATGTAACTGCATTGTTACTGTTTTTCTTCTAAAATTCTAAATTTTTTATTATTTTGTAAATCCACCTTTGGCTTTCAACACTGCCTGAATCCTTTTGGGCATGTTCTCGATCAGATTCAAGCATGTCTTGACCGAAATCTTCTACACATTCCCAATGTTGGTGCACACTGGTCGTCTCACTTGGGTTCGAATACAGCTTTTTCTTCAACTCTATCCACAGGTATTCTATTGGGTTGAGGTCTGGGGATTGTGGGGGACAATCCAGCACCTCTACTTCATTGTCACTGAACCATTTCTTTGTCAATCTCGACGTATGCTTCGGGTCGTTGTCCTGCTGGAACACTGTCGTCCTTTTCATACGCATAGTACTCGAGTGTACGAAGTAACTCGTCTTGTACGATACTCACATATAGCTCAGGAGTGAGACCACCATCGATACTGGTTAAGTATCTAAAGCCTTTGGATGTGAAATAACCTCATATTATCAGGCTTCCTCCACTGAACTTTAAGGTTCTTTCAATTTTTTGATCCGTTCGCCCCCTTTTCCCGATTTGCACCCTTCACAGCCCAGTCTATTGACTTTCGTCTCATCGCTCCAAATCACCCGTTTCCAATCTTCTACTGTCCACTGGTCGTAGATTTTTTGCAAACTTGAGCCGGCAATTGTTATTATGATATTGAAGTTGAAGCTTCTTCAGCTTTTTTTTGGGCCACCATTCCAGACTTGTGTAATGCATGTCGCACGGTGGTCGTGCCGCCTTCACTGCCAGAAATGATAGACTTTGTGATGAGCCGACTTGTTGATTCTAGTGTTGAGCGAGCATGCTTGGCCGAACTCGCTGTTTGGCCGAGCATGCCTACGCTCGGTGTTCAGCCGAACACTGAGTGTACTCAAGCTCAATGATCGAGTCTCTTCCCTGCACTGTAATGTACGCGTACAAATTCAGTTAATTAGCATACTTTTACGAGAGAAAGAGGAGAAGTCGCGATTGTGACCTTTTTCTATTAAACAGACACCCTCCCCTCTTCCGAGCGGGGGGGTCCCTGGTTTAGTTCCATTGACTAACATTATGCTCGGGTGCTCGGACAAAGCACCCGAGCATACGAGCACAGAGGTGCTCGCTCAACACTAGTTGATTCCAATATTTTGCCTGGATGTCCACCTCTTGGCTTTGGAATGGACGAACTTCATTTCGTATTCTTCCAACTGTCATGGCCTCACATGATGAAGTTTGGCATCATGGCCGAGATACCGCTGTCGATGAGCTTGATGATGCTGCTTCTCTTTTCTTGGGAAATCTTCTTCATGGCTGCTCCTGGATGTGAACCAGTGACCTTTCACTTGGGAATCAACCTAATAACACACTGAGCTATTAGGGAATGTGAGAACAGGTTGTAATTTGTACAATACAAGAAAAAAAAGATTGTTCCACCACCAGGAGAAGAATCTGCAGAACTGATCATATGATAAATAGTTGCAAATCAAAATTTTGTATGAGATAGCCAAAAGGATTGTCTTTAAAATGATGGGAGTCTCACATTCGGAGCTGTAGTGGAGATATGGAGCCTGAAAGTCAAAGGTTCAAAACATTGTTACCCTTGTCAGTGTACATTCTATTCCACTATTTTAAACATCTCTGCTTGCTTTCAATGAATAGTTAAGTTCTTATTTATATCCATTGTACAGACCTAAAGCTTCTCTCGGGTGACTATTTTTATCCAGTGTAGACAATCCTTTGTGGGTTAAATGTATCATTAGTACCAATCTCTTGAATAGTTTGGAGTGTAGACTGTTTAGCTCACAGTCAAGATGATTTCACATGAGGAGGTGACACGTTTCCTAGCGCTGCTACAGGAGAAATTGTGTATTACAAGGTGTCCATTCAGTATCAGAATAGGGGTCCACCAGAGGGCACAGTGGTTCTCCCCTAGTGGTCAGTGATTGGCTCTAAAGTCACCTTCAAATGGGGTGACCTTCATTCTACTGATCAGTACAGCATCCAGGAGCTAGACCATCACTAATCACTCTATGGTAGTAATCAATGCACAGTATACTCCCTGAAAATGCCTTTAAATTGTTAAAGGGGCATTCTGGATACTGGATAAATGTTAAATTAGTGAGTTTCTGATGGCTAGGACTCCCACCAATCATGAGGATAGGGGTCCCATGCGCACTGATGCGTCATACATCTCTCTGTACAAGGCTATCTCCGGCAGTCCCATAGACTTTGAATGAAGTGGCAGTGGGCATGCTCAGTCACCTTCTATTGAAGTGTGGACATCTGTAGTACCCCAGACCTGGGGGTACTACATCTGGTTTGCAATGCAATGCTTTGTAATATCCATGTTATGTTAGCTTTCATGCAATATACAACTTGTACACCAGCAGATAGGGTATGGTTGGCAGTTTTTGGCAACATGAATGGAACCTACCATCCCATTCCTCCTGTCTTGGTAGGAGTGGGCTGGCAAGGGAGAGGCAGATCTAGAGAGAGTGAGTTGAAGTTGAGAATGTAGGAATTGAGGAGTGAGGGAGCATGCGCTCCATCTCCAGCTCCTCCAGGCCGTTTGGACCATGGAGGCAGTTCACCTAGGAGGACATCATTGTCCAAGGGAAATTGCAGGGTCCTAGGCCAAGGAAGATTTTGAAACTACGGCGTATTTTAGTCCGCAGAGTGATCAAGCAACCAAGCTATTAAGACTTCACTGCAAAGATATAGGAAACATGTTAAGACACCATCACGGCAGTTGAGGACAGGCGTAGCTAGAAGACTGCATCATAGAGTGGGCACCTACATCTACAGGTGCCAGAGTAAAGCCGTAGGGAAGGAAATTCAGAGAAAGAATGTCATCATCTGCCACATTGCCAGCCACCATAGCCCATTATCTGGGAGGTGTATGAACTGCTGACGAATGTGCTACTATCCGTTTTTTAATTCACTAAAGAAAGATGTTCTTTGTTCTACAATCTCTGCCTGGTCTTTTCACCATCACCTTTTTCCACTGCACCGAACCCCAGAGAGTGACGGCCTGAGGTAGGACACTGTGACACAACAACTCTCCTCAGGGGCTTGTTGCCAGACTCCCCACCATTGATTTCCAACCGATCTAACAGTGGATAAGGGATAACTTGCTCCTAAAAATTCCCCTTCATTCTGCAATTCATGTAATTGATTCTCAACATTTATAGACACTCTCTTGCGATCTGCTGATCACAGGGCCACATCTGCCATGAGGTAAGATAAGCTTCTCAACTCAGACAGTGGCCAACCTGCCTTTAAGGGAGCATCAGTTTGCAGCTGGGCACTGGAGCCTAAAGCATATGAGGCAGTAAAGGAAGTTGCAATGACATCATCGTGACTTCCTGTGCAGGGTCTTAGGCATTCGTGACCACATCATCATGGTGCCTGAGACCTCACACAGGAGGTGATGGTGATGTCATCGCAACTGCTTGCACCAGGATGTGGCAGCTTAGGCCACAACACTACAAAAGGCATTATACTTCTCATAGATTGTAAGCTCTTGCGAGAAGGGCCCTCACTCCTTACTTTTGTTTTGTACATGAACCTTCTGAATTTGTAAAGCACTGCGGAATATGGTGGCACCATATAAATAAATAAATATTATTATTAATACAGTCAGCACTACAAGGGGCATTCTAATACAGGGGGCACCACAGGGGACATTATAATACAAACTGGAGCACTACAGGGAGTTATTATAATACAGGGAACACTACAGAGGGGTCATTACAATACAGAATGGACCACTACAGGGCAGCATTATAATACAGGGGCACTACAGGGGGTCATTATAACTACAAGGGGCACTGCAGGTGGACTTTATAAATACTGGGGTCACAATAGGGGATATTATAACTACTATTGACACCATAAGTGGCCTTATTACTACTGTGGGCTCTATAGTAGTACCTTATAGGGGGTTCTTGTTACTACTGGGGCCACTCTAGGGCGGCTTATTTCTACTGAAGGAATTGTAGGGCATTATTTCTACTGGGACTACGGTGAGGGCATTATTATTAGGCACATTATTAAAAGCCCTACTACTAATGGGGGCATTCTTGGGGAGCATTATCGCTATTGGGGTAGTGTAGGGGCACTATTACAATTGAGGGCAGTCTATTACTATGGGTGATAGTCTTTGGGGGTATTGGGGAGCACAGCGGGCATAGTATTGGGGTTAGCAGCAGGATAACAACGTTGCACCGGAAGGGGAGGATGATCAAAAAGTGAGAAAACTAATATGTGTGGTAAGCTCTGCAGAGGAGACAAGACATGGCTGAAAGAAGTTGTCATGGTGGTCTGGTTTGAAGATGAAGAAAGAGAACATCTATGTCAGTGGAAACATCACTGCATGTAAGAGGTATGTAGTAATGTTTTCCAAATAGGTCTCTAACAGTAGGGCTGGACAGTGGGGGTTGGATTGACAATTTGGCATGGGAAAGGGGGAGGCATTTCAGTTTTTAGGCAGTGGAATGGCTAGGTGCACCTCTGACTGATCTCCAAGGTTCCTCAGGAGCCAGCTGAGTTTTCTGGGGCATGCAGCCACACACTGGCCATTGAAATGAACGGCCGTCCATGTGGAAAGGGCAAGCTCACTAAAGCCCCAATGTCATTGGTGGATGACCCCTTTAACATCTGTGATCTGAAATGATTCCTCAATTTGATTAATGGGATTGAAATAAAATTAAAAAACATCAGGTTTACGTAATTTGTATTTTGGTCACACAAGATTCTGTCTCTTACTTTAATCCTATTATTTTGAGCAGCACAAAATAAAATCCCAGTATGAGCCGCGTAATGTAAGACAGGAGCAATCAAACATTATAAAGTATAAACGTCCGTCACCGCCAGGTTTATCTGAACGCCTAGATATATTGTTTTGCTTCCTCTTTCTCACAATCTATCTCAATGCTACAAAGGTGTCTCTGCGCTTTCTATTTTCAGTGGTTGGATGATTGCCACATCTAGGCAGCAAACCCTAATATTGTATACTTCCTGACATCATGATATAAACCATCTGTTACCAGCGCTGCTCTGCGTTACTGTGAAGAATGCGGTGTGCGGGGATACAGTGTAGTCGCCAGAGCTACAACCTGTTCTCATACTGATACAGATGTAGCGAGGACTGCCATGCTACAGTATCTTTAAAGTCAATTAGCAAGTGACACTACAGTCACTTGTTAATTATTGATGAAAAAAAACACAATGCAGCAGCACTCTGCAAACACAGATAACGTACAATAATGCCATAGAAAACTTTCTGGTGCTAGTGCTACCTTTATTTTACAAAACTGAGATTCTTGGCAAATCATTTTGTACAAAATTATTTGGACCCGTCTGCCAAACGTCAAGGCGATCTCTTTAAGACGGGAACCTAACACTAATTCCTACCTGTTATGTGCCATAACGGCCACCATAAAATTCAGGCACCAAAAATGGTAAAGGCAGAGTGGACCCAGCATGCATGTGGAACCAACACTCCCTGAATTTAATGGTAGCCATTATGGCACATAACAGGTAGGAATTAGTGTTAGGTTCCCGTCTTAAAGAGATCGCCTTGACGTTTGGCAGACGGGTCCAAATAATTTTGTACAAAATTATTTGCCAAGAATCTCAATTTTGTAAAATAAGGGTAGCACTAGCACCAGAATGTTTTCTATGGCATTATTGTACATTATCTGTGTTTGCAGAGTGCTGCTGTATTGTGTTTTTTTTCCTTAGTGTTTCTAGCCATGGCAGTGTGCGCCTGCACATTGGGATGTGCTGACTGACCCCCTTTTTTTGTAGTTGTTAATTATTGAGGGATTGCTCCATCAGGATAACCGGTATGAGTCGGCTTGATTCCACCAGAGGAGATGATTCTGAGGCCCATCCCCCATCTAAACAAACCATACGAGGTCAACATTGTAAACAAATAGACCCCAGGCAAGTAAACGGCTCCAAATGGAGTTATCTTCTGTTGGACTCTTGGGTCTGATTGTGTCAGAGCCAGGGACCAACAGAGGATCAATTAGGCCAACCCTGAGGTTAACCTTTTAATATGGGCTTTGTGAAAGGGGTCTTCCATTTCACCAAGTCATCTTTAAAGAGTCACCCAATATGGACAATTGATATTTGATGGCAATATATTCATCACAAAGTTCCCTTGGAGCCACCAGCAATCAGCCTGGCAGGAAGTGATTAGCTGGTTGGACCGTTAAAGATGGAGCCCTCTCACAAATGCAGTGGGCGCCATAACCCCTGGGGGCCTGTTGTTTAAAAATTAAACATAATTAAGAATTTTTTGTGACTTATTTTTCTCATTTTCTATGTCACCATATTTAAGAAAAAAAATAGTCTTGCCATTTTCAGTCATCTCATTATCATCACAGACAGGATTACAATCACTGTTTACAATAGAAAACAGCATCCGCCAATTACAATAGGTGATGTCACAGCTTATTTACTCCCCCTTCCTGCACAATGACCTCTGCGCAGGTCCCAGAGCATACCTACAACACATTCTCATAAAAGTCAATCAGGAATTTATCAAGCCTTGGATTTTAGAAATGCTGTCCAATGTGATTATGGCATCTGAGCACTGAAAATTTGAGAACGCTCCTGAGGCTTGAAAGGTAACCTTTAGCAACCCAATCGGGGAAGCTGTTCATTCCATGTGGCAGGCTAGTCCTTCTGAAGGATCTAAAGCTGCCGTTGTTATGTTTCTATGGAGACCCAGGGAAGATAGTAAATTTCTCTTAGACTTCAATGTTAATTCATTGGAGTCTATGAGAGAAATGATCTGATAATCACATATCCCTAGGGAAACTTTTAAAATGTGTAAAAAAAAAAAAGTTTTTTTTTAAATATATATATACTGTATATATATACATTAAAATCGTCCTCTTTCCCCATGATAAAAATTAAAATAAATAAGCAATAATAAAATTTACATATTAGGCTTTGCCATGTCCAAAAACACCTGTTCTATTAAAATATAAAAATATCCCATATGCGAACAGAAAATCAAACCTAAATGGCTGATTCTCTATTTCTTTGTAGCTTCAGCTCCCCCCCAAAAAAATGAATAAAAAATGATCAAAAAGTCATATACATTCCAAAAAACCTAAAAATTACTTATCCCTTCACAGAGAAATGTGCCCTCTCACAGTTCCATGAACATACAGTAAAAATAAAAAAGTCAGAAAGAACAATATTTTCCAAAGTTTTTATTTTTTTAAGTATTAAAACACAAGAAAAACTACTGACCCAGAGAAAGAAGGGCACAGGACACAAACTGTGGCGGAATTGCATTTTTTCCCCATTCCCCCCCCCCCCCCCCCCCCGCAAAAAGTTTTTTTCCAGCTTCCGACTACATTATACGCAGCATTAAATAGTGACATAAGAAATTGTAACTTGTCCCGCAAAAATCAATGTAAACGTAAATATAAAAAAGTTGTGGCATTCAGAAGGCAGGGAGCGAAAAACGGAAACGGAAAAATGGAAAATCACTGAATTCTCTAAGGGTTAAGTCAGATTTATCAATGGGGACTTTTTAATCCTTCGCAAAAATTGTTGCAATCGTACTCCAGTAAAGCGGTGACATAGGAAGTGGAGTAAGATCTCGAGACAGAAGTGTTAAACTTAAAGATGCACCTCATTTATCAAACTTCATGTGACAATTGGTAAATTTGTGACAAATTACGAAAACACATTATCCTTCAGAGGTGATCGCAATGCTAGGGAGGAAATGCGGCGCTCACCTTTTGGGGATCAGGCGCGACGCGGGAGTGGGGTAAGTATAATCTATATGAGCGGTCTGGGCATTGGGCGGGCTAGATTTCTACTTTGGATAACCCCTTTAAAATTCCCCTCATGATAAATCTCACCCAAAGAGTCATCTCCAGACTCCAGGTGTGCAAAAAATAGAATACAACGGAATTCATAGACGGAATTCAAAATCAAAGCCTTTAAGAGGCATTCTGTTATGTACAATCAGAAATTAAAGTCTGATTAGAAATATGGAACATTTATCAATATCTGGTTAAAATTATTTTAAAAAATAGGTGAAACATTCCATTAAAGGGGTTATACCATGACTAATGTAAAAAATTAAAATCAGACATCCTATAGAACATGACAATCTCTTTCTAACCAAGCTAGAACCAGCCCTGTACCTCACATGGATCCAGAGATCTCCACATTCATTGAACTGATCGATTAATATCAATCTGGAAGCTCAGGGGAGTGTATTTTCTGTTGCAGCTCAGGGGCATGTCTATGCTCTCCCTATCACAGCTCAGGGGGCGTGTCTCAGCTCTCCCTATCACAGCTCAGGGGTGTGTCCATGCTCTCCCTATGACAGCTCAGGGGGCGTGTCTCAGCTCTCCCTATCACAGCTCAGGAGGCGTGTCCATGCTCTCCCTATCACAGCTCAGGGGGCGTGTCTCAGCTCTTCCTATCACAGCTCAGGAGGCGTGTCCATGCTCTCCCTATCACAGCTCAGGGGGTGTGTCCATGCTCTCCCTATCACAGCTCAGGAGGCGTGTCCATGCTCTCCCTATCACAGCTCAGGAGGCGTGTCCATGCTCTCCCTATCACAGCTCAGGAGGCGTGTCTCAGCTCTCCCTATCACAGCTCAGGAAGCAGTTGAAGGATGAAACAGCAGGTGGCGCTATACAGATGTGTTGTATTGAGTAACTCAGTGGCTATGCAAAGTTTTTTCATCACAAAAGTATTCAGATCCAGGCACTGGTTTGAAAACTATAGAGTATTTTTCATGGGACAACCCCTTTAAACGGAGATGCCCCCGCACCTGCACAGGGTACATGTTAGATGGAATCTTTTTTTTTTCCGGAAATAATCTGGCATTGCTCATATTAATATTAGAGATGAGAGAATCTGTTCGCTGCTTCGTAGATTCGTATCGAATCTCGGATTTTTTTTCTTCCGAAGCGAATCCGAATTTTGTCGGATTTGCTTCGTATTATTCGTAAATGTACGCAAAAATTTGACCGCTAACTATACGTAAGATACGTATGAAACGTAAGTAAATTTACGCATTCTGCGTACGGCGGGAAAATGACGTTCCGCCCCCGCAAGAGCGGGAAAGTGTAGATACGCCCCCCTCAGAAAAAAAACAATGACACGCTAAGGATTTGTACGCACTTTTGTAACCTCATGCGTACGTGTTTCACATAAGTTGCGTACCTTTAACAAGTGTACGTTCGTTATTAGTGTGCAAATGTTCGCAGAACACCACATAATAACGTATAATTTGCACGCAGCTTCGTCAAATAGATTCGTATTCGTTCGAATCTTGTGAAAACTTCAACGAATATTCGGCAAAGCAAATTTTGGATGATTCGCTCATCTCTAATTAATATGAATTTGATCGTTAATTTTCTGACGAGCTTTTGATTTTTCTAAAATTGTATTTACTGTAATTCAATGCAAAACAGAATAAGCCATGGAAGGAGAAGAGGAGAAGGACAGGTCTATCCATTTGTCCGAAGCCTGATGACTCCTGAACACAGAGACCTGGAGAGATCAAGAGCAGAACTGCCGGAAAAAAAATGAGAAAAAAACACAGCGAAGAAGCGATAAAACACGATGAATGAAGTAACGTCTGACTTTTCCGTAGGTGAAGAACTATTTTCTCTGTTTGCAAGTTGCCAATAATCTGGCGCAGAGAATTCTCTAGCAACTGTTCATGAAATCTCGCTGTAGAGTTCACATCGCCAGCACCTCGCGCTCGCTCGTCTGCCAAGGCTGCAGCAGTTTGCCAAAGACTTTGTTCAGATGTTAAGATTCAATTTACCAAGTCTTTTTCTCACTACAATATTTTACTGGAATCTATGTTTGTTTCTGTGTGTCTGCGTTTGTTGGGGTAACACCCCCCTCCCCCAAATAAATTAGATTTAAAGGGGTTGTCTCCCTTCAGAAAATGGCATTGATCGTGTAGAGGAAGTTAAAGAAGAACTCCCGCAAAAAAATTTATTCCACGTCCTGCTAGAAATGTACATGGTGTAATCTGTAGTGAATGTCATTTTCTTACCAGTGTCTGTATTTGTGAGTTATATCTCCCTGATGTTTCTCATCTGTGTCATGTGTGCTGAGCAAGCATGCTCGGCCGAACTCGCTGTTCGGTTGAACATGCGTACGCTTGGGTCCACTCGGTGTTCGGCCGAACACCGAGTGTACTCGAGCGCAATGCTTGAGTCTCTCCGCACGTTTGTTCGATGCTACGCATTGCTCGAGCCTCCCCGCAAGTAGCGTACCTTTAACAACACAAGACTGTATGTTCGTTATTTGTGCGGGCATGTTCGCCGAACATGACCAGAATAACGAATATTTTTTAACGCAACTTCGCTCAGCTCTAATTGTACACTAATGCGTACGAATTTGTATGCTAATGCTACACAATGTGCGCTTATGCGTACGAATTCACCCTCCCCATGCTGTTCCCAAAACATTTCTGTGGTGTTTCCACCATTTTTTCACTTTTCCCTATGGACCAGACACCCTCCCCTCATCCGAGCGGGTGGTGCCTGGTCTTCTCCCATTGACTTCCATTATGCTCGGGTGCTCGACCGAGCACTCGAGCAACCCCGAGTGCTCGGCCAGAGTACCCGAGCAGACGAGCACAGAGGTGCTCGATCATCACTAGTGACCAGCAATCACCAGATAACACAGCATCTTATGTGTGGACAGGAAGTCTATTTCTCTATGTATTCCTATGGGAACCTCAGTTTTAGGAATGAATAGAGCAGTAACTGGCTTCCTGTCCTGGGTCAGTTGGAGGTCAGGGAGTTGGTCACATGACCCAGCTACAATTAGAAGAGAGGGGATAACTCACAAATACAGTCTCTGATGAGA
Organism: Rhinella marina; assembly: GCA_900303285.1. Lineage (NCBI taxonomy): Eukaryota > Metazoa > Chordata > Amphibia > Anura > Bufonidae > Rhinella > Rhinella marina. Next base: position 22,986 of record ONZH01019421.1, on the reverse strand, counting down.
AGATTACATTCACTACAGATTATATCATGCACCTTTATAACAGGGCAGAGAATAAAAAATATTGCGGGAGTTCTTCTTTAATACAAGGCACTTACTAATGTATTGTGATTCTCCATTTTACTTCCTTTGCTGGCTGGATACATTTTTTTTCATCACATTATACACTGCTCATTTCCAGGGGTTATGACTAGGTATGAGTGAACCCGAACTTTACAGGTTCGGGTTCGGTGTTCGGGTGGTGTAGGAATTATGCATTCAGTCATAATAGGTTTCCAATATGCAGGACTGAAAACAAAGTCTCGCGTAACGAAAACTGGACTGATCCATTATGTTTGTCCATAGACTTCTATTATAATGGAATCCATAAAGGAATGCCTACACTATCCGAACACCGAACCCGAACCTATAAAGTTTGGGTTTGCCCATCTCTAGTTATGACCACCGCTGCGCCACAGATACAAGGTGGCCAGGGCAGGAGCTGCTGTGCATGCATGTCTATACAGGCTCCTAGCCACCAGGGATGACGGCGCTTTATCCTATAATGCAGTGGTGCCCAACCATTTTTCATTTGGGGGCCGCACTAGAAATGGAATAAATTTCGCGGGCCAGAACCAGGTAGCATTGCCAGAAAGAAATACAATCATTAAAAAGGAAATTATTCTACTAATTTAGATAACACAGTATTAGAAAGAAATCATAAACCAGAAATAACTTCTGTACTCACTGTATGATGTCATTTCATTAATGTGACGTCTGCAGATGTTTATAAGACGCACCTAGGTTTGACAGGAGGACAATAAGAAAAAAATATTTTTCATCAGACCTCAGCTGACAGCCCCAATCAGACCCCCAATGTTAATAAGACCCCAATAAGACCTCAGATCAGACCCCAATGTGAATAACCCCCAATCAGATCTTAGATAAGAGCCCAATGCCTCCATCAGCCCCCAAATGCCTTTATCAGCCCCCTGTGCCTCCATCAGCCCCCAGTGCCTCCTTCAGCCCTCAAATGCCTCCATCAGCCCCCAGTTCTTCCATCAGCCCCAAATGCCTCCATCACCCCCCTAATGCCTCCATCAGCCCCCAATTGCCTCCATCAGCCCCCAGTGCCTCTCATATCAGCCCTCAAATGCCTCCATCATCCCCCAAATGCCTCCTTCAACCCCCTAGTGCCTCCTTCAGCCCTCAAATGCCTCCATCATCCACCAGTTCTTCCATCAGCACCCAGTGCCTCCATCAGCCCCCAGTGCCTCCATCATCCCCCAAATGCCTCCTTCAACCCCATAGTGCCTCCTTCAGCCCTCAAATGCCTCCATCATCCACCAGTTCTTCCATCAGCACCCAGTGCCTCCATCAGCCCCCAGTGCCTCCATCAGTCCCCCAAATGCTTCCAACAGCCCTCAAATGCCTCTCATATCAGCCCTCAAATGCCTCTCATATCAGCCCTCAAATGCCTCTCATATCAGCCCTCAAATGCCTCCATTATCCCCCCAAATGCCTCCATCAGCCCCCCAAATGCCTCCGTCAGCCCCCAAATGCCTCCATCAGCCCCCCAAATGCCTCCATCAGCCCCCCAAATGCCTCCATCAGCCCCCAAAATGCCTCCATCAGCCACCAAATGCCTCCATCAGCCACCAAATGCCTCCATCAGCCACCAAATGCCTCCATCAGCCCCCAAAATGCCTCCATCAGCCCCCAAAATGCCTCAATCATCCCCCCAATTGCCTCCATCAGCCCCAAAATGCCTCCATCAGCCCCCAAATGCCTCCACCAGCCCCCAAAATGCCTCTGTCAGCCCCCAAATGCCTCCATCAGCCCCCAATTGCCTCCATCAGCCCCCAAAGTGCCTCCATCAGCCCCCAGTGCCTCCATCAGCCCTCAAATGCCTCTCATATCCGCCCCCACATGCCTCCATCAGCCCCCAACAGCCGCATAGTATATAAAATAAAAAAGCCACTTACCTCTCCTGCTCATGGACGCCGCCGCTCCCCTGCCCGCTCTCTCTCTTCTTGGCAAATCAAATTTTCCTTGAAATTCGGATCAAAGTCAATTTGTTTGACTTCTTCACCACTTTCAGGATCTCTCTTTGCTGTCAGTGAATGATTCCTGTTTCCATTCTCCGGCAGTAAACCTGTCCATAGCTGGTCCTGCTTTCAGCTGAGGAGTGGATACAATTGTATCAGGTGTAAATGTGACCTTTCTGGTTCCCCTGGCGTCATGATAACGTTGGCTACATCTGTACACACAGGTTTTCTGCCTCTGAGTGGTGCTCCTTTACTGCCAGCAAGCAGAGATCTTGAAAATAGCCAGCAAGATTCTTGTTGGAGTACTTAAACTGGAAAACTTCCAAAAAGCACAAACGGCCATGTTGTACTCCTAGTACCGGTAAAGGAACCTTTTGGGCCCTTTAAGCATCAGGGTTCAGGTGTGACTGTTACTTTCTAGGAGAGGACAGTGGCCCCTGTGCAAGAAGAGTATATGAGCTCCTTGACTTCTACTGTAATTGTTACTTTGATGTATATGATATGTCCACCCTGAGTTTACCTGCCTCAGCCTAGTTGTGATGTCACAGTAGCTCACCCAACTATCTCACATTACTTTCCTGTATAAAACTAGCTCTGATGTCATAGTAGGACCTCTCTCTAAAACCTGAGCAGCTTACCAGGTTTGTGATGTCATAGCAGTAGATTACCAGACTGAAATACACTTGTGATGTTATAGCAGATTACTTGATTGAAACCACTTATGACATCACAGTAACTTACTTGTCTGTAACATTGTTGTGATGTCACAGCGAATGACCTGATTAAAACCACTTATGACATCGCAGTAACTTACTTGGCTGAAATACACTTGTGATGTCACAGCAAACGACCTTATTAAAACACAGTTGTGATGTCACAGCGAATGACCTGATTGAAAACACTTATGACATCACATTGGCTTACTTGTCTGAAACACAGTTGTGATGTCACAGCAGATGACTTGATTGAAACCATGATGTAACCCAGCGACAGACACCAACAGCAGAGGGGCCCATGTATATGGAAAGGGCAGCCTCAGTGGAGGCAAACCACGCAACTGCTATGGGGTCTGGGGGGAAGAGGGGTTCCGGTGATGAAGTCCTTCTTCTGGTCCCAACATGAAAACACTACAGCTGCCACTAGGTGGAGCACAGTGCAAAAAAGATTATTGCAGTTTCCATTTCAGTCAATGGTAACTGTATACATTCCTATGCCCTGAGCTCCTCCTAGTGGTGGCTTCAGACAGCCAGATGTCACAGAAGATCACCTGATTAAAACACAGCTGTGATGTCACAGCAGATAACTTGATTGAAACCACTTATGATGTCACAGCAGCTTATCTGTCAAAAAGGTTCTTGTGATATCACACTAGATTACCCAGGGACAGACACCAACTGCAGAGGGGCCCATGTATATGGAAAGGGCAGCCCAGCTTTTGGAGCAGTGGCGCGACTTCAGTGTAGGCAATCCACCCAACTGCCATGGGGTCCAAGGGGAGAGAGGGGGCCCGGTGATGAAGTCCTTCTTCTGGTCCCAACATGAAAACGCAGAGTGCAAAAAGATTATTACAGCTTCCATTTCAGTCGATGGTAACTGTATACATTCCTATGCACTGAGCTCCTCCTAGTGGTGGCTTCAGACAGCCAGATGTCACAGTAGATCACCTGATTAAAACACAGTTGTGATGTCACAGTGAATGACCTGATTGAAACCACTTATGACATCACAGTAACTTACTTGGCTGAAACACATTTGTGATATCACAGCAGATGACCTGATTAAAACCACTTATGATGTCACAGCAGCTTATCTGTCAAAAAGGCTCTTGTGGTATTACACTAGATTACCCAGGGACAGACACCAACAGCAGAGGGGCCCATGTATATGGAAAGGGCAGCTCAGCTTCTGGAGCAGTGGCGTGACTTCAGTGGAGGCAATCCACCCAACTGCTATGGGGTCCAAGGGGAGAGAGGGGGCCCGGTGATGAAGTCCTTCTTCTGGTCCCAACATGAAAACACTGCAGCTGCCACTAGGTGGAGCACAGTGCAAAGAGATTATTACAGCTTCCATATCAGTCAATGGTAACTGTATACATTCCTAGGCAGTGTAACAGTGGCTGCTGTGTGCCGCTGTTCCCCTGCTTACCGTCGCGGTCTCGGGTGCTGTGTCCTGGGCTGCAGTCCTGGGCTCTGTCCATGTAGGCACTGTTGTTCTGGGATCCACTCCACAGTTTCCTTTCAGCTCTGGCCAAAGCATGTTTGCTGCTTTTTTCCTGCAGCATTTCCTTAAGGGATGGGCGCGTCACTTCCTGTGCCTAATGGGTTAGATCATGTGACCTCATTGACCAATCCTAGCCCTCCTGCATGTATATAAGCAGCTCCGCCCCCTTCCCAGATGCCTCAGCGTCAAGGTCCTTGTGTCCTGCAAAGGGTGCTGATTTATCTGCTTGTGTTCCTTGTGTTCCCGGACTCCGCTACCTGTTTGATCCCTGCCTGCTTGCCTTGCCTCTCCTGTTGCCGACCCGGATTGCCTGACCTGTAACTGTGCCGCCTGCCCTGACCTATTGCTTGTTTGACTTCGCCTCTGCCTCATCCTTGGGTCCTGCGTTGTTGCTCCTGGTTATGACTCGGCCTGCTGACTACATCTCTACCTCTGGTACCTTGCGCTGATACCTCCTGGTCTGCCTGGACCAGCTGCCTTGTGTGCCAATCCTCCTCAAGAGGTAGCGACCTGGTGTTTCCCTCAGGAAAGTCTATCCCCACCATCAGGGGTATTGTGAAGATCGAGGGGTTCACTTACACAACACCCTTAGAGGAGGTAGGACACGTGGCACAGTGGCTTCACACCCGCTGGTTCGTGATATGCAGTGAGCTCCTCCTAGTGGTGGCTTCAGACAGACAGTTTATTACATGTATAAGAGATAAAGCACATGGCAGCCTATTGATTTGAATCCAACATATAGTAATTATCTTTGGTTGCCCAAAGGCAGACCTTGGGGTTGCCCTCACACCCCTTAGAGCGCTATCTGGTCCTCTTGATATCAGTGGAAACTAACAGCAGTTATCTAATGGTTATGTTAACCCAACATTAGTCAACCATGCTACCATATCCATAAATTCACTGGCTCCATATTAATTATAAAAAAAAGGAGAAAAATCTGAGTTAAACGTTTATGGGAATGAAAGAGTTAACGCGACACAGGCAGAAACGCCTTTTCTAAAAGTTCAACTTTGTCAGCAACAGATAAAGCGAAAATAATTTTAATTTCTCACTTTGCGGAAAGCTTACATATGGCAAAATATGCTTTGCCTCATTAGTTCATGCAGGGTAAACTATCCATATGTTAATTAACGTATTTGTGTTAATTGCTAATTTTAATATTTTTTTTATTTTTTTTTTACAACAAAAGTGTAAATTGCGGCATCATCTGACCTCCGCCTCACGCGTGATAATACTTCGTTGTACAGCCGCTTCAATTAATTGCACCCCAGGGCTATCATATTCTGCATGAGCGGCTCTCCAAAGGAACGGCGATGTTAAACGGAGACAATATGGAAGAAAAAAGGCATTCAGATGCGCTCCCCTCCGACGCCGCCAGCTACATGACAATTGACATGATACCCAATTACCAGATCGCTAATTAGGGCTATCAAGCATGTCACCATTCTTAGCTTGTCAAACGATTATTAAGTATCTGGTTCAAAGAGCATCTTCAAAAGATTAGAAGAACATTCCCCGAGTGACCCTCGCCACGCATCAGTCAGCAGAGGAAAGTTTGTAAATTTTTTAAGAATCAATTTTGTAACAAATACTCCAAATAAGTAAATATATAACAGGGCAAGATTCTTTTAAGGTTAATTTCACACTTGCGTTTTTTTCTGATCCAGCAGAGTTCAGCAAAAACGTTTCCGTTACTGATAAAACAACCGTCTGCGTCCGTTATGAACGGATCCGGTTGTATGATCTTTAACATAGCAAAGACGAATCCGTCATGAACTCCATTGAAAGTCAGTGGGGGACGGATCAGTTTTCTATCGTGTCAGATTGTGTCAGAGAAAACGGATCCGTCCCCATTGACTTGCATTTTGGGACATGACAGTAGCGATCCACAAAATGGCGAACGCGCACGGTCGGCATCCATGTTTTGCGGATCCGCAATTTGCGCATGTGTGCATGAGGCCTTAATCTGATAATCCAGAAAATCTTATAGCTATAGTTGGAGATGTTTGTTAATGTTTTTGGATTTACTTCTAGAAGTTGTTTTTACTTTTACAAGTGAGTTTCATGTATGTTTCTTTTTGAGTCTGATAATCCTAAATATCGGATAATCCAGCACCTGCCCCACTGATGCCTGATCTTGCTGTCTGTCTATAGGTGTAAAAAGGTTGCTCAGCTCTCCAAAGAAGTAACAATGCTCATGTATTGTTTCTTATCTAGTTTGTCATGTTCCTCTGTTATTCTTCCTAGAAATTTATGAATAAATATGTGGAACCAGTTGGCGCAGTGGCCGCAATCAGTGCTGTCAGTGTTACTGAAGCGCCTTTAATAAGGGGAATGGTAAGACCCAGTTGTCAATTTATTCAAAAAGTATAGGAATAAAAGAGGGACAGAAGCAAAATGGTTCAGAACTGCTTGGAGAATACAAGTGTTTACTGAAACAGACATGACATATCAGTGTTATCCCACGAATAATGTAAAAAATGAAAATCAGACATCATATAGTACATGAGAGCCTCTTTCTAACAAAGCTAGAACCAGCCCTGTACCTCACATGGATCCAGAGATCTCCCCATTCATTGCTCTGCTAGATTAATATCAAGCTGACAGCTCTAGGGGAGTGTCTTTTCTGCTGCAGCTAAGAGTCGTGTCCATGCTCTCCCTATCACAGCTCAGGAGGCGTGTCTCAGCTCTTTCTATCACAGCTCAGGGGGCGTGTCTCAGCTCTCCCTATCACAGGTCAGGGGGCGTGTCTCAGCTCTCCCTATCACAGCTCAGGGGGCGTGTCTCAGCTCTCCCTATCACAGGTCAGGGGGCGTGTCTCAGCTCTCTCTATCCCAGCTCAGGAGCCGTGTCCAGGCTCTCCCTATCACAGCTCAGGGGGCGTGTCTCAGCTCTCCCTATCACAGTTCAGGGGGCGTGTCTCAGCTCTCTCTATCCCAGCTCAGGAGCCGTGTCCAGGCTCTCCCTATCACAGCTCAGGGGGCGTGTCTAAGCTCTCCCTATCACAGTTCAGGGGGCGTGTCTCAGCTCTCCCTATCACAGCTCAGGAGGCAGTTAAAAGTTGAAACTGAGCATGTGCAGCCTGCTCAGTGAGTAGGTCAAAGAAATAAGAAATTAAGTCGTCCTATACAGATACATTTTATTGAATAACTCAGTAGCTATACAACATTTTTAATGACATGCAATTACAAAAGTACTCAGATCCAGGTGCTGGTTTGAAAACTGTAGAATATTTTTCGTGGGACAACCCCTTTAAGACATTTACATCAGTACAAGTCTCACATATAAGGAATATCCTATGGAAATAAGAGTGGGAAACCTTGGCAAAGTAATTGTTTTGGTCTCATGTGTACAGCAGAGCCGGTATGATGGCACACTCGGTCCCTATGGTTGGCGCAAAGATGTAGATATTCCCTGTATTTATATACAGACAGAGACATGAGAACCTCTCCTAGAAGCATTGACTCTATGCTCCTTCAGACTCATCAATTAGGGCTCAGCTGTTCCGTTCCGCAAAATATGGAATGCACATGGACGTCATCCATATTTTTTGCGGATCCGTTTTTTGCAGACACAAAATACATACGGTCGTGTGCATGAGCCCTAATTTGCATATGTTTAAGTTATGTAACATGACTACCATAGAAATGCAAGCACTAATTGAATTAAAGAATAATAAGTCCATTACCATCAAACCAGCGGATAAGGGGAGAGCAGTGGTAGTGATGGACACGGAAGTATAAGAGATGGAGATTAAGAGACAATAGGCGGATCCAGGAGTGTACAAGCTCACCACTGTTGATCCTAAGTTCAATATTCTGAGACACTTGCGGTCTATTCTCGACACGGCTGTCTCACAGGGTATCATTAACCAGGGTCTTCTGGAGTTTTTGTGGGTGGAACACCCTAAAACTCCAGTTATCTATACATTGCCAAAGATCCATAAAAGTTTGGTCAATCCACCGGGTAGACCAATTGTCTCGGGCAGGGAATCTGTTTTTTCGAATATTGCCATATTTCTTGACGTAAGTATGCTCTATTTCTTTCATTAGGGACACAAGTGATTTCCTATCAAAATTGTCACCCATCTCTGTTACAACATCAATTCTCTTGGCTTCATTTGACGTAACCAGCCTCTATACCTCAACTGATCACAAAAGAGGTATTCAGGCTGTCAAAAAATGTCTATACAGTGATACATTGTCTTTGGAATGTAACAGGTTCTTAATCACCCTGCTGGAAATTATATTATATAAGAATTATTTTGTTTTCAAAAAACAGTTTTATGTTCAGTTCTGTGGCATAGCCCTGGGGTCCAATCTGGCTCCGACGCATGCCAACATCTATATGGCCCACCTCAAGGAAGAGTACGTCTATGTGTCGCACCACTTCAGCAATGTGCTGGGATGGTGGCGATACATAGACGATATCTTCCTAGTTTGGAAAGGTACAGAGGACTTCTTAGATTTATTTCACGGGTACCTCAATACCATAGATCCTGACATCAAGTCCGCTCTGGTCAAATCACGGGAAGCAGTTCAATTTTTAGACACATTGGAACAAGTTAAGGACAACATTTTAGTCACAGACTTGTTTTCCAAACCCACCGACTACAATAGTTTATTGCGGTTTGATAGTTGTCATCCACACCCCATGATCAATTCTTTACCTCTCAGTCAGTTACTGAGGACAGTAAGGATAGTACAGGATCCACAGAAGAGGGAACAGATGTTAGACAATATGGCTAAGAAGTTTCACCAAAGAGGATATCCTAGGAAACTAGTTGTGACAATATTTTACCTCCTTTACCTTCTCTTAATAGATTCCCGTTCGGGAATTGATATACTCACTTGCCTCTCAATTGACTCTACTGGTCACTCGCATGAATGTAAGTGGGTTCTAAGTGGTGGACTATGGCCGTTCGAAGGATCACCTTGTCTATAACTCTCTATATGGGCACGATAACGTTTCGGGGTCCTTTTTGGATTGAGGTTGTTAGCTGTGGCATTGAACATGCTCCTAGCTGATAACAACCCCATGGTTGTCAACCCTGGTCATTGTTGATGACAGGGTTGTCACACGTGGACGTCCGAGATGTGGTGTCAATATATTATGAGCTATGGTGCCTTTGTTCCCACATCCCCTTACGGCCTTAGAAATATTGTTACAAAGTTTTAAAAAGAGTGTGCGGAGGACAGGAGTAGAAATAAAGTTATCTTTTTGACCTTACTAATGTTTTTTATTTTATTTTTTATTCTCTTTTTTTTTCAATTCCTTATTGCAGTCCTTTGAATTTTTTTCCTATACTTATTCTACATCTTTGTAGCCATCACCATTTAGTCACACATCGTGATCTTGTTTGTATTGGCACGCATGCGCCTTATGCTGGTGATGGCGCGATCAGTACTGCCAATATGGGCCTAGAACTGTGCATGCGCCCTGTGCCAGTGATGGCGCAATCAGTACTGGCAATGAGGGCATAGAACTGCGCATGAGCCACTTGCCGTGAATATTGTAGCCCGCGACTCCTTGGTCATGTGCCTATTTTGCATTGGACACTAATCAATCGCCCCCAGTACAACGATATGTTTTGAGAATACGCAGTTACGTTTTGAAGACGCCACGGATGGCGCTTACACAAGACGCTAGTATCCATTATGATGATCTTGTAAGTGTTCATAAACTGGAGTTATGTTTGTTTTTAATCATTCACAGGTGATGAGATGAGATAATTTGTGGATGAATTGCACTTTATAATCATGAATAATGAGAATACCACATTGGATATGTATGTCCTTTTTTCTGATATCATTCTGTATTATACACACTGTATGATTTGGTTACTGATCACTTGATATGTATGAATTTTGTCACAATTATGTTTTTGATTGAGCATTCATTGTGATCCCTCCCACTTTATATTTATAAATGAATTGTATGCACTAGTCACATTGCTTGAGAAAGGCCTCATTGTGTTGGGCTGAAACATTGCAAGTTGGGTAAATAAAGTGGTCCACTGCCTCATTCTGTTTCTTTGAATAACCATTGGCTTAAAGGGGTTATCCCACGAATAATGTAAAAAATCAAACATCATATAGTACATGACAATCTCTTTCTAACAAAGCTAGAATTAGTCCTGTACCTCACATGGATCCAGAGATCTCCACATTCATTGCTCTGCTAGATTGATATCAAACTGACAGCTCAAGGGGATTGTCTCAGCTCTTCCTATCACAGCTCAGGAGGCGTGTCTCATCTCTCCCTATCACAGCTCAGGAGGCGTGTCTCAGCTCTCCTTATCACAGCTCAGGAGGCGTGTCTCATCTCTCCCTATCACAGCTCAGGAGGCGTGTCTCATCTCTCCCTATCACAGCTCTGGAGGCGTGTCTCAGCTCTCCCTATCACAGCTCAGGAGGCGTGTCTCAGCTCTCCCTATCACAGCTCAGGAGGCGTGCCCATGTTCTCCCTATCACAGCTCAGGAGGTGTGTCTCATCTCTCCCTATCACAGCTCAGGAGGCGTGTCTCAGCTCTCCCTATCACAGCTCAGGAGGCGTGTCTCAACTCTCCCTATCACAGCTCAGGAGGCGTGTCTCAGCTCTCCCTATCACAGCTCAGGAGGCGTGTCTCAGCTCTCCCTATCACAGCTCAGGAGGCGTGTCTCAGCTCTCCCTATCGCAGCTCAGGAGGCGTGTCTCAGCTCTTCCTATCACAGCAGGAGGTGTGTCCATGCTTTCCCTATCACAGCTGAGGAGGCAGTTAAAAGTTGAAACTGAGCATGTGCGGCCTGCTCAGTGAATAGGTCAAAGAAATAAGAAATTAAATGGCGCTATACAGATACATTTTATTGAATGACTCTCTAAACTTTACAAAATTTTTAATGACATGCAATTACAAAAGTATTCAGATCCAGGTGCTGGTTTAAAAACTGTAGAATATTTTTCGTGGGACAACCCATTTAACTATCCACAGCCTGGAGGGATTGTACCCTTGTTTTTTGTGCTGCTGTTTAAAATATATATATATATATATATATATATATATATATATATATATATATATATCGTATGTATGTGCAATGTGTGTGTAACGTGTACAAATGTATTTGTAACTTGGATGCATATATATGTAATGTGTGTAATGTGTATATATTTGAGTAATACAGTAAGTATGTATGTAATATATGCCTACAGTGTGTATATATATGTGTGTGCAATGTGTGTGTGTGATGAATCAATGTGCCTGTGTGTCATTTAGCACTACTATATATGTGTGCAATATCGCAATACTTAGTACGTATGTGTGCAGTATGGCGGTATGATGTATCCATGCAGTATAGTTGTACGATGTATGCGTTACGTTATAACTACAGCTTTACTTCTTCATCATCCCCCCAAAAACACTTAGCAAAGTCTTTAAGTATAAATTCTAACTTGCAATGTCTCAATATACGGATGTGCAAAATATTTACCGAAAATATTTTTACTTTGCATAAGAAGTGCTAAAATTATTTATGGAAAAAGCTGTTTTTTGGAGACAAATTTATGGCTAAGAACATTTACATGACGACGATGAGCTGAAACAGAGCCGGTTTTGGGGGGGGGGGGGGGGGTGCGGAAGGGGAGCGACCTGGTCTGTATCAATCCTCAGAGAAATCTCTGCATATTTCATAAAAGTCACTTGTTGTCACATGTGTACTGTGAAAAAAAAAAGAAAAATTTAAAGAAAAAAATCAGCTTTCTCAGCTGCTTGTATCTCAGCCACTGTGTGAATATGAATATTCTGATGAAAATCGGAGCGCTCGCTTCCTTACTGTTGATGTCTGCTACTTGGTGTTTCCAATCCTGGGATAACAGATGGTGCACCAACTGACTTTGAACAGTCTAATGTAACATTCATTGTGCTTCACAGGAAATCAGTGATCAAACCAAGTTGGAGAAGGTGAAACAGCACTTCATCAGCCAACAAAACAGTATGAGATAGTCAAGCGTCGGAGAAGAAAGAGAACTCATGTGTATGATGGAAAATAGACAGTTCGAGTGGAGGCAACTTGAGAGAGCGAGCGGGACACACTATTTCCTACCTGTCATTCTGGGTTAAATCAACGTAGATTGATTTAAAAAAAAAAAAAAATCGTAATCATTTGGTGGATCTATCCCATTACAGGGTTTAATAATACTGACCTCATGCATTTTAATGAGCGCGCGTGGGGGAGGGGGGAGGGGGTAAAGAAACCAAGGCAGCGTAATTGATTTACCTTGTTAGATTAGGATCATTTATGTTAGGTTATGACTTGTATTTGTCTCGAGATTGAGAAATGTTTAATTCAATTAGGACTGAACTTTTTTTTAAGCATTTTACGTTACCCTTTTTTTTTTTTACTGAAATTAAAAATTGTATTTTAGGGTGAAGTTTAAATCTTCTTTTTTGTTAATTTTTAATTTCCCTTAATTTTTCTAGCATTAAAAAAAATGTATGAAAATTAACTTGCGTATCGTTAAAGGAAATCTGTATTTAATTTGTTTCATAAATTTTTGCAACATTTTTATATTTATTTATTTTATTGATTTGTTTGTTTTTACCCCTTTCCCCTGTAGGCATTTTAGGGCTTATTGACCAAGCAATTTTTTTTTCCATTTATTTTTATCGGCCCCTTCCAAGAGCTATAACGTTTTTATTTTTTCATCTTTGTAGCCGTATGAGGGCTGAATTTTTGTTGGACAAGTTGTACTTTTTAATGTCATCAATGTCATAATTTACTGATTTAGGCTCCATTCACACGTCCGTATTTTTCTTTTCCAGATTTTCGGTCGTTTTTTTTTGCGGATCCGTGTTTTCGCAAAAACCTTCTGTTTTTTTCCAATTGTACATCCGCATCCGTTCCGTTTTTCCACAAAAAAAAGGAAGGAGGAATATATGTTGGTAGGGTATTTCTTTCTATTTCCTGGAAACGGATCCGCAATTGCGGATGATATATTGATACATTCCGCATATCATCCGCATTTTTTGCAGACCCATTGACTATAATGGGACCACGGACCGCATATGCGGACAGAAGTAGGACAAGCTCTATCTTATTTGCGGATCCGCATTGAAATGAATGGATCCGCATCCTATCCGCATGATTTGCGGATCGGATGTGGATCGGAAAGAAAAACAGGATGTGTGAATGGACCCTAACTGTTATTAACTCTTTCTGGGAGGGCAGATGGCAAAAAAAACATATAAATTTTGCCAAGTTAATTTTTTGGCATAAATAACATGATAACTTTATTCTTTGGGTCAGTACAATTACAGCAATACTAAACACATGTGGTTTTTTGTACGCTTTTTAAGGGCTCATGCACACGAACGTATTTTCTTTCCGTGTCCGTTCCATTTTTCTTTACGGACCGTATACAGAACCATTCATTTCAATGGGTCCGTAAAAAAAACAGAAGTTACTCCGTGTGCATTCCATTTCCGTATGTCCGTATTTCCATTCAGCAAAAAAATAGAACATGTCCCATTATTGTGTGCATCACGGACAAGGATAGGACTGTTCTACTAGGGGCCAGCTGTTCCATTCCGCAAAATACGGAATGCATATGGACGCCATCCGTATTTTTTTGCGTTTTTGCGGATCCGTTTTTTCATACGCTCGTGTGCATGAGCCCTAACTTTTAGACAATAAAACTACCATTTTTAAAAAAGAAAATGTTTTTACGTCAACAGATCCCAAGACCCATAACTTTTTTATTTTTCTTTCTATGGAGTTGTGTGAACAATTGCAGTTTTCATTGGTATCCTTTTTGGGTACATACTTTTTGCATGATAATTGTGCAGTACGGGTTTTTATGGATACCAAATATCTATATCAAATATGTGGAGGGATTTTATCTTTTTTTCCAGTGAAAAGCATTTTTGCCAACAGACAAAAAGGTGTATTTTTTAAGTTAGAATTTTTTTTTTATGTAATAAAACTTAACTTTTTAAATCATTAACTAGTCCCACAAGGGCACTTTAACAAGAGATCTTTTGATTGCTTCTATAATACACTGGTAATGCTGATGCATTACAGTGTATTATACTGTCAGTGCAGTACTGACAAACACCTTCAGGGTGTGCGAGAGAGGTGCAGCCTGTTGGGCATACATTTCAGGCAGGCCTTCATTAGGCCATAGGCTGCCATGTGAAGACATCAGTGCCCCACAATCTTATTTGTAGGGTGCCAATGGAAGACAGAAGAAGCTCCCTCCCTCTAAGCCACTTAAATGCCACAGTTGCTATTGACTGCGGCATGAAAGGGGTTAAATGACTCAAATATATTTGTACTTCTGCTGGTCCAGGCTATTAGAGCTCTCTACATGGGTCTCTCTACTGCATGGGGAGACCCATGTAGCGCTTGTTTTAGGCTTCCTAGAGTAATGCCCGGTATTGACCACCATAGAAACCCCTATTGGCAGTCGTTAAGGGGTTAAATAATTTCCCAGGGTGGCTGTATTGTAGACACACACTTCTTTCTCGTGCTACCTGTATAGACAGTTCAGCAGTATGTATGTGCTTCATGACAACTGCAATGAATGGGAGTGAATGGACAGATACGAAAGTGTTAGTGATGAGCGAGCATGCTCGGCCGAACTCGCTGTTCGGCTGAGCATGCCGGCGCTCGGGTCTACTCGGTGTTCGGCCGAACACTGAGTGTACTCGAGCGCCATGCTCGAGTCCCCTTCCCGCACCAAGACGGATCCGGAATGACCCCTAATGCAAGTCAAAGTGGACGGATCCATTTGGTGTGATACAATAGTAAACATGCTCGGCCGAGCACTCGAGCACCCCCGAGTGCTCGGCCAGAGCCCCCGAGCACACGAGCACCTGGGTGCTCAATCGTCACTAGTAAGTGTCCATAGACTAATACAGTCTTAAGGAAGAGATAAAATAGAGCTTTTCTTCCAATGCCCAAGGAAAAACAGAGAATTTGCATACAGAGTGATATCTGTGTGGATTGTGTTAATATCATTGTTTATCTGGGTGTCCAGTTGTGTACTAAAGCTATCATCAACTTTGCCAGCCTCAACTGATAATAAGATGGCTCTGCCGATGTCGTCCTAGTCTACACAGCAATGCTGATTAGTAGGTTGCTGAAAATGGGGTGTGTTAGCCTGTTTTCTAAGCTAGTGGAAACTTGTATTTAATATATTTCATAAAAGAGAAAATATTGTATTTCCTAATCTAGTCTAAATTATATTAAATTAAAATTAGATGTGTTAGCATATTAGGTGTACTAATGGAAATAGTAAAACTGAAATATTTCACAATTGTTTATATGGATACACACATAAAAAATCTTTAAAAAAAAACAAAAATTCTAAAAGAAAATTTCTTCAAATTAGCTCTTGTCAGACAATTAAAAAATTAATAAAAAATAAAAGAATAAATTCACATATTTTTCACGCCACAATACACCCTTCACCCCCCCCCCCCCCAAAGTGGGAGGAAAATAGCAATGCGTCTTATGCAGTGAATACTAGAGGTGGCTTCAATTATGTAAGCACTCACTAGTACACAGTACTACCAGAGAGTGGTGAATAAAGTGCTCCTGGTACTGGCTGTACTCACCGCTCCCTGGTCTCCTGGTCCTGGTGTCTGATCTGAGGTCTGATGGGGGTTTCAGGTCTAGTAATAAATGGGGGGTCTGATTTGGGGGGTTCTGATCTGAGGTTTGATCTGAGGTCTAATGTGGGTCTGAAATCTAATAATCAATAGGGGTCTGATTTGGGTGTCCATCTGAGGTCTGATGGAGTTTGATCTGAAGTCTAATGAGGAATAGGGGTCTGATCTGAAATCTGATGGGGGTCTGATTTGAAGCCTCATAAAGATTGGACATATGATTTGAGGTCTGATGAAGGTTCGGGTTCTGATTTAGGTGTCTGATGAAGACTGGAGGTCTGATCTAAGGTCTGATGACATCTTTTTTCTATTTTTCTCCCTCTAAACTCTAAACCTAGTGCGTCTTACGGAGTGAAAAATACGGTAATTGCATTTACATTTATACATAATATTTGGAAGTCTAAATAGGAATCTAATGGGGTTGTCCACTTTGTCAATAAAAAAAAAAGGTGGGGAAGAGAGGCTTTAAGAATTTTTTAAAAAATTAATTCTTGCTTTATTCATCCTCTTTAGAGATGAGCGAGCACTAAAATGCTCGGGTGCTCGTTATTCGAGTCGAACTTTTTCCGATGCTCGGGTGCTCGTTTCGAATAACGAACCCCATTGAAGTCAATGGGAGACTCGAGCATTTTTGCGGGGGACCAAGGCTCTGCCTAGGGAAGGCTGGGTGAAAACCTGGAAACCTCAGAAAATGATGGAAACACCACGGAAATAGACAGGAAACAGCAGGGGCAGCATGCATGGATGCCTCTGAGGCTCCCTAATCCCACCATTACCCCAAATTCTCAGGCAACAGCCTGGTGGTTACCCTCATGGCAATTGTGCTCACCCAGACCAAGAAAGGCGAGGCAAATACCCATCACATGTTAGGGAAGCACCCAACTAGGTGCAACAAAGGTCCATCACCGCCTGCAGGTGACACCACTGCTCATGCTGGCACTGCAGCTGACATCAAGTTTAGTATCTGTTCTTATCAGTTGCTGTGGCTGCTGGTGGTATAGTGGTGAGCATAGCTACTTCCCAAGCAGTTGACCCCGGTTCCATTTCTGTCTATCGCAGGAGGCAATTAAAAAATCAGTACAATATCTAATACGTCCCCTACCCGGGTAAATTGTTTGGAGAGAGGGCATGTAGGTGGGGGGCAGGCTGGGGGGAAGGAGGTTTCGCTGGAAGAGCCAGAGGAGTGCCCCCTGGGCTAGCGTGTGTGGTGGTGACAACAGCCGGAATGGATTTGGGAAAACTGTTGCTTTAACCGGTATGGTATCGATTCTTCTCAGTTTAATACCGTATACGTCCCCTATCTTGGGACCCTATATTTAATGGATTTTTCAACGGAAAAAGAGCTTGCTCTGGCCAGGGGAGTGTCTTTCCCACTGCAGCTAAGGGGACGTGTCCATGCTCTGCCTATCACAGGTCAGGAGGCAATTAAAAGAAGAAAAACAAAAAACATCAGTACAATATCTAATACGTCCCCTATCCGGGTAAATAGTATGGAGAGAGGGCCTGTAGGTGGGGGGAAGGAGGTTTCGCTGGAAGAGCCAGAGGAGTGCCCCCTGGGCTAGCGTGTGTGGTGGTGACAACAGTCGGATGTATTTAGAATGACGACGCAGGACCCCAACTTAAAAATTTAGCATCAACCGGTACAGACATAAATTATGAGATTGATCAAGTGTGGCATGACTTTTAAATGGATATTGCATGTGGTCACGTACTCACTGGAACCCCATAGTCACCCCTTCTCTGATGTGCTAGCCCAGAACATTCTCTGCCCCAATTCGCAAGACCTTTTGCTGTTTCCGTGTGCTGACAGTGGGGATTTACCAGTGTTGTCTGAGGAGGTGGTGGACAATGGCGAGACACAGGTGTCGGGGGGTGAGGTAGTTGTATGGGAAGCAAGTTACAGTGGGGACTCCTTAGGGGGGACTTTCTCATGATGGGACAGATTCAACTTGGGTGGATCAGGCACAGGAACAGATGAATTTTTTGGTGGGTTTAGTTAACTTTTATTTAGCAAAAATAACCACAGAGATATTTGATGGCGAGCTGTGCTGCTCTCTCCACAATGGTCTGTAGGTTCTTAGATGGAGACGTTGTCGGCGATTTCAGTACAGAAGGACTTGTTGCTCATCAACAGAACCTCGACCTTCTTGCCATTGTGGACAAGGAATTTGCGGGTGGACCAAGAATTTGCGGAACCCTGTGGGCAGCATGTGTTTGGTCTTCTACTTGCTACCGTATCCAATGTTGGGCAATATACTGTAGATTCGCAAGTAATATTATTTTTCACACCTATCCCAAAAATAAAAATGTATACAGTATGCGCAAATAAAACTGGAAACTGGAATTGGAGAGAGGGCCTGTAGGTGGACCTCCGGAAAAATTGTTTGGAGAGAGGGCCTGTAGGTGGAACTCCGGAAAAATTGTTTGGAGAGAGGGCCTGTAGGTGGAACTCCGGAAAATTTGTTTGGACAGAGGGCCTGTAGGTGGACCTCTGGAAAAATTGTTTGGAGAGAGGGCCTGTAGGTGGACCTCTGGAAAAATTGTTTGAATAGAGGGCCTGTAGGGGGCCCTCCTGAAAAATTGTGCTAAAAGAGTGCCAGTTGGACCTCTAAAAAATGGCGTTTTTTGGGTCAGCGTTAGGCAAAGACGATATGGAGGAGGAGGAGGAGTAGGAGGAGGAGTAGAGAAGAGGAATCGGATACATAAGTTATTTAAATCTTTAGCTGCTTTCCCCCGGAGGAGATTTGAATTCCGGTGAAATCCAGGCTTTGTTCATTTTAATAAGCGTCAGCCTGTCAGCGCTGTCAGTTGACAGGCGTGTACACTTATCGGTGATGACGCCACCAGCTGCACTGAATACCCGCTCTGACAGCACGCTAGCGGCAGGGCAGGCCAGCACCTCCAAGGCGTACAGCGCCAGTTCAGGCCACGTGTCCAGCTTTGAAACCCAGTAGTTGTATGGAGCAGAGTGATCGCTACGGACGTTGGTATGGTCAGCTAGGTACTCCCTCACCATCTTTCTGTACAGCTCCCCCCTACTCTGCCTAGAGTGGGGACAGGTGACAGTGTCTTGCTGGGGTGACATAAAACTGGCAAAGGCCTTGGAGAGCGTTCCCCTGCCAGTGCTGGACAAGCTGCCTGCTCGGCTCCTCTCCCCCGCTACTTGGCCCACAGAACCATGCCCTCTGCCGCTAGCGGCGTGAGATTGGAAGAATTGTTTCAGCTTGTGCACCAGGGCCTGTTGATACCTATTCACTCTCATACTCCTTTCCTCTGCAGGGATGAGTGGAAAGGTTCTGCTTGTACCGAACACCCAGTAATCGGTGTTTGAAAAAATTCTTCTAACGCGAGGGACACGGGATAGGCAGCCTAACATGAAGTCTGCAATGTGCGCCAGAGTCCCAACACGCAAGAATTCCCTCTCCTCACTGGCCTGACTCTCCATTTCCTCCTCCTCCTCCTCCTCCTCCTCCTCCTCCAAGTCCTCCTCTTCAACCCATACACCCTCAAGAGTTAAGGACTGAGCACTGGTACCCTCTTCTGTCGCGCCGACATTCTCCTCCTCTTCCTCCTCATCCTCATCCCCCTCCTCCGATACGTGCTGAGAAACAGACCGGAGGGTGCTCTGGCTATCAAGCAACGTATATTCCTCCACCGTCTCTTGTGACAAGCACAAAGCATCCGACTTGATGCTGAGCAGTGAGTTTTTCAACAGGCAAAGCAGCGGGATGGTGAGGCTGATAATGGCGGCATCGCCGCTGACAATCTGTGTTGACTCCTCAAAGTTGCTCAACACCTGGCAGATATCAGACATCCACGTCCACTCCTCATTGTAGACTTGAGGAATCTGAGAGACCTGACTACCAGTTCTGGTGGAAGATGACATCTGGCAGTCTACAATCGCTCTGCGCTGCTGGTAAACTCTGGATAACATGTTTAATGTGGAATTCCATCTCGTGGGCACGTCGCACAACAGTCGGTGAGCGGGCAGTTGTAGGCGGCGCTGCGCTGCCCTGAGAGTGGCAGCATCTGTGGTGGACTTGCGGAAATGCGCACAGATGCGGCGCACCTTGGTGAGCAAATCAGACAGATTGGGGTATGTCTTGAGGAACCGCTGAACTATGAGATTGAACATGTGGGCCAGGCATGGCACATGTGTCATTCTGCCGAGTTGCAGAGCCGCCACCAGGTTACGCCCGTTGTCACACACAACCATGCCTGGCTTGAGGTTCAGCGGTGCCAGCCACACATCGGTCTGCGCCGTGATGCCCTGTAACAGCTCTTGGGCGGTGTGCCTTTTGTCACCTAAGCTCAGCAGTTTGAGCACCGCCTGCTGGCGCTTACCCACGGCACTGCTGTTGCGCCTAGAGCTACCGACTGAAGGCGCCGTGCCCACGGATGGTAATTCGGTGGAGGAGGAGGAGGTGGGGTCGGAGGAGGAGGCATAGTACGTCTGAGAGACCGTGACCGAGGTAGGCCTCGCAATCCTCGGTGTGGGCAGTACATGAGCGGCCCCAGGGTCATTCTCGGTCCCAGCCTCCACAAAGTTAACCCAATGTACCGTCAGTGAGATATAGTGTCCCTGCCCGGCAGCACTTGTCCACGTGTCCGTGGTTAGGTGGACCTTCTCAGAAACAGCGTTGGTCAGGGCACGGATGATGTTCTGTGACACGTGCTGGTGTAGGGCTGGGACGGCACATCGGGAAAAATAGTGGCGGCTGGGGACCGAATACCGAGGGGCAGCAACCGCCATGAGATTGCGAAAGGTCTCGGTCTCTACCAGCCTATAGGGCAGCATCTCCAGGCTCAGCAATTTGGAGATGTGGACGTTGAGGGCTTGGGCATGTGGGTGGGTGGAACTGTATTTCCTCTTGCGCTCCAGCATCTGCTGTAAAGACAGCTGAACGCTGTGCTGGGACACGTTGGTGGACACTGTGGAGGATCGTGGAGGCGAAGGTGTGGTTTTCCGGCGGGAGGCGTTCATGCCGGGGTCCTGGGCAGGGGGTTGACTAGCAGAGGCAGCGAGTGACGCAGGGGGTTGACTAGCAGAGGCAGCGAGTGACACAGGGGAAGGAGCAGTGGTGTGACCCGCAGGAGGTGGTGAACGGCCTTGGTTCCATTGAGTGGGGTGTTTAGCACTCATATGCCTGCGCATGCTGGTGGTGGTTAGGCTAGTAGTGGCGGCACCCCTGCTGATCCTGGTGTGGCACAGGTTGCACACCACAGTCCGTCGGTCATCCTCACTTTATTTAAAGAACCTCCAGACTTGCGAACATCTAGGCCTCGCCACGGGAGCTTCACTACGTGAAACAGTTGCTGCTGATGCACCAGCTCTGGCCCTGCTTCTCCCTCTGGCCACACCACTGCCTCTTACAACCTGTTCTGGTGCAGCACTCGCCTCCGCCTCAGAAGCACTGTCTTCACTCGGCATATCAACCCAGCTTGGGTCAGTCACCTCGTCATCCTCCGATTCCTCAGTCTGCTCCCCCCTCGGAATTCCTCCCCTAACAACAACTTCACCACTGTCTGACAACCGTGTCTCCTCATCGTTCGACACCTCTTTACAAACTTCTTCCACTAAGTCAACATTGTCATCATCATCATCACCCACAGACTGCGACAGTTGGAAAACTTGGGCATCGGGAACAAGGTCAGCAGCAACCTGAGAAGTGGTTTGTGACTCTGGGAAGGGTCCAGAAAACAGTTCCTGAGAGTATGAGGGATCACATTCCAAATTTTCCTGGGAGGGGGCAGACTGGGGGGAAGGAGGTTGAGGTGGAGGAGCCATAGGAGTTCTCCCTTGGGTAACGTGGGTGGACTGCGTGGAAGACTGACTGGTGGACAAATTACTTGAAGCATTGTCCGCAATCCACGAGATCAGCTGTTTGCACTGTTGTGGTTTCAACAGTCCTCTACCACGTGTCCCTGTAAGTTGAGACATGAATCTAGGGAGTGTAGCTCTGCGGCGTTCCACAGCTCCCTCATCAGCAGGTACTGTCTCACCCTGCCCAGGACCACGGCCTCTGCCCCCTGCAGTAATTGAATGCCCACGCCCTCGACCCTTAGCCCTGGGGTTCAACATTTTTTGTACATAAGTGTATGATATAAAAAAAAATAATTAAACGGGCCTGGTGTACTGAAACCCACAAACTTGTTCAGTCTGGTAGAATTAAGTGACGTACAGAAAGTGTCACCTGGACAGTATATACGGATTGGAGCGAGTGTGCTGAACTGTGACACACAGAAAGGTTACACGCAGCTGAGTAAAATGGATTTGTATCACTGAGCTAAAACAACTGAAGAAATAATTTTTTTTTAAATTTTGTTTTTTTGGGAACGTGACGTGCAAGAACTATCGTAGAACTGACTGACACCCTGTTAACGGTGGCTATTTAGTCTGCGACCCAGACAAATGTCGCACACAGAGTTTTCTGGATCAAGCTGTATACGTTATTGGTAGCAAATGACTTGGTTGTATTCTGTGACGTACAGAAAGTGTCACATGGACAGTATATATGGATTGGAGTGAGTGTGCTGAACTGTGACACACAGAATGGTTCCACACTGCTGTGTGAAATGGATTTGTTTTACTGAGATAGAACAATAAAAAAAAAACAGGGTTAGATATGGCGATAGCTGCACTACTAGTGCCAGCCAGCCAGCCAAGCCAGGAGACAAAAAAAAATTTCTTGTAGCCCTTAGAAGGGCTGTTGGGTTCTTTGTGGGTGATTCCTGCCTAACTGAGAACTAAATGCAGGCCCTAACACTGTCCCTGAAAGTCAGCAGCTCTATCCCTAACGACATCCAGACGGCATCTGAGCCGAGCACCGCGGCCAGTCACTAGTATATTCCAGGGTCACCTGATCAGGCCAGCCAACCCCTACTATCGACATGTAAGGGCCCCACGTGATGCTGGGTGGTACGCAGAGTCTCCTGGCTTGTGATTGGCTGTGTTTATAGGCGCCAAAAAAGCACGATGCGGAAGTTGCCATTTCCTCGAGTATGGCGAGATACTCGTCCGAGCAGCGAGCACTTACGAGTACCCTAATACTCGAACGAGCACCAAGCTCGGACGAGTATGCTCGCTCAATCTCT
>ONZH01019420.1:0-56900 GCA_900303285.1 Rhinella marina | reverse complement strand
AAATGGATTTGTATCACTGAGCTAAAACAACTGAAAAAATAATTTTTTTTTTTTAGATTTTGTTTTTTTGGGAACGTGACGTGCAGGAAATATGGTAGAACTGACTGTCACCCTGTTAACGGTGGCTATTTAGTCTGCGACCCAGACAAATGTCGCACAGAGAGTTTTCTGGATCAAGCGGTAGATGATATTGGTAGCAAATGACTTGGTTGTATTGTGTGACGTACAGAAAGTGTCACCTGGACAGTATATACGGATGGGAGCGAATGTGCTGAACTGTGACACACAGAAAGGTTACACAAAGCTGAGTAAAATGGATTTGTATCACTGAGCTAAAACAACTGAAAAAAATATATTTTTTTTCTATATTTGTTTTTTTATATTTTTTTTACAATTTTGTTTTTTTGGGAACGTAACGTGCAGGAACTATGGTAGGACTGACACCCTGTTAACGGTGGCTATTTAGTCTGCGACCCAGAGAAATGTCGCACAGAGAGTTTTCTGGATCAAGCGGTAGATGATATTGGTAGCAAATGACTTGGTTGTATTGTGTGACGTACAGAAAGTGTCACCTGGACAGTATATACGGATGGGAGCGAATGTGTTGAACTGTGACACACAGAAAGGTTACACGCAGCTGAGTACAATGGATTTGTATCACTGAGCTTAAACAACTGAAATAATAATTTTTTTTTTTTATATTTGTTTTTTTGGGAACGTGACGTGCAGGAAATATGGTAGAACTGACTGACACCCTGTTAACGGTGGCTATTTAGTCTGTGACCCAGACAAATGTCACACAGAGAATTTTCTGGATCAAGCGGTAGATGATATTGGTAGCAAATGACTTGGTTGTATTGTGTGACGTACAGAAAGTGGCACCTGGACAGTATATACGGATGGGGAGCGAATGTGCTGAACTGTGACACACAGAAAGGTTACACAAAGCTGAGTAAAATGGATTTGTATCACTGAGCTAAAACAACTGAAAAAATATTATTTTTTTTTTATATTTGTTTTTATATATTTTTTTTACAATTTTGTTTTTTGGGAACGTAACGTGCAGGAACTATGGTAGGACTGACTGACACCCTGTTAACGGTGGCTATTTAGTCTGCGACCCAGAGAAATGTCGCACAGAGAGTTTTCTGGATCAAGCGGTAGATGATATTGGTAGCAAATGACTTGGTTGTATTGTGTGACGTACAGAAAGTGGCACCTGGACAGTATATACGGATGGGAGCGAATGTGCTGAACTGTGACACACAGAAAGGTTACACAAAGCTGAGTAAAATGGATTTGTATCACTGAGCTAAAACAACTGAACAAATATTTTTTTTTATATTTGTTTTTATATATTTTTTTACAATTTTGTTTTTTGGGAACGTAACGTGCAGGAACTATGGTAGGACTGACTGACACCCTGTTAACGGTGGCTATTTAGTCTGCAACCCAGAGAAATGTCGCACAGAGAGTTTTCTGGATCAAGCGGTAGATGATATTGGTAGCAAATGACTTGGTTGTATTGTGTGACGTACAGAAAGTGTCACCTGGACAATGTATACGGATGGGAGCGAATGTGCTGAACTGTGACACACAGAAAGGTTACACAAAGCTGAGTAAAATGGATTTGTATCACTGAGCTAAAACAACTGAAAAAATATATATTTTTTTATATTTGTTTTTTTATATTTTTTTTTACAATTTTGTTTTTTTGGGAACGTAACGTGCAGGAACTATGGTAGGACTGACTGACACCCTGTTAACGGTGGCTATTTAGTCTGCGACCCAGAGAAATGTCGCACAGAGAGTTTTCTGGATCAAGCGGTAGATGATATTGGTAGCAAATGACTTGGTTGTATTGTGTGACGTACAGAAAGTGTCACCTGGACAGTATATACGGATGGGAGCAAATGTGTTGAACTGTGACACACAGAAAGGTTACACGCAGCTGAGTAAAATGGATTTGTATCACTGAGCTAAAATAACTGAAATAATAATTTTTTTTTTTATATTTTGTTTTTTTGGGAACGTGACGTGCAGGAAATATGGTAGAACTGACTGACACCCTGTTAACGGTGGCTATTTATTCTGTGACCCAGACAAATGTCACACAGAGAATTTTCTGGATCAAGAGTTAGATGATATTGGTAGCAAATGACTTGGTTGTATTGTGTGACGTACAGAAAGTGTCACCTGGACAGTATATACGGATGGGAGTGAATGTGTTGAACTGTGACACACAGAAAGGTTACACGCAGCTGAGTAAAATGGATTTGTATCACTGAGCTAAAACAACTGAAATAATATTTTTTTTTTTATATTTTGTTTTTTTTTGGGAACGTGAGTGCAGGAAATATGGTAGAACTGACTGACACCCTGTTAACGGTGGCTATTTAGTCTGCGACCCAGACAAATGTCACACAGAGAATTTTCTGGATCAAGCGGTAGATGATATTGGTAGCAAATGACTTGGTTGTATTGGGTGACGTACAGAAAGTGTCACCTGGACAGTATATATGGATTGGAGTGAGTCAGTGCTGAACTGTGACACACAGAATGGTTCCACAGTGCTGTGTGCAATGGATTTGTATCACTGAGAAAAAAATCACAAAAAAAAAAAAACAGGGTTAGATATGGCGATAGCTGCACTACTAGTGCCAGCCAGCCAAGTGACAAAAAAAAAATAAATAAAATGTCTTCTAGCCCTTAGAAGGGCTGTTGGGTTCTTTGTGGGTGATCCCTGCCTAACTGAGAACTAAATTCAGGCCCTAACACTGTCCCTGAAAGGCAGCAGCTCTATCCCTAACGATATCCAGACGGCATCTGAGACGAGCACCGCGGCCAGTCGGTAGTATATTCCAGGGTCACCTGATCAGGCCAGCCAACCCCTGCTATCGACATGTAAGGGCCCCACGTGATGCTGGGTGGTACGCAGAGTCTCCTGGCTTGTGATTGGCTGTGTTTTTAGGCGCCAAAAAAGCACGATGCGGAAGTTGCCATTTCCTCGAGCATGGCGAGCACCCTAATGCTCGAACGAGCACCAAGCTCGGACGAGCATGTTCGCTCATCTCTAGTCACCACCCAAGTTTCTCCCCTCCGATATACTAATGTGCCACAAACAGGAAGTTAATATCACCAACCATTCCCATTTTATTTAGGTGTATCCATATAAATGGCCCACCCTGTATATAAATATGGCATTGTTATAATCATACTGACCCAGAGAATGAAATGAACTGGTCAGTTTTACCACATAGGGAACATTGTAAAAACAAACCCCATAAAACTATGACGCAATTGCATTTTTTCCAAAGTCTACATTCCCATTTGGATTTTTTTCACAGCTTCCCACTACATAATATACAATATTAAGTGATGAAAGTGCAACTTATCCAATAAAAAACAAGCTCTCATATGTCTATGTGAATGGACAAAAAAGTTATGGCACCAGGAAGGCAGGGTATAAAAAATGAAAATGGAAAAATGGAGAAATCACTGTTAGGAAAAGGCTAATTCCACATGTTGACACAGACACAGACACAGAGAACATACATACATACACACACATACACACAAACACATACATACTTACATACTCCAGCCAGGGACGCCGGCAGCACGTCTTCACGCGCCTCCTGCTGGGCGCAGTGGGGAAACGTCATAGCTGCGCGCAGGAGGCGCGTGAAGACATGCTGCCGGCGTCCCTGGCTGGAGTATGTGAGTATGTATGTGTATGTGTGTATGTATGTATGTATGTCTGTCTGTATGTATCTCTGTAGTCGGATCCGGAATGACCCCCCATTGCAAGTCAATGGAGGACAGATCCGGATTACTGGTGTGTCACACCAAACGGATCCGTCCCCATTGACTTGCATTGGGGGTCATTCCGGATCCGTCTTGGTGCGGATGCCTGGACCGGAGAGCAAAAAAAAATCCACAGGTAGCTACTAGATCATGTCAGTTCTGTACCAAAAATAATAAATATAATAAAAAAAATTGCCCCAAAAGGTGTACATAACCTTTTATATTAAAATTACATTTTCCTTAATCTTAAACTGAAATGACCTTAGGGGATTTCAACATGCCATCATTAGATCACTGATAACACAGACTGTGTTCCTAGCTTGTAGGAACTTTACTTTGGTGGGCCTCATAGCCTTCTGAAGGACCATGCTGTCATGGCAACAAAACCTCTACCCCAAAATCTCATTATGAGGGGTTTGCTCGGTCACTGGGAACCTGGAGCTCCTGTTAAATAACCACTCAGATGACAACAGATTACCATAGCAAATATTATGTAAACCTGATATATTGCTCCCGAATTTAAAGCAAGATTAGTAAAGTGGCTTAGTTTATGGTTAACGAACACTGACAAGCAAAAGGCAACAATGTTTTTGACTTTTGACTGGCAGGCTTCTTATCTTACCATCCACCATGTAACCATCTAACTGCATTGTTACGGTTTTGCTCATAAAATATTTATTTTTATTATTGTGTTAGTATTTTGTAAATCCACCTCTAGGCTTTCAACACTGCCTGAATCCTTGTGGGCAGAATCAGATTCAAGCATGTCTCGACCAAAATCTGTTCCAAGGTCTCTTCTACACATCGTCTGGAACACTGTCAGCCTTTTCATACCCATAGTACTGGAGTGTATGAAGTAACTGATCTTGTAGGATATTCACATATAGCTCAGCACTGAGACCACCATCAATCCTGGTCAAGTATCCAACGCTTTTGGCTGTGAAACAACCCCATATTGTCAGGCTTCCTCCACCAAACTTGATAGTTCCTTCAATTTCTTCATCGAGCCGATGCCTCTTATGACGATATTGAAGTTGAGGCTTCTCCACTTTTTTTTGGGCTACCATTCCACACTTGTGTAATGCACATCACACAGTGCTTGCATGGACGTCTGTTATCTCACTATTACAGAGGGAGCCTCTACTGCCATGTTTGTCGTTCCAGAATTGACAGACCTTATAATGAGCCGACTTGTTGACTCCAATATCTTACCTGGATTTCCACCTCTTGGCTTCGGAATGGATGGATGGACTGTCATGACACTCACATGATGCAGTTTGGAAATTTTCTTGGCCGAAATACTGCTATTGATGAGCTGGATGATGCTGTTTCTCTTTTCATGGGAAATCTTTTTCATGGCTACTTAAGGATTCAAACCTGTGACCTTTCGCTTGGGAATCAACCTGACAATGCAGTAACATGACAAGAATCTGCATAACTAATAATATGTAAATAGTAAATAGTCCAATTTATGTTTGAGATAACCAAGATAATTGTCTATAAAATGATGGTAGTTGCACGTTCAAAGCTGTAGTTGATGGTGAGGTACGGAGCCTGAAAGTCAAGAGTTCAAAACATTGTGTCTCTTTTGCTCATCAGTGTATGTCAACCAGGTTGACCTAAGGACTCCTGACAAGGCTTTTCTATGAAATTATAAATTAGTATTTTGAATGATAATTTGAGAAACTGGTTAACAAGTTTCCAACACATTGGTCAGACAGGGGTGTACTTGAAAAATTTCTGATTTGCTGTGCTGTAATGATATACATGGTTGAGTACATCAACAGGGTCTCAGTTCTCAGTGTGAGAACTGTTGGGTGATACCAAAATGTTAATATAAATTAAAAATAGATTTGATCGATTAGATGTTTGTGAATCTGTTGCCATTCTGAACCACAGATTTTCAATTGTTCAACACTGATTACATTTTGTGTGGCCAATTGTTTTTATATCTGGTTCCACAAAGTATTAAACTAGTGACTTTGGAACCATTACTGAAACTTTTAGGAATTTGTGTATTGAATGCTTCAAGTACAATATTTTTTGGACTATAAGACTCACTTTTTTAGCAGTAAAAGTGCCTTCCCCTTATATTCTTCACTCAAAATGCTTTGGCAGTGCCAGATCCCTCCTGACTACTTCCTTAATGGTCTGGCAAAGCGCTCATATGGTTTTGCTGTATCAATGAGAGAGTTGTACATCTGCTCAATCCTCTCCCTACCAAACACTGATCTGTTCCATTCAGCTCACGAAGAGGACTATGAGAAACACAGTCCTCTCCCTGTTGAAGGTTACCAGGTGGCAGGGAAATACATGAAAGCTCTGACTTAGTGTAGCTAAAGGACCTTTGATTATGTCACCAACTGCATGATTCAGACCAGTAAGAAGAAGAGGACTATACAGTGGGTACTGTATTGTACTGTACACTGTAACTTATGATGTTTGTTGTGATGTTGATACTCCCACCATGTGATCATATGCGCTATTGCTGTTTGTTTCAAAAGATAACACACAAGGATTAACAGGAGCTGACTACTATTAACCCCTTCTACCATATATTATTAACTTTGTTACATTGACCCTTCCACTTCCATAATTTATCTGTTTTCATATTGTTCAAGCAGTAATGTCTGGAGTGGCAACTGGCATGATCGCTGGCAGGCAGCCTAGGACTCAGTGTACAGGAGCGCCGGCCAATCCCTTCAAACACCAGCACTTCCTGCTTGATGATATAACATGGGTAACATGATCCAGGGTATCTCACATAACCACTAGGTGGTCCTATTTAAACACACAAACTGCTTTAACAGTTGCCTGTGAATACGGTCTCCTGGCATTTTGAATTGCTGTGTATTGCTGTGGATTTCTTGCCTGGTATTCTGACTCTGTATCTGCCTGACGATACAAACCCTGATGTAACTTCTTGGATTTCGACTCAGCTTTGGTATTGTACTGCTCTTGGTTTCTGAATTTTCTCTGTCTCTCCTGGTTCGACTCAGTCCGTCTGTTTACACTGTAGTAGCTGTGTTATCTATCTGTCACTATTTGATCCTTGCTTTTTTCTCGCTTAGACCCCTGCACTTAGTTAAGTAGAGACTTGTTGTCCAGTTGAGAGTTGTTGCATAAAACAGATCTTGCAAGTAGGTTGGGAAAATGGTGAGGGTTCACTGTTCCCTACTGTAACAAATACAATGTAGAGGTCAGAATTCTCTGGAATGCTGTTTTTCACTGCCGTGTTGTTAATGAGCGGTAAAATGTTAATTTCCATGTATTTCTAACATATAAAAATGTAGAGAAAGAGAAAAAAATCCATATATTTTTAATGTTCTATAAAGTATAAGTATAGCTGCTGTGAATTTATACTACTCGACTCACTGGAGAACCAAGAAGACATTTCCATGGCAAGGTTTTGAGAAGTGTTGCTGGAAATATGGTTCTCGGACAATAGTAATTGGGCAGGAAATGAAAGGGAAGCACTGGAGGAATTTATCATGAATTTTTTGCCAGTTTTCATGCATCATAAACATACATTTTTTTTAAATAGAATAGGAGTAGAATCCCAAAATACAGAAAATGAATTAGTTACATATGGCTGTTAACTGCCAATTCAAAAGGTGTGAAAAGATCAGGGGATAGCTATTCATCTAATAGCAACAGTGGGTGGAACTTACCAATGTGGAAGTGGTATCTAAGAGACCCATGCTTACAAGCCAAGGTAGACCAGTAAGATACTCATCCTGGGAGTAGCAGGATTTCAGTGTTTCTGTGGTCAGTATAAGAGGTGAGAAAAATGTTGAAAAATTTGATTCGGCTGATTCACAGAACTTCAACAAGAAATTTGATGCATTACAAATCGCTCTAAATTACAAATCGCTCTAAATCAGGTATACCCAAACTGCTCAGTGTGAAGGCTTGGAATTCAACCCTTTCCCCACCACTGACCGAATGTTTACATCAGCAGCCAGGCATTTAGAAATGGCGCCCAATGGCACATGCAGCGGGCACCACAGGTGCCAGATGTCTGCTGTTTTAATGAACAGACACATATGTCCACAACTGGTGGTAATGGCGGTTGCGGGCTTTTAACCCTTAAGATGCCGTTACCCCATACCAGCAATGGCCCCTGTTTGGTCACCATCTTATATGGCATCGTTTCAGGCTCCTGTCCCTTATGGCAATAATCTAGCGACCATGTTTGATCCATCCACCATGTTCATCCCATCTGGTTTTAACCCTAATACATTAGGTTCATAGTATTGAGGGATCCTGGACCTTATGGAGGGATCCACATGGGTTAAAATGTTGTTGCACTGCACAGTGACATAGAATTTGTTTACAATTTGTTGTGGCTGTCAGAGTGACACAGAATAACATTTCCGCTAACAGAATGTGTTAGCTAGGAATAATGAATTTGGGTCCATTTGGTGGAGTGATTTGTCTGGTAATACCGTCATAGTTCCGACAGTAAACGAATGCAATAACGATGCAGACAATTTTTTTCGCTAAATGAACGTATTAGCAACAATGAATTTGGGTCAAGTTTGTGGAGCGATTTGTTTAGTTCATTATGATAACCAACGAGTTGAATTGTAGTTGAATTTTTAACCGTGGCCTAATACTCGTGTTATATAATGCAACAGCTAACGCTATGCTAAATTGGGCTCCAGTGCACAGCTAACCAGAATGAAATATAACACCTTCCTGGAATTCAGATGCCATGTAACTGTTTCGCTAACATAATGGATTAATTCTGAATGTGGGTGCAATAGAACGTTCTGCACTTGTCAATATATTACATCTGCCTTATGTACTTAGGCACACTGGGGGAGATTTATCAAAACTGGTTTAGTTACCCATAGCAACCAATCCACCTTCCAAAGAAGCTCTGCAAAATGAAAATTGGAATCTGATTGGCTGCTATGGTCAGCTAAGTTGTTTTTCCTTTACGCCAATTTAGATAAATCTCCCCCATTAACTGTATGAGTAAAATAATGGATTAACTCAAGCTTGGACTGGCCCACAGGGGTACAGATTTTTTCCCTGGTAGGCCCCTAAGCAAATTGGGCCCCTTGTCTTCCAACCCCTGTACAACTGGCACATAACACAGTAGTACTGCTCTACATATAGGTAGGTAGAGTAAAAAACTGAGTAGAATATTTAAGAAATTACCCAGTTTATTTTTATAGACACGTTCATGTGGCTATGACTTATAGGTACAGAGGCAGGACAATCAGTGTCCTTTTTTCCCAGGGACTTGCCCTCTAAAAGTCACTCCAAGGATCCCATAATCAATCATCTTGCTGCTGTCTGCTGCTGTGTGAGCAGTTAATATTTGAATGTATCCGTATGGTGGGCTCCCAAAACAAATTTTACTGGAGGGCTCTAGACAGCTCAGTCTGACACTCGATTAACTCTTAACCCCTTGACGTCAGCCATATGGCAATATACGTCCTATCTGCACGTACCCCGTGCAGATAGCACGTGTATAAACGTTCTGGCTGCTCTTTAATCTAAGCGCTGCAAAACGCTTAGATTAAAGCTTCTTTCTCTGCACTGCCGCTGTCACGGACAGTGCAAAGTCCGATAATGTCGGCAAGGGACCAATCAGAGTGGTCCCTTGCGTATGATCGCTCCCATTGGTTAGTCTGTGCAGACAAACCAATGGGATTGCGGAAGTGTAAAAATGCCGGCATAAAATTAGGCATAAAATGTTCCAACAATATGTGCCCCCGATTCCTCTGTGCCCCAGATGGTGCCCTAGTGCCCGATGTGCTAGTGCCCGATGTGTGCCTCCGCTCCCCAGCGCGCCCTGGTGCGCGATCGGTATGGGAACTGCCTTCAGCTGCGTACTCTGCAGCGATCCTAAGGCAGATGTTCCCTTCAGCAGCACAGTGTTCGTTCTTCTGCCCAGCAATAACCGAACCTATAGGATAGGTTTCTGGGCAGAAGAACATAGGTGGACCAGCCATACTTACCTCCAGCGCCTCCTCCTTGTTCAGCCTCCTCCTCCTTCCTCCTTCTTCACTTCACATCGCGATCTAGTGAAGAAGGAGTGAATAAGAAGATACAGTGAAGCACATCACCATATATCTATATACATAGTATATAGATATATATTACCTCCAATATATAACTCTATTTGCCCAAAATAAAAAAAACCCCAAACATATATATATATATATATATATATATATATATATATCAGAATATAGGACGCCACTTTTTTCACTTTATCTGGATGTGACGCTCCTTTTTTTTTCATATATATGGTGTATAATATTATATACATATATATATATATATATATTTATATATATGAAAAAAGCAGCGTCACATCCAGATAAAGTGAAAAAAGTGGCGCCCTATAGTGATGTTTCAGAATAAAGGACGCCACTTTTTTCACTTTATCTGGATGTGACACTGCTTTTTTCATATATATGGTGTATAATAATATATATATATATATATATATATATATATATATATATATATATATGAAAAAAGCAGCGTCACATCCAGATAAAGTGAAAAAAATGACTTTTTTTATTTTTTGTTCCATCTTTCAACAAAAAGTGGAAAAAAATGGAAAATGGCAATTTTACAATATACCCCTGGTTGAATACTTTTCCATGTCTATTTTACTCAGTAGTGTCCTTTTCAGGTGATTTTTAATGTTTTGGCTGCATAGGGCCACTGCAGAGACAACATGCTGCTATCTAATGGCCTATAGAAAAAATGGCACTTTAAAGCTGAAAGGTATGCCTTTACTTGTGGGCACCATAAAGTGCCCTGGGAGTGGGCGATGTTCACAATTCAGATATTCTCTAAGTCCAGATCAGTAAGGTAATATATTTTGGTATCAATATTTCCATTTATGCTACTAATTAAGGGAGTGTAGTGACCAAATTAACAAAAAAAGTTAAAAAAAATTATTTTTTTTTTGCTATTTCTCTGCTCATAATAATAAAAAAAACATAGTAATTAATGAAATCAGTCAAGAAAATAAATACCCTATGTGTCTTAGAAAAAATAAAGTCAAAACAGTTATGATATGCAAAGCACTTGTAAAGATATTATTATTTAAAACCGTGCATAGCATGACTGTAAATTTTGACCTGGACATTGGGGTATCAATGACCCTTGGTCATGAAAGGGTTAATGTGGGTGCAGTAGAACATCATGAACACGGAGATACACTCAACCTAAAGTCTACCTACTGTCTCCCTACAGTCTCAAAATGGTCTCCCTGCACTCGCACTCTCTAATATTCTTTTTTAAACCAGTTTTCAGTAACACTGTCTCTAGCTGTTCCTAGCACTTGCCACATCTCTCCCTATGCTCAGCTCACAGTGAAATGGTGCAGACCACACAGGATGAGGCTATGACAAAAGTGAATTGGCTGGCTGTACGGCACTATGGGTCATATGGCGTTTTCTTGCTTTCACTTTGTAACACGTGAAGCCGCCATTTTAGGAAAAAGTGATTCATTACAACGAAGTGTGATGAAGTTCAGAGTAAATCGAATTGTTCCTCAAGTTCGTATAGAATTCCACTTCAGATGCTTTGATTCATTAAACACTACTGTTGACACAGGGCCGTCGTGCCAACATTAGCAACTTGGCTGCGCCTCACCATCTGTATACCTATCCTTTATACTGCTAGCAACTTGTTGAAAAATTCCCACACTACTGTGTATAGTATTTTCCCTCCA
Organism: Rhinella marina; assembly: GCA_900303285.1. Classification (NCBI taxonomy): domain Eukaryota; kingdom Metazoa; phylum Chordata; class Amphibia; order Anura; family Bufonidae; genus Rhinella; species Rhinella marina. The sequence continues at coordinate 45,382 of ONZH01019420.1, read as the reverse complement.
TCACTGCGTGATGTCTGCCTGCCGCTGCTGAATCCTGAGTAGCAGATGGTGTACCTCTCATTCGTTTGGCTGCAGATCTCCCAATGCTTCCACCCTGCTGTCTCAGTGGCATGCTTCCACCCTCGCCCCCTCATGATGACAATGCCCCCTCTTCACCTGGCTCCCACGTGCGATCGACTACATCTAAATCAGTTTGTTCCTCACTAATGTCACTCTCACCTGTCTCTTGTGCATGTCCATGACCTCTCGCAACATGTGCTTCCACCCGACTGTTATCATTGGTAGTTGCACTGCTAGAGGAGTCTGCAGCAGACCTCTCCTCCAAGTCTGTGATGGCCTGTAACTGCTAACTGTCCTAAAAAAGCTCATCATCGCTGAAAAGCGGAGTAGAGTCATTGGCATACATTACTTGGCTAGCAGAAGGAGCAGCAAAAGCAAGAGGCATATTCAGGATAGGTGAGGGCACAGAGGCAGTTCCTGGGCCATGCCAACTAAGCGTGGAGTCAGAGGAACTCACTGATTCCTGGCTGAGTGTATCTGTTTTTACCTGAAATAATGTTGAAGAGCAAGTCAACCATTCCAGTACAGCTGGCTTTTTGGTCAAAACACGACTGCTGGATAACAGAAGCAGCTCTGGCCTGTTGCTGTGGTGTCTGCTGCTACCACCAACCCATTAGAGGGCCCAGTTGGAGGGCCTAGGCAACTGTCTGTTGGCCATATTTACAGAAGCTATATAAGTAATATAAAAGATTAAGTACAAATGTGTCAGCAGTTCAACAAGATAGAGACAATGATATATTACACTGCCCTTTATAACTGAAAAGCACAGTAATTCTATATATAAAATAACAGATTAACTGCAAATGTGTCAGCAGTTCAACAAGATGTAGATGCTGATATATTTCAGACCACCCTTTAATACTGTGACACAGTAATTCTATATAAAAAATAAGAGATTAATTGCGATAGTGTTAACAGTTTAACAAGATGCAGATGGCGATATATTACACCACACTTTAATACTGAGGCACAATAATTTAGTATTTTTTGCAACACTGTCCTAGTGCATAAGGGCTTGTCATGTCTTTCCCTCAGCTCACAGTGAAACCACGTGGGATGGGACTTTTTATAGGGCTTTGGCATCACAGGGGATGGCTATCTGCTGAGTCGCTAACTGCACAATATTACGGGTCACATTATGTTCCCGGGCTTCTAACTTTCACTTTGTAGCATGTGCAGCAGCCATTTTAGAAAAAAATCCAATTTGTTACCACGCAACTGCAAAGAAATTCGGATTTGCGGCAAATCAAATTTTTCCTAAATTTTGGATAGAATTTTGGATGCTTTAAATCTCTCAGCACTAGTCAGTATGCAGCGGACCGGTACCGCAGGGGGAGAACACGTGAGCTTAAGGGTTATGTCACAGTGTGGTGTTGCCGATGGTTTTTACTCACGGTTCTGCTGACTGCCCCTGGACCGGCGTGCAGTTGTGTGGAGGGTGGACACAACTTCCCTCAGGGCACACTCTGTACGCAGGACTCCACCGGATGGTCAGATGAGGTGCCCTTGGTGGTAATTTTGACCGTGTCGGTCGGCTGGGTCCTGGTTATCCGTGACACCAGTGTCTTAAGGTAGACACACCCTTGGTAGCAATAATGAGGCAGTTTAAGATGTAAAATAAACTCTTTACTTTTGCCTTGAGGTTGGATGTCATAAAGGTACAATTTCTTTAGTAGGCAGCAGATGTTACAGAGTAGTATTGTAAAACTTCTAAGGCAGTGATGGTAGGTTACTGTAGCTTTAAATCCTGTTACTCTTAATTTCTCCTTCCAGTCAGTCCCCTGATAAAACTAGTCTTGGCTCTGGATAAAACGAGATTAATATTCCAGGGTATGTTGGCCCTGCATGGCAGGAATTAATACTTCTGCACCGTGTTACTTTAGTAGAAACCTGACTGCCTGTTGGGGTTTTCAGTAGGTCATTAAATCACAACTTTAGCTTGAAGTTGCTAGGTTTGTGTCCGGGTGCTGTGGAGCTACTCCCAGTGACTATAAGTTTTGCTGACAAAGTCCATGAAGCTGATGAGCTCAGCGTTTACCTTTGACAGGCTTGTAATCCAGTTCATGCCAGTTTCTAGCGGCCAAGAAATGGTAAATTGCCATCATGGAGCTGTGACATGGCCAGTGTCCAGCAGGAATGGCGGCCTTTAGGGTGACTCTCTCCTCCTGCACATAGCTTAGGTTGCTTCTGTCTTCCTCACATGCTTCTCTACTACCGACTCACTACTTCACTACTTCCTCTCTATACCATAGAGGGGTATATTTATATGTTACTGGTCAGTACCATCTAGTGGTGGAAATTGGTATTAGTACCTAGGATGATCTTACAACACTTTATACATTTAAATACAGTTCACAATGACACGGCTATCAAAAGTGACATGGTTATACAAAATACAGTTTGTAGTGTCCCTTTCAAATGACAGGTGGGACACTGCAAGTATACAGTACAGTTGCTCTTAGTGCCGTTGACAGATTTGTTTCTCTTATTTGGTTGATATCCATAGTTATATCTCAAGATTTCATAATGGGTTCATTAAACATTGGCTTACAGTGTAGTTATCTATAGGTGGCACTAGAAAGACAGTTTTCCTCCTTCTGGAGGAGAGCTATTTTGCATAATTTGACAAGGAGCATTAACTATAACATTCATTATATTCAATGGGCCTCTACAGGAAGAAACATTACCATTCTAGACCTACTTTGGGAAGACAGCAATAATTCACACACAACATACACAACATTCACACGCAAAAGCTCAATTTTATTATTTTTTTACTTGATAACTTTAGTGCTTGAACTCTGATTTTCTGCATCCAGTACAACAGCATGCTAAAAAGTTCCCAATGATATTCAAAGTGCTTAATTTTTGCATTGGAATGGTCATTCATCTGTAATGTCATGTACCTGGAAAAAAAAAAGCAGTGTTCCGGTAGTATTGATCCAAGAGATCATGGAGAAGCATGATACATGCGTAATAACACTGGATACTGCTGTCAAATGCTAATGATTATAAGTCACTAAGAAAAAAAGATGGATTTCATCTGGTCTGAGTATATATCATAGAGAAATCTTTCTTCTAGATAGCAATAACCATGTAATTCTAAGTACTAACATCAAAGAAGTAGAATTGGAAGAAATTACAGCAGATTATAAATTTAATTACTAAAAAATATAACTTCAGCAGTACCATGCAAAAATATTCATAGTGATATTTTTTTTACTTTTTGCATTAAGGTGCATTTTAAGTACTCATCATTTACAGCCTCAGGTATGGGGTCTACTGGTCAGGACTAGGCTTGAACGAATAGATTCATTCAAGCACTGGTTTTAATTCTGTCTGAGACTTCTCTGCATATAGCATTAAAATGTATTGACTATGTGTAGGCAAAATTAGTTTCACCTGAAGTCACGCAAGACTTCATTGAATGAATTTGGTATTCATTTCTGCATCTTTAAAAACATTTAAAATTAGGAATCTGAAGTCCGTTTTGCTACCACGGAGCCAATACATTTTAATGCTGTATGGAGACAGCATTAAAATCAAAGTCTTTGACGAACGTTTTTGGATCGATGATCCGAAGCTAAATTCGCTCAACACTAGTCAGGACCAATGAAAATTATATTCATATGTACATTGATTTGAATAAGTGCCATGAAATGCTCTTCAGACACCAGGAAAAATGATGTGCTTTAAATCAATAATATCCTTTGCCTTTGAATCCAGAGGGAAAAAAAAGTATGGTTTGAAGTTGTCTGGGAACAGCACCTATATATAATTAGACAAAAAATGTGAGTTTGTGAGTGTTCGCGTGTTTGACATCAAGTGTGTTTTTGTTTAAGTGACTAGATTCAGGGACTTTAGGAAGAGACTACACTAATTCATCTTCTTTCCATTGCATTGTATTATTATATCTTTTTTTCTTTCTCTTTTTTTTGTGTGAGTATGTGTTCTACTATTGCCAAAGCATTCCAGTGTGCATCTTATCAAATTTATGCAGTCCTGGAACAGCTGTTTGGAGGTGCATATTTTTGTTCAAAATCTGAGCAAATTGCGCATTTCGAATCCTAGATCCTGTTTCTAAATAAGTAAATTTCAACAATGAGATGTGTTAACAATTTGGAAAACAGTTTTCTGCTCACTGGGCAGGCACTCTATGGGGTAGATGAGAGGGAAGGTGGTAGTATTCAGGATCAGGAAAGTAAGGTAGGTAGCTGGATTGCATTTTGAAAGCAGGATAGAGCGAAAAGTGTCAGAGAGGCAAGCCCTGATCTGACACACCCCAACAAGTTTTTCAAACTGCAGTTTGAAAAACTGAGGCTTGTGCCAAAACTAGTCGCTATTGATACTATTATGCTTAGAATTAAAGCCTCTTCATATTGTCAAGAAAGTGAGTGCCGGTCAGGGTTGCCAACCAGAATTTCTCATTTTTATGGACAATTTATCAGAAAATTACGGACAGCCAACACTTTTTACGGACAAATTGAAAAACCATAAAGAATGATAATAAGTAAAACAGGGTTACAGTTCAATGTACTGATAAGAACTTATCACCAGCCCTTACTGTGAGCTGTAAAATGATAATTACCACCAAAATAATCTATTCAAGTGCTACCAGCCTCAAAAAAATCACGGACAGGGCTATTTCTTTCACGGACACAGGAATAAAGTTGCCTATTTTTATGGACTGTCCAGAAATTTCTGGACGGTTGGCAACCCTGGTGCCTGTCATTCTTTATATACTAGTGGGACACTTCCCTGGATGCGTATTGCTGACCCATCTTCTTCAATGGTGGGAATAATTGAGACATGGCTGGATGATAGCTATGACTGGGCGGTTAACATACAAGGTTACAGTCTGTTTAGAAAGGGTCATAAAAAGCAGAGAGGGGGAGGGATTTGCGTTTAGGTAATGTCCTGTCTAAAGCCCATACAGTACTTCATGAAGATATAAGTGAGGGAAATGAACATGTGGAGTCACTGTGGATAGAAAAAAAGCAGGCAAAGACAAGAATGCAATGTTGATAGGATTTTGTTAAAAGCCACCTAATACAAAAGTCCACAGAAAATCTACTACTAAAAAAAATAGATGAGGCAGCAAATCATAATGAGGTCTCTATTATGGGGAAGTTTAACTACCCAGATATAGACTGGAAAACTGAAAGCTGTGTATCTCGTAAAGGTAAAAGGTTCTTGGCAAAAATAAGGACCATTACCTCTCCCAACTGGTTCAGGACTCAACAGGGACGGCCATACAGGACTTAGCACTAACCAATAGACCTGACAAAACAACAGACCTGAAGGTTAGGGGACACCTGGAAAATAGTGACATTAAGTAATTACCTTCCAATTGTCATTCAATAGAATGTTTCTTTAGGGAGGCACAAAAATACATAACTTCCAAAACGCAAAATTTGACCTGCTAAAAGAAGCCATTGGTCTAACTAACTGGGACAATGTCATCAAAAATAAAAATGTAGCCACTAGTGTTGAGTGAACATGTTCGGCCGAATACACTATTCAGCTGAACATGGCGGTTTCTCAGGACCATGCGGTATTTGCGGCCATGCTCGAGTCACCTCCCCGCACGCTAATTAGCTAATTAGAGTGCGGGGAGGGATGGCATTCAGTATTACATCTTAGCTACTGGCATTACACTGATTGGCTGGCTGGGTCACATGTCACCGGGTGCTTTAAAGCACCCAGTGACATTTGACCCGGCCAGTGTTAGACAGGGACAGACAGTGTAGGGAGAGAAGCACGCTAGGCAGGGATAGAAATCGCTAAACAAAGACCCAAAAGCCCTTTTAAGGGCTAATATATCTGGCACAAACCTACATTTTATTATTTTGGAGGACTTTAAAGGTGGTGAAAATAACGCTAGGTGGCTTGCCATTAACTCCACATGCGCTGCTGCAGCAAGGAGGAACATACACTGTAGGGAGAGAAGCACGCTAGGCAGGGATAGAAATCACTAAAAAAAAGACCCAAAAGCCCTTTTAAGGGCTATTGTATCTGGCACAAAGCAATATTTTATTATTTTTGGGGTGTTTAAAGGCGGTGAAAATAGCACTAGGTGGCCTGCCATTAATGCCACATGTGCTGCTGCATGCTGTAGGATACTCTCTGTATACTATATACCTGACATACTTTCCTATAATTTCTGCTGTTAAGCCCGCAGTACTTCTTTTGCGTCTTGCTGTATAACATTTGCGCAAGGAGGGACTAGTGTAGGGATAGTATTTCTATAGGCAGGGTTAGTATCATTGTTCAAAAGACACAAAAGTCCATTGTTAAATCCTTCTGCAATTTTTTTTTTGGTGGCAAAAAGAACCCAAGTGTGCCCTGTAAGTAACACTAGGTGCACAGCGTATTACAACCGTTCAAAAGTCTATGTAGCTGACATCCGTTGTTACATTTAATACCGTTAATTTAGGCCGCAGTTTCTCATTTGCGTCTGCAGTTTAATTTGCCCAAGGAAGAATTAAACTATAGGGATAGGATTTGGGTAGGTAGAAAGATTGCTTCTGTTCCAAAAAGACCAAAGTCCATTATGAAATACGTGTGCTTTTTTTTTTGGTGGCAAAAAGAACCCAAGTGTGCCCTGTAAGTAACACTAGGTGTACAGCGTATTAGAACCGTTCAAAAGTCTATGTAGCTGACATCCGTTGTTACATTTAATATAGATAATTTAGGCCACAGTTCCTCATTTGCGTGTGCAGTTTAATTTGCCCAAGGAGGGAATTAAACTATAGGGATAGGATTTGGGTAGGTAGAAAGATTGTTTCTGTTCCAAAAAGACCAAAGTCCATTGTGAAATACGTCTGCTTTTTTTTTTTTTTGGGGTGGCAAAAAAACCCCCAAGTGTGCCCTGTCAGTAACGCTAGGTGCACAGTGTATTACAACCGTTCAAAAGTCTATGTAGCTGACATCCGTTGTTATATTTAATACCGTTACTTTAGGCTGCAGTTCCTCATTTGCGTCTGCTCTATAACGTTTGCACATTCAGAATATTGGACATTTGTTTAAATTTTTCTGATCATATAGTTAATAAAAATCTGCAGTACTGTAGTTGTGACCAAGTTGCATATATACTATACAATATGCACAAGGCGAGCACTAAGGGACGGGGAAGTGGGCGTGCTGCTGATGGTGAACGCAGAGGCTATTGCTCTGGGCGCGGTGAAACTGTGCCTGCTGGCAGAGCCTAAGAAACAAAGTCATCCATAATTCATCCAGTCATCCACTAGCTTCATGTCACAGTTTGCAGGGTGGCGCAAGACACAACTCTTGTCGCCACACCAGTGCGAGCAGGTAGTCGGTTGGATTTCAGCTGATAATGCTTCCAATCGGTTCAGCACCACCCCCTCTTCCACAAAGTCCAGTCTCAGTAGCCAAGAGTCTGGGCAACTGCATCCTCACCCTGATCCTCCTTCCTCCCACCATGCAGAGTCTGGGCAAAGCACTAATCCCACATTGGGATATTCTGAGGAGCTTTTTTCATCACAGTTCCTTGGCTCTCGCCAAGGCCGCTTGAAGTGGGACATGAGGAGGTATTGTGCCCTGATTCCCAACCTATTAAACAAACACAGTCTGAAAAAGATGACGGTGGGGACCGGCAACTAGCGTCTCACGAGGTGCATGATGATGATGAGACACAGTTGCCAATAAGTCAAGGGCAATTAGTGTCTCAAGAGGTTGTGGATGAGGATGAGGCGCAGTTAAGTCAGGTTATTGTTAGTTCACCATGTCAGGAGGAGGAGCAGAGTGGGGATGTGGAAAAGGAGATGGTGGACGATGAAATAGCTAACCGAACCTGGGAAGGTGGCAAGCCCAGCGAGGACAGCAGTACAGAGGAGGAAGGGATCCGCAGCAGCGCAACAGGCTGGAAGAGGAAGTGGGTTGGCAAAAGGGAGAAGGCAGGCCACGCCAACCAGGCCCGCAACTGTTCCCCAGAGCAGCCCCTTGCGGCAAGCTCCCTAGCCAAGAGTTAGGTGTTCCGCAGTCGGGCGCTTGATAAGGATGGCTCTCAAAGGGAGCCACAAAGTTTGTTTCTCTGCTCCAAATTAAAGTAATCCTAGGATTTTACATGCATGGAAGAAACAACACTGACACCTTGTAGGGTCAAAGAGGTTCTTGTTTATTAGAGGAGGGTACAAGGGTTATATACCCCAGGGAGGAGTGAATCCTCTCCTGAGGGTTAGGATATATTTTATTGGTTAGTAATGCAAAATAAAGTTTCACTTCTGCGCATCTAGTCTAGCTAAAGAATGTAAACTACAGATAAGAGCAGGAGTGGTCCCGGAGCCGGCGCCATCTTGTAATGGCTTCACATCTTCAGTCTTCATATCCATAACAGTCCCCCCTTTGAAGCCATTTCAAGCACGGTGTTGTCTGTCCCTGATCTAGATGGACCTAACAATCTGTCCCATTGTGCCTGCGTCCTTTTCACCAGTTAGGAGACAATCTATCCCTAATAGATAGACTCCCTCTTAGTGGACTTGCACAATGGGAAGTCAGATTCTAACTCTGACCTTAACACAGGCTTCACTGGAACTGCGTGGGGGACTTCTTCGCTGACATCCATCTGGTGGTCTTCTTCTTCATCCGCTCTGGTTCAGGAATCCTCCGGGCGCACATGACCACTCACACTAAGCTAATTTTAAGCAAAGAATGTGTAAATATGTGTTAAAGCTAAGTGCGGATTATGTGAATATGTGCTAAAGCTACACATATTGGCTTTAAGGTTAGTTGTCAGGCTTATCAACCGTTGAAACACAGGGTCCCAAGGAATCTTCACTTCCGCCTCACAGAACTGTAGTTGAGGGAGGCCTGATGTCATCCAAGGGCACATGAATCTCCTTCCTGATGTCATCATATGGTTCAGTCATGATCATCTCAGGGATGGAATTCTCCACTGCTTTTGCCAACAGTTTCCTGGCACAAGGGATTACACAACAAACAGTTAGAGCAAGCATTATTAAGATTTAGCAAGATGACAACTCCTAACTGAGCAAGAGATTTTCTCCAGTCTTTCAGCCAGTCAAACCAGGCATCCCATGGATCACTAATGCCTGAGTTCCTTTTCAACTCCTCAGATAAAGATGTGAGTTCCTTCAGGGTATTCATCACTTGGCCATCTGGTCCCAGGTTATCTGTAATAAGAGTACAACAGGTATCTCCTATCATCTTACATACGCTACCTTTCTCTGCCAGGAGCATGTCCAATGCCATTCTGTTCTGGAATGCCATGATACTCGTGGGACCCAACTGTTCCACAATCCCTTTCAGGGCATCTCTGGAGTAGTTCACAAATCTCTGCTGATTATAATAGATGTAATTAATCCAATCCACATTTTTGTTAATGTTGATAGTGGGAATAAGCGACTCGAATCCCACTGCCACCTAATCTCTTGCTTTGAACTCATTGGGGATCCCCCTTGGGACTCCTATGGCATCTATGTATATATGTGTGTACAAGCTCTCAGCTGGTTTTCCTTTGAGCTTCACTGATGTGCTTGGAGTTAACATCACTTGTAATGGACCATCAAACCAGGGTTTAAGGACTGTTTTACTGTGTCCTTTTAACCCCAATCTCCACGCACAGGTGGGTGGGTCCTTGGTAATTTATCAAGATCTTAAAGTGAAACAAAAACTCGAGAATGTGTTTCCGTCAAACGCTTGTACAAACTGATCGCACAATCCGTCAGACAACCTCGTTGCATCTGGAGCTGCTGTGGGAAATACAATCCTGTCCTAGGGGCTGACCCCAAAAAGGACCTCAAAGGGACTAAAGCCTGTCTTACGGTTAAGGGTATACCTTACTGGAAAGAGGGCTAACAGCAGGCACTCTGTCCATGGCTTATCAGTCTGTGCCATGGCTTTTTGAGTCTTTTACTTTAGTGTCCCGTTCAGTTCTTTCCTACTGCTGCTTTGTGGATGGTACAAAGCACTTTAGGCTTGTTCTACACCTAAATCTTAATCACCTTTTGCATCACTTCACCTGTAAACTGAACACCTTGTCACCTTCAATGGCCTCTGGTACCTTGTACCTGCATACAACTTCGGCCATAATCTTCTTTGCTGTGGTCTAGGCTGTGACCTTAGCTACCAGGTATACTTCTAGCCATCCTGAAAACAAGTAATCACACACCAATACATACTTATACACACCCACCTTGGGTAGCTGAATGTAGTCTGCAAGCGTTGAGATGGATACAATTGACGAAGTGCATGTGTTTCTGAGGTACTGTAACCATCTGACCCACATTTGTTCGGGGCACAAATCATACATCTTTGAGTATATCTGGCTTCTACAGTGCTGAACCCTGGAGCGTACCACGTGCTATGTACTAAATCACACAGCAGTTTTTGACTGGTGCGTCACTCCATGGGTTGCCTGTGCCATTGTGGGTTAGAGGGACCTGGGAAGGCAGAGTTTTCCTTGAAACTGTATTAGTCCTTCCTTTGCAGTCCCCCCTTTTGACACCCACTGGTCCCTTTCCTCCTTCCCTGCCTGGTTCTATAAGGTCTTAAGAACTTTCAGGGAGACAGGAGGAGTTATTTCAGGGACCTGAGCTGTGGCCACTAAGGCAGGGGTCTGCCTAGGCAATTTGGCAGCCATTTTTACCACCTGATCTGCCTTGGCTTTCCCTTCGCCTCCTCTGTGTCTGTTTCACAGTGGCCTTTCATTCTTATCACCGCCACTCAAGTTGGCAACATGAGGGGTTCCATCAGAGACCTCACCACTTCCTAATTTTTGATGGATTTACGTGAAGGGGTTGAAGTCTCTGGCTTTCCAAATGGGCCCATAGCCATGGGCTCAAAGGCATACCTGGAATCAGTGTAAATGTTGGCTGTTTTTTTTTCTCTGCATATCTGGAAACCATCTCCAGAGTCTCTGGACTCTCTTCTTGGGCAGACATGTGGTGGTAAGGACTCTGCATTTTTAGTGTCATGTTTAGTCACCGCTGCCCAACCTGTGTAGCACCTGCCGTCCTGGCCATACCTCGATCCATCCACAAAGAGCACATTATCTAATCTAATGGCTGACTTACCATATTCCACTGTCTCTTGTGACATCATCTGCCAACAGTCATGAGGTGCCTTAACTCTTCCCTCCCCCCTTGCTCCAGAGGCAACAGGGTGGCTGGATTCAAAGTATTATACCTTTGGATACTAACATTGTCAGGCAACAAAATGGAACACTGCATTCTCAAAAGGCGGGCATCTAAAAGATTTTTGGGTTATACCTATGTGAGGATAAATGTAATATCATGAGGAGCAGTTAAGTGAGGACAACTGAGGCAGGGCCATTCGCTTCTATAGAATACAATCTAAATGTAATAATTTGATAGACCCAGTGCGGGGAATACCAAATTACCAGCCTTTGAACATGAAAGGCATCCCTCTACTACCTCTTCTGTAAAGTGGAAGGGGCTAGAGGACGAACAATCATAAAAAACGGCACCAAACGTGCATGTCCAAGGTCTGCAATAAGAAACGAGGCCCAAAAAATGTCCTCAGTGCATTCACGTTTCTGGACAAAGGGGTGTCCTCCACAGACTTCTTTCATTCAGGGGTGAGATATATCACCCCAGGAAGGAATGCAGAAAAACTGAAGTTTTGTTTTTGACACCTTGCAGTCATGGAGACATGGCTGTAGTATACATACTGGGTGAGTTCTGGGCTCCCTGCAACAACATCACCCAGGTATACTTTTTTACCCTCATGTGTGAAGGTAAACATACCAACTGTCTGGATGTAGTGGTACTGAAAAGAAAACATCAGCCAAATTAATTACTGTGTAGTGGGTAGAGGTAGTGGGAACCTGAGTCACCAAGGTGTGTGAATTGGACACAATGGGGGTATTAAAAACTGTGGCTTCATTGACAGCACGTAGGCACCTGGTACTGGGTTGGTTTTGCCCTTCTTACTTTCCTTTTTCTCAGGGTACAAAAGAGTGGTAGAAGGGGATACAATCTTTTTCATAAAGTCTCGGAATGTTTGAAATATGGCATCCGACGGTGCCATACTCAAGGGATACTGCAAGCAGGGCTTCCTTCTCATCTTTTGGGGAGTACTGACATAAACATGGACCAGGGAGTTTTATCACTAACTGCTAACAATGTTCTTGGTCATTAAAAAGGGTACCTGTTAGTTTCACAGTGCGATCCTCCTGGTATGCAATGCTGCAAGCAAGTCTCTACCCAGGAGGCAATAGGGGACAGTATCACTGACCAGCAACCGGGCAAGCACTTCTTGGTTAAGGGCAAATCTAACATGGATGGGTTCTGTTAAAGGGGAGTGTACTACTTTCCCACCCACTCCTATTCCAGGACTGGTGACCGTGGAGATTAAGTCAGGGGAGGACATGTTTGCTGTGCACAACTATCTTAGCTGCTCCAGTATCAATCAAAAACAGGACTTCTTCTTTATCACCCAGAGTGAGGGATATCATTGGAGCTGGACTTTAATCTGCTAAAATGTTTGAGGGCACAGCCAATACTGGATTGCTCGTTTCCTAATACTGGTCTACCTTTTTTTTCTTCTTTCTCATCTGTCTTTGTGTCATCTCTAAGAACAAGGGTGCTTGTGGGGACAGTGATCTGGGCTCAGTTAACACAGAATAGAATCCATGTGGCGTGGTCGAGGAGTACCACATACAGCATAACTCTCTCCAATCTGGGCTCAGATGCTGCAGGTCCATTACCCAGGACCATTATAAGGTGGAAGACTTCGTTTTTCCTTTCTCCGTTTGGGAGGTGGTTTAAAATTACCGTGATAACATTCATAATAATACTTGACACTTTCTCTGTCTCTCTACACCTCCTCTATACACTTTCCGTAAGATACTCACAATCGGACTCCTGTGAGCTCGTTATCTTTCAGGCACCCTTTATTTTTCCTACATGCTTTTTTTCTCACTACTCTGGATTCAGTTTACCATCGGGGTGCATCTCTACAGCTTCCATTAGCTTGCTGATGTTCTTCACTGCCTGTCTACATTCTTTCTCCCTTACTACTTGTGTGACATCTTATGTCAAGCTACAGTTTACCACAGGTGAGACCATTTCCATCACAATCCCTTCCTTTTGTGATTCTAGCATGGGTAGGACACTCAGGACCAAGTACTTCACTTGACTTTGTATCAAATGCAGGACCTAACCTAACATCTTCACCCGGTTCCCCTTGACCTGGAGTCCTGAACACCTGCACCATCACAACAACCTGTTAGGAATCGAGATGAAGTTGCCTCCAAGTGCTGACTTACTCCTAGTAACAGAAAAAACATAGAGGTTAAGTAATTTCATCTAATTAAACAATATTAACTTATTATAGGTATGTGTATATCCTTAATTTACTAAGTCGAATACTCGTTGTGGTTCTACTTGCATCTATGTGCTTTGCTTCCCACTTGTAGCCGAGTCACAGAGAATACCAGTAACTAAGATGGCCACTGGGCAGGGACTGACGTTCCCTCAGTTAAGATGGCCACCAGGAAGGGAAGTTCCCTAAGTTAAGATGGCTGCCAGAATGGACATTGGGACGTAGGGCGTGCTGTCTTGTGTGATAACTGGATACAAAGAGGTGAGCCACGGGCGTGGTTTTGGCACTGACGTACTTCACAGGTCCACCCCTCTGAAGAGGTAGACTGAGGGGGCTAGTGATATGGCGGGGGATGTGTCTGCGGGAGCGCGGTTGGGTCCTCCTGTACCATCTTAGGGGCCGTGCTGTTACGGCATGTAAAAGTAATCATTTGTCTTTTCATTATACATTTCTGCCCAGACTAATTTCTTATATTTAATAATTTTCCGCTGATGCTCGCATTGTTTTTCATAACAGAATATAATGCTGTAAATTCAAGGCCGGTGTTCACTCCTTTTTGGCCTAATGCCACAGCAAACTTTCCCCTGTGAGTGATGATTTCTTCTATTCTCAACTTAACCCTTAATTTGGCCTCATCATCACAGTTGAGCAGATATCGCTCACAGTAAACTTGGCTGTGTGACCTTCATCTACTAGTCGATTCTCTGGCAACACACAAGGTCAGATTTCTGGTCCACACAGACATAACAAGTCAACTTATTTTCCTTGAGCCACCACCTGCGGAGAAATTTGTTTTCTGGGTAACAATTACACCGAGTTACCACCCATGTTTCAACTTTTAAGAACGGAGTCGGGCAGACAAGACACAAACAAACTGCACGCCTGACAAGGGGAGGGGTTAGTCTCAATCAGACTCAATTCTTCTGACCGCACGGACTGCACACTAGCTTTGAGGTTTGATTACATCTGCTGCCCGCTGCCTGTACACTGCAGCCTAATACAGAAAATCACTTCTGGCCGGTCACGTCTGTCTAGACAATCAATCTAGACGACCCGGCGCAGGAAAACCCTCCTGGCCAGTCACGTCTGTCTAGATAACTAATCTAGACGACCTGGCGCAGGAAAACCCCTCCTGGCCGGTCATGTCTGTCTAGATAACTAATCTAGACGACCCGGCACAGGAGAACCCCCCCGTGACTACCCAGCACGGGGAAAACACCTCCCTGCGAGCGGATCGCCCCCTCTGTCTCAGGCTCTCTCGCGAGAAGCTTGCACAGAGATTATGCGATCCCCCTGTCCGATCCATGGTCAGTTTCTCACTCGGTTTTCCTTTCCCCTTTCAGTAACACAAACCACATAAAACACAAACCACAGTAGAAACAAACTCTTGTTTCGGGTTCTTTGAGCTCGAGGTTTCAACTTCAGCCGAAGCTGCTGCTGATAACTTCTATCTAGCAGAAATGACTACCGTAATGCAGTGCAAACTCGACAAGAGGTAGGTAAGATAATCAATTTTCTTACCTTCTCTTTGGGGCTGCAGTCCCCTTCCTCAAGCGACCGTGCACCGCACTCTGGAAGCCCATTCCTTCGGCTACAGAAATTACATCCCCTCGAGCCCACCCACGGGACGCCAATTGATAAGGATGGCTCTCAAAGGGAGCCACAAAGTTTGTTTCTTTGCTCCAAATTAAAGTAATCCTAGGATTTTACATGCATGGAAGAAACAACACTGACACCTTGTAGGGTCAAAGAGGTTCTTGTTTATTAGAGGAGGGTACAAGGGTTATATACCCCAGGGAGGAGTGAATCCTCTCCTGAGGGTTAGGATATATTTTATTGGTTAGTAATGCAAAATAAAGTTTCACTTCTGCGCATCTAGTCTAGCTAAAGAATGTAAACTACAGATAAGAGCAGGAGTGGTCCCGGAGCCGGCGCCATCTTATAATGGCTTCACATCTTCAGTCTTCATATCCGTAACACGCTTTTTTGAGGAAAGTGCTGACGATAAACGTATTGTAATTTGTACCCTGTGCCATACCAAGATGAGCAGGGGCGTAAACACCAGCAACCTGACCACCACCAGCATGATCCGCCACATGTCAGCAAAGCACCCTAAAAGGTGGGCCGAACGCCTGGGTCCACGATCTGTGTCTGCAGGTCACACCACTGCCTTCTCTTCCCCTCTGTTACCTGCTGTCCAAGACGCAGGCCCAGATGCCTCCTGCCCTGCACCTGGACCTTTGCAGGAACCATCAGCCAGCATGTCCACTTCAATGTCCCAGCGCAGCGTTCAAATGTCCTTACCCCAGGGATTTGAACGCAAGCACAAATACCCTGCCACCCACCCACAGGCCATAGCTCTAAACGCACAACTTACTAAATTGCTGGCCTTGGAAATGTTGCCGTTTAGGCGGATGGACACCGAGGCTTTTCGCAGCCTAATGGCGGCGGCTTTCCCTCGTTACGCAGTCCCCAGCCGCCACTATTTTTCCCAGTGTGCCGTCCCTGCCTTACACCAGCATGTGTCCAGAAACATAACCCGTGCCCTGGTAATTTCTTCTTCGGTCTGCTCTTCAGCAGAATATCACATCAAGAATATCATTTTTTGGATGGTCAGCTTGGCATCAGCGTGTCACACTTAAATTTTTTGGACGATCAGCTTGGCATCAGCGTGTCACACTTAAATTTTTTGGACGGTCAGCTCGGCAGCAGCCTGTCACCTTTAATTTTTTTTACGGTCTGCTCGTCAGCAGCATGTCACCCTTAACTTTTTTTTTACGGTCTCCGCAGCAGCAGCATGTCACCCCTATTGTTTTGAAGTGTTAGAAGCAGGCCATCAATGATAATTTTTCACTGGTGTCTCTGATGCCCTCCTTTATGTGTAATAAAGGGTGTATTGGAGTGCCTGTTCCTTGTAATTTTTGGCAGCCCTTTCACTTAGTGCATAGACTTTATGAGTGTCAAAGTCCCACAATTATACCACAATGTGATATACCTGTTGTATGGGAGTGCCTCATCCGTGTAATTTTTGTCAGCACTTGCGCTTAACGTACAAGTAAATCTATGTTTCCTAACAATATTTCCTGTAAAATCGATGTTATCTTGGGTTTTTTGGGGGTATTTTTGTCAATCCACAAAAGTGGCATAATAGTCGGACACCATCTTTAATAGCAGCGACTTCGGTGTCCAAGATGCATCCAGACATCCTCCCCATGCTGTTCCCTAACCATTTCTGTGGTGTTTCCACCATTTTCTGACGTTTCCCTATGGACCAGACACTCTCCCCTCATCCGAGCAGGGGGTGCCTGGTCTTCTCCCATAGACTTCCATTATACTCGGGTGTTCGACCGAGCACTCGAGCACCACCTAGTGTTCGGCCAGAGCACCCGAGCACCCGAACATCGGGGTGCTTGATCATCACTAGTAGCCACAAAATGGGATATTTTTAAAAGTATCCTAAACTCTAATTGTGAGAGGTACATACCTTATGGGAATACAAGAGTGAAGAAATGGATGAAATGAAGAGTGTAATAGTAAATTCCCCATTAAAAGTGGCCTGTCTAACCCAGGAAGAAGTGCAACAGCGTATTAAAAAGATTAAAATAGACAAATCACCTGGTCCAGATGGCATACACCTCCATATTCTAAGAGAATTAAGTTATGTCATAGGCACATCCTTATTTCTGATATTTGAGGACTCTATATTTAGAGGGAGCATTCCACAGGGTTGGCACTTAACAAATGTGGTGCGAATATTCAAAAAGGGGTCAAAAACAGAGCCAGAAAACTATAGGCGGGTAAGTTTAACATCTGTCGTGGATAAACTATTTGAAGGTTTTTTAAGGGCTCTTTCAGACGAGCGGATGCCGTGCATGGAATTTGCTGCTTGAAAGTGTCAATCCCCGTTCTCGACAGCAGAGACACGGAGCAATGACTTTAACATTAACAACTGATAATGCTCTGTGCCTCTCTGTGACCTATTTACTACAAAATCACAGAAATAACTTTATTTCACTGTGATTTTGTAGTAAAAAGATCACAGAGAGGCACAGAGCATTAATAATCATGTTAACCCTTTCACTCCCGGAGGTTTTTTCGGTTATGCATTTTCGTTTTGCTCTCCCTGCCTTCAAACAGCCATAACTGTTTTATTTTTCAGTTCACATAGCTGTATGAGGGCTTGTTTTTTGAGGGACAAGTTGTACTTTCCAACGCCACCATTTAATATTGCATATGGTGTAGTGGGAAGCAGGAAAAAAATTCCAAATCAGGTGAAATTGCAAAAAAAACGCTATTCCGCTACAGTTCTACGGGTTTCTTATTTACAGCGTTCGATGTGCATTAAAACTGACCCATTACTTTCATTCTACTGGTCAGTACGAATCCGGCAATACCTAATATGTATAGTTTTTCCTACGTTTTGATAGTGATAAAATAATTAGAAAGTTGCCCTTTTTTTTTCCTTGTCATATCTTGACCCCTATAACTTTTTGGTATTTATGTGTACGGAGTTGTATGGGGGCTCATTTTTTGCGGGGCGATCTGAAGTTTTAATTGATACCATTCTGGGGTGTGTATGACTTTTTGATCACTTTTTATTTAATTTTTTTTAGAAAAAAAAGCGACAAAAAACGGCGAATCGCCATTTGGACGCTTTTTTCCGCCTCACAATTCGCCGTATTGGAATTTTTTTTTTATATATTTTAAAAGTACAGGCGTTTTCGGTCATGGTGATACCCATGATGTCTATATTTATTGTTATTTAGGTATTTATTTTTTAAGTATACGGAAAGGGGGGTGATTTGAACTTTTATATATTTTTTATTTTTTATATATTTTTTAACATTTTTTTTTTTGACTGTTTTAAAGCTCGAATATGAGCTCATATATTGTGGCTTTTTTTTTTTCTTTATGAGCAATCAGGGATTTTCTAGACTGAGATAAATCCAAGAATTGCTCATTTCTTATCCTGGCCTGCCATCTAGGGGCCAGAATAAGAATTGCACTTTGAAAACTGTAATCCTCACCATAGAGGATTACAGTTTTCATATGGTGTACAGACACCCCGATTGGCCACTCGGGGCGTCTGTACACCACCCGGAAGCATACGCTTCCGGGTTCAGACGCAACTAGATGCCGTGATCACATCTAAACGCCCAGCAAGACGCCGCCGATGAGGTAAGTAGCGGCAAGTCTCTGCTGTTAGAAACAGCAGAGACTTGCCGGCCATGACGTCCGCCGCACTTGCGAGCGGGCGCCACGTGCCTGCATCGCCCCAGCGCCATACATGTACGGCGCTGGGAGTGTAAGGGTTAATGCTCCGTGTCTCTGCTGTCCTGCACGGGGCTTGGCTCTCTTTCACGCAGCGGACTCCAAGCATGCAATCAGCTTGTGTGAAAGAGCCCTAAGAGATGCTATCTTGGAGTACCTCAATGAAAATAAGTATATCAATATGAAAAAACAGCGTATCAACATGGCTACATGAGGGATCGATCGTGTCAAAATAATTGGGCAGCACGGTGGCTCAGTGGTTAGCACTGTTACCTTGCAGCACTAAGGTTCTGGGTTTGAATCCAACCAAGGGCAACATCTGCATTTCTCCCACTCTCCAAAGACTTACCAATAGGGACTTTAGATTGTGAGCCCCACTGGGGACAGAGTGATGCTAATGTCTGTAAAGGACTATGGAATATGTCAGTGCTATATAAGTGAGTAAATAAATAAAAGAAATTTAATCAGCTTCATTGAGGAGGTAAGTTGTAGACTTGACTCGGGCGAGTCAATGGATGATGTATATCTTGACTTCTCCAAAGCATTTTATACTGTGCCATATAAAAGGTTATCACTGTGTCCCGCTATTGACCTTTTTGTGAGGCTAGTGATGAAGGAATTTGAGAGTATCCCACGTGCAATTTCCAGGGATTATTTATCTACAGTACAACGTCAGAGTGTCAAAAAATTATCACAATTGTCAGATGTGGTTTTTAAACCCTCTGACAAGGGAGGTAACATAGTTATATGGCCTACCTCTATGTATGAGAAAGAGGAATATAGACAATTGAAAGATAGGGATTGTTATAAAAAATTAACATATAATCCCTTGCACTCATTTAGAGGAGCCATGTTGACCATTTTGGATAAAGCATTGGAGGATGGCGTCATCTCTAAGTCATTACATGAGGCGTTAGTTGTCAAAGAACCAACAATACCAACTTTGTATCTGTTGCCGAAGGTAGGCCTATTATTTCTGGCTCTGGTAGTTTGATGGAAAATGTGGGGAGATATTTGGATTCACAGCTAAAGGGTATGGTTGTGAACCTACCCTCATATATTCAAGATACCACTGATTTTCTTCGGAGTATCGATGGTATCCATTTAGAAGAAGACATGCTGTTTGTGACATGTGACGTTGAGTCACTTTACACGAGTATAAGACACTTTGCTGTTATTTGGGCAGTTGAATTCTTTCTGGAGAGCGAGAACAGTGATCAGTCTAAGAGAAAATTTTTGATTGAGCTTTTACGATTTGCTCTCATGCATAATTTTTTTATTTTTGATGGGTCCTTCTACCTGCAGCTCAGGGAACTGCTATGGGGGCGCCATTTGCACCCTCATATGCAAATTTGCTCCTGGGGCTGTGGGAGAGGGACCTATTCCACTAAATCCAAATCCTCAGATATGAAAGTTAGATTTATTACCAATTATCATTCCAGATGGAATGAGATGAGGAGTTGTTTGGAAAAATTTGGGCAGGTTCTTTTGGCTGATCTGATTATCGCTAAACATGTGTCATCCGGCCCTTTGTTAGTTGCAAGAAGATCTAGGAACCTGAGGGACCAATTGGTGAAAAGCTTCTACACAAAACGAATTCCTCCAATCTTTCCCGGTATTGGTAAACCAAAGTGGGGTTTTTCCCCTTGTGGTCGATGTGTAGCCTGTACAAACATGGTATGGGCTATGACCTTTTCTGATTCTTCTGGTCAAAAAACCTATTAAATCTTACATCGTCTATCATGTTCCAGCACTGCGGTGGTGTATTATGCCACATGTCCTTGCCCCAAAATCTATGTGGGCCTAACTACAAGAGAACTGAAGGTCCGAGTTCGGGAACATGTACGAGATATCACGTCAGCCTGTGAAATAGAAGATGTACCTTCCCTGAAACCAATCGCGAAACATTTTAAGCTTTATCATGCATGCGACTCTACAGGTTTAAAGGTTTGTGGTATAGATTGCATTCCTCTGAGTATTCGAGGTGGTAATGTGTCTAAGAAATTGGCCCAGCTTGAATGTCGCTGGATTTGGCAATTAAACACCGTGCGTCCATGTGGTTTGAATGAATCAACTGGTTTTTCATCATTTTTATAGACGTTCCCTGAGTCCTTATTTGTTACCTGTTTTTAATAATATTTTAACAATTATTTTATCATTATTTGTATACAGGTCTTTGTTTGGTGTTTCACTGCTACGCGTATGCGCGTGTATTTGTAGTGATTGCAATTGGATCATGTGCTGAGATTTTTTATTATGTAATGGACTTGTCGTGGATGGTGTATGTTGGGAAGTGTAATAGGAAGTGTAATATATATGAATTTACAGTTTATTGAGTATTTATTGATTAAAATGTATTAATTATGTGTTTTTTTTTCATAGGTTTTTTCCTCAGGTTTTTCGTTTCATTTTCACATTTTTACGCTTTCACATCACCCAGTATTTTCAGATTTATTTTCATGATATTATAACACATTTTTACAATTTCACTTGATTATTCACCCATATTGGTCTTTTTATTCACATTCATCACATCGTTCACCACTTTCACTTATTTATTCTACACATTTTATTTTTTTTAATCATTCATATTTGTGGATGACTTGTAATCGATTATAGAACACAATGAAAGTTTAAGTTCACTGAAGCATATCAAGTATTACTTAGTAATTACTTTTAATAATCTGCGCAGGTGTGGGGTATACGCCGATCCTTCCTGCATCTTGCAATGTTCACATCGCGGGTATGCTGTGGAGATCGACGTTAGTGTAGGTCCGATCATGTGATTCATCACATGATCGGGTGGTGGAATGCACCTTGTTTCACTTCCTATTTGGTTGGCACTTCCGTAATGACGTCAGTAATGGTCCGATCATGTGATCCAGCACATGACCTTTAGTGGGATGGATTAGTTTCGTCCTTCGTAGCACAAGTTTTTTTGTTAAGTCTGATTGCAAAGCGCATATTGCGATTGGTGGGATGTTATATTTAAGGAGGCCCCTGCAGTGATGACGCCACCCCCAGACGAAGGTTCGCCGAAAACGCGTGTCGGGGTTGGCGCCATCGCATCAGGGAGCTCATATGGGTAATTGATCTATGTGTATTATTGTTTTTGCTGCACTTGCACTTTACTAGTATTGAATTTATTATTGTCACACTTGTCGAACCTTGCTGTGCTTCCTCATGTGATGTCACCTTTTGCCCTGCACCTGTTTCTTCTCTTTTTTTCTTTTCCCTGATATATTGTGTATACCTGTTTTATAGTTTGGATAACAATAAAGATTGCGATATTAACATGTGGTGCGGTCTGACCCGTTTGTTTTTGGTGCTCATATAAAAGGTTAGTATATAAAATGAAAATGCATGGACTGGGAGAGAATGTCTGTAACTGGTCAGTAACTGGCTCAGTGATAGAAAACAGAGGGTAGTTATTAATGGTACATACTCAGATTGGGTCACCATCACTAGTGGGTTACCACAGGGGCCAGTATTGGGCCCTATTCTCTTCTCACTAGTCAGACCAATTGTGTACAATTATGGGCTCAAGTGAACAAGGCAGACATAGCAGTGCTGGAGAGGATTCAGAGACGGTCAACTAAAAATTAGAGTTATTCATTATAGAAAAAAGACGACTGAGGGGAGATCTAATGACTATGTATAAATACATTAGAGGGTACTACAGAGATATCTCCCATTATACCCAGGACTGTGACTGTAATGAAGGGACATCCTCTACGTCTAGAGGAAAGAAGATTTCTACACAAAAATAGAAGAGATTCTTTAAAGTAAGCCCAGTGAGACTATGGAACTCTGTGCCTGAGGAGGTGGTAATGGTGAATTCATAAAAGGAATTTAGGAGGGACCTAGATGCATTTCTCAAGTGTGATAATATTACAGGTTACAGTTACTGGATTTCTGGAGAAGGGTCATTGATCCAGGGAGTTATTCTGACTGCGTGACTGTAGAATATTTTCCCTTAAAATGAAGAAAATTGGCTTCTATGGGGTGGGGGTTACCTTCCTCTTGATCAACTTGCAGGATAACAGACTGAAGTGGATGGATGGATACTATGCTTGATATGGGTAATGCATCCTGCCACCAATTTTATCTAATTTGTTACTATATCCTTTTGTGATTTATTTTAGGTAAAGACTTTGGGTATTTGTAAAATAGTAACATAGTTTATAAGGCCGCAAAAAAAAGACATCTGTCCATCCAGTTCGGCCTGTTATCCTACTAGTTGATCCAGAGGAAGGCAAAAAACCCCTGTGAGGTAGAAGCCAATTTTCCCCACTTTAGAGGAAAAAAATTCTTCCCAACTCCAATCAGGCAATCAGAATAACTCCCTGGATCAATGACCCATCTCTGGTAGCTATAACCTGTACTATTGTTACCCTCCAGAAATACATCCAGGCCCCTCTTGAACTCTTTTAGTGAACTTACCATCACCACCTCCTCAGGCAGAGAGTTCCATAGTCTTACTGCTCTTACCGTAAAGAATCCTCTTCTATGTTTGTGTACAAACCTTCTTTCCTCCAGACGCAGAGGATGTCCCCTCGTCACAGTCACAGCCCTGGGGATAAATAGTTCATGGAAGAGATCTCTGTACTGACCCCTGATATATTTATACATGGTTATTAGATCTCCCCTCAGTCGTCTTTTTTCTAAAGTAAATAACCCTAATTTTGATAATATTTCTGGGTACTGTAGTCCACCAATTCCAGTTATTACTTTAGTTGCCCTCCTCTGAACTCTCTCCAGCTCTGCTATGTCTGCTTTGTTCACAGGAGCCCAGAACTGTGCACAGTACTCCATGTGTGGTCTGACTAGTGATTTGTTATGTGGCAGGACTATGTTCTCATCACGGGCATCTATGCCCCTTTTGATGCAACCCATTATCTTATTGGCCTTGGCAGCAGCTGCCTGACACTGGTTTCTGCAGCTTAGTTTGCTGTTTACTAAAATTCCTAGGTCATTTTCCATGTCAGAGTTACCCAATGTTTTACCATTTAGTATGTACTGATGACTTGCATTATTCCTTCCCATATGCATAACCTTACATCTGTCTGTGTTAAACCTCATCTGCAACTTCTCTGCCCAAGCCTCCAGTCTATCCAGATTCATCTGTAGCATTGTACTGTCCTCTTCTTTGTTAATAACTTTACACAGTTTAGTGTCATCTGCAAAATTGATATTTTACTGTGCAAGCCTTCTACAAGATCATTGATAAATATATTGAAGAGAATAGGGCCCAACACTGACCCTTGTGGTACCCCACTAGTGACCCAATCTGAGTATGTGCCGTTAATAACCACCCTCTGTTTTCTATCACTGAGCCAGTTACTTACCCACATATAGACATTTTCTCCCAGTCCAAGCATTCTGATTTTATATACTAACTAGGGATGAGCGAACTTTTGAAAAGTTCGGTTCGGTTCGCTTCGGCGAACTTTCTTGAAGTTCGGATTCGTACGAACCGAACCTAAAACGAACCTTGCTATAACGGCTGAATAATTGCTTCTACAATAATGGGAGTCAGATAGGGTACAGTTTCGTTTATTTGCAGTTGCTATTACAATGAAAAAAGTGGAAAAAATCCAAGTGACTTCAACAACGGCGACGCAAAATCTACGCATATTTTAGAATCTACACTAATGCGTACGCTAATGCGAACATTCCCGCACAAATAACGAACATACAGTCTAGCGTTGTCAAAGGTACGCTACTTAACTAAATGAATATGTACGCATTAGCGTACGCATGCACTGCGTCCGCAAACATTCCTACACAAGTAACGAACATACAGTCTAGCGTTGTCAAAGGTACGCTACTTAACTGAATATGTACGCATTAGCGTACTCATATACTGCGTCTGCGAACATTCCTACTCAAGTAACGAACATACAGTGTAGCGTTGTTAAAAGTACGCTACTTAATGGAATACGTACGCATTAGCGTACATTCTCAATAAATATGCGTATATTTTGCGTCGCCGTTATTTTAACCAGATTCGTTACGAACTTTGTCAAAATTCGGTTCGGTGACGAACCGAACTTTTGGGAAAGTTCGTAACGAATCTGGTTCGTTACGGTTCGGTTCGCTCATCCCTAATACTAACCTTTTATGTGGTACCGTGTCAAATGCTTTGGAGAAGTCCAGATATACAACATCCATTGATTTGCCGCAGTCAAGTCTAGAACTTACCTCCTCATAGAAACTGATTAAATTAGTTTGACATGACCGATCCCTCATGAAGCCATGCTGATATGGAGTTATTTGCTTATTTTCATTGAGGTACTCCAAGATAGCATCTCTTAGAAAACCCTCAAATAGTTTACCCACGACAGATGTTAAACTTACCGGCCTATAGTTTCCGGGATCTGTTTTTGGACCCTTTTTGAATATTGACACCACATTTGCTATACACCAATTTTGAGGAACCCTGCCTGTCAGTAAAGAGTCATCAAATATCAGAAATAAGGGTCTGGCTATGACATTACTTAATTCTCTTAGGATACGGGGGTGTATGCCATCCGGTCCTGATGATTTGTCTATTTTAATCTTTTTAAGACGCCGCTGTACTTCTTCCTGGGTTAGACAGGGCACTTTTAATGGGGAATTTACTTTTCTATTCTGCATTTCATCTGACAGCTTATATTCCAGAAAAAAATATTTTGTAGCTTTGCTTTCTCCTCATCGCTCTCTGCAACTCCTCCCTCATTACTCTGTAAGGGGCCGACACCTTCAGGTTTATACTTTTTACCATTTAAATATTTAAAGAACATATTAGGGTTAGTTTTACTCTCTTCTTTGGCGATTAATCTCTCAGTCTCTAGTTTGGCTGCTTTTATTTGTCTTTTACATATTCTACTTTATTCCTTATAGTTTTTCAATGCTTCCTCGCTCCCCTCCTGTTTTAGTGATTTAAATGCTTTCTTTTTGTCATTTATTGCTTTCTTTACAGTTCTATTTATCCACATTGTTTTTTTTTTTTGTTTCTTACACCCTTTTATTCCCATAAGGTATGTACCTCTCACAATTAGATATTAGGATGCTTTTAAAAATATCCCATTTTGTGACTGTATTTTTATTTTTGAGGACCTTGTCCCAGTTAGTTAGGCCTGTGGCCTCTCTTAGTTGGCTAAATTTTGCTTTTTTGAAGTTTGGTATTTTTGTTCCTCCCTGAAGAAACACTCTTTTGAATGACAATTGGAAGGTTAGTACATTATTTCCCAGGTGACCCCCAACCTGCACATCTGTTGGTTAATACTAAGTCCAGTATGGCCATCCCTCTAGTCGGGTCCTGAATCATTTGGGAAAGGTAATTGTCTTTGGTTATTGCCAAGAACATGTTTCCTTTATGAGATGTATAGGTTTCAGTTTCCCAGTCTATGTCTGGGTAGTTGAAGTACCCCATAATAACGACCTCATTATGATTTGCTGCCTCGTCTATTTAGTTTAGAAGTAGATTTTCTGTGGACTCTGGAGTATTTTATTATTGTTTTTGGATCCATGTATTTCTACCCACAGTGACTCCACATGTTCATGTCCCTCACTTATATCTTCCCGGAGTGTGGGCTTTAGACAGGACTTTACATAAAAGCAGACCCCCCCCCCTCTCCGGTTCTGACAATCCTTTCTAAACAGACTGTAACCCTGTACGTTAACTGCCCTGTCATAGATATCATCCAGCCATGTCTCAGTTATTCCCACTATGTCATAGTCCTCCTCACACATCACTAATTCCAGTTCACCAATTTTATTAGTCAGGCTTCTGGCATTAGTGTACATACACTTAAGAGGTCTATGTATATTTTTTACCCTACACCTTTCCTTCTCAATTGTTCTAGTTCCTCCTTCCATTCCTCCCCCAGTTCCATTACCTTGCCCCAGGTCTCTATCTGCACTATCTTCCCCTCCCCCCAGTCCCTAGTTTAAACACTCCTCCAGCCTTCTAGCCATCTTCTCCCCCAAAACATCTGACCCTTCCCCATTGAGGTGCAGACCATCCCTACAATAGAGCTGTAGCCGAGAAGAGAAGTTGGCCCAGTTCTCCAGAAACCCAAACCCCTCCTTCCTACACCAGTTCTTGAGCCACTTGTCAACCTGTGTATCACAGTATAGTGGATATCGTAGAAATAGACTAAACACCAGCAGAAATCAAGCAAGGAATCACAGAGCTGCAAGTGATAAAACTTAACTTTTACTATAATCATTAAAAATGTGAAGACATGGTACTAAACACAATCCCCTTTCACATTGGTAATCATGCAAGAGGGGAATTATCACTCACAAACATGAATACAAGTCCGCAGAGAGGGGTACAGGTGAAAAATAGTCAGGTTGGAGAGAGTGTCCCTACCGTTCCACCTCTCACTAATCCTGACCCAGGGGAATCCCCTGATGGTGGAGATCCCCTGGTCCCGTACCTTATCTGCCTTACCCTCAGTTCTCCCTATAGATAGAAAAAATCACTAATCCTGACCCAGGGGAATCCCCTGATGGTGGAGATCCCCTGGTCCCGTACCTTATCTGCCTTACCCTCAGTTCTCCCTATAGATAGAAAAAAGGAGAAAACCTGATTGTCCCCCCTCTGGGGAGTGATATTACAGACCTAAAACCCAAAACCCAACGCGTTTCACCTCATAAGAGGTTCATCAGGGGTTATTATCAAGGGGTTTGAAGAAAGCATAAGTGTGAAGGTAAAATCGATACATAAATACAAAAAATATATAGATAAGGCTAGGAATGATATTCAGCCAGCGAGCATCAACACAACATCATTGGCAGATAAATTTCACCAAATGATTGGGTGCCCTCATAGGTAAAAAGCCTATGACCAAAAATGCCAATGGAAAAACAAATTGGCTACATAAATACACCAAGATGAAAACCTAATGGAAATAGATGGGGTCATAAGACCTCTTACGTGACCGTACAATGCAGGTCAAGGATAGACAGGTACACCCGGCAGAGATCCCCTGTTGATGGTGTGTGATAAGGATCCAGGACAGCAGCAGGGCCGAAGAGCAAGACCCATGCTTATATTGTGTACCTGTAAATGCCGAGGGCGGCGTCCACCTGGCGTTGAGGCGCAACACCGGATTGCGCTACTTCCTGTATATGGAACGCACATCCGATTCTGCGTATCCACCAGTAGTCACGTGATCGGAACTGCGATCACGTGATAATAGAAACTAAAACCAGGAAACAAAAGCGCATCGCTGATCATGCGGTTCACGCTGAGGCGCAACCCGGAGAATAGGTCCACCAGAGCCAAAATATCATATAAAACAAAGGATTAAGGGTGAGCCATGGTGGATCTAAGAGCATCTAGCCGATTATTGGGTTTTGTATTGATATTCACATATTTGTGAGGTAAAGTCAAAGAGTGTCAGTGGGACGAAGGGACATATAACCTCCGCTTCCCAAATATGATGTATGAAAGATAAATGACTGCCATAATTATGATGCTTCCCGCATCGATAGAACAGGCTGGCCATGACAGTCAGAGGGTATATAGAAGCTAAACAACAGACTAAGGAGGGATCACAGTCCAAAATTAAAGTTTACAGAAAGCATGAGAACGTAAGTCTTTCGTTGAGACCCCTAGGTGACTGGGACTTAAACCGATATATCCATTGGCACTCTTTTTGGAGAATGCAACGGTCCCAGTCACCTTTTCTAGGGGACTCACGAATAACCTCAAGAACAGAGAACTGCAGTATGTCAGGTCTACCCCCATGTACTGAGATGACGTGGTCAGCCACCGGTGTATTACGATTATTGACCACGTCATTGACATGTTCGAGGACCCTGCGTCTCAGCTCTCTGTGGGTTTTGCCAACATAGTCCATAGGACATGGGCACTGACAAAGGTAAACAACACCTTTAGTACGGCAGTTGACAAAGTCCCGTATTTGATATTCTTGCTTAGTAGCAGAGCATACATTGATCTTAGTTTTCCGAATAAATTTACATGCTTTACAGCTGCCGCATCTAAAAATCCCAGAGGGTCTTCTGTCCAACCATGTACCCACTGGTTTGGGGACAGAGTAATGGCTATGTACAAGACGGTCATGGAAGCGCTTCTTATTCCGAAAACGCACGAGCATTTAAAACAGGGTCCTATTCGGGTCATTTCTACATATGATGATCATAGTCGTGAGATTAAATCCATCTTGAACAAGTATTGGCCCATTCTTTTGATGGACCCGGATTTGAAAGAGGCTATTCACAACGTCCCGAGTATCACCTACAGAAAGGGCAGGAGCCTCCATGACCGTCTTGTACATAGCCATTACTCTGTCCCCAAACCAGTGGGTACATGGTTGGACAGAAGACCCTCTGGGATTTTTAGATGCGGCAGCTGTAAAGCATGTAAATTTATTCGGAAAACTAAGATCAATGTATGCTCTGCTACTAAGCAAGAATATCAAATACGGGACTTTGTCAACTGCCGTACTAAAGGTGTTGTTTACCTTTGTCAGTGCCCATGTCCTATGGACTATGTTGGCAAAACCCACAGAGAGCTGAGACGCAGGGTCCTCGAACATGTCAATGACGTGGTCAATAATCGTAATACACCGGTGGCTGACCACGTCATCTCAGTACATGGGGGTAGACCTGACATACTGCAGTTCTCTGTTCTTGAGGTTATTCGTGAGTCCCCTAGAAAAGGTGACTGGGACCGTTGCATTCTCCAAAAAGAGTGCCAATGGATATATCGGTTTAAGTCCCAGTCACCTAGGGGTCTCAACGAAAGACTTACGTTCTCATGCTTTCTGTAAACTTTAATTTTGGACTGTGATCCCTCCTTAGTCTGTTGTTTAGCTTCTATATACCCTCTGACTGTCATGGCCAGCCTGTTCTATCGATGCGGGAAGCATCATAATTATGGCAGTCATTTATCTTTCATACATCATATTTGGGAAGCGGAGGTTATATGTCCCTTCGTCCCACTGACACTCTTTGACTTTACCTCACAAATATGTGAATATCAATACAAAACCCAATAATCGGCTAGATGCTCTTAGATCCACCATGGCTCACCCTTAATCCTTTGTTTTATATGATATTTTGGCTCTGGTGGACCTATTCTCCGGGTTGCGCCTCAGCGTGAACCGCATGATCAGCGATGCACTTTTGCTTCCTGGTTTTAGTTTCTATTATCACGTGATCGCAGTTCCGATCACGTGACTACTGGTGGATACGCACAATCGGATGTGCGTTCCATATACAGGAAGTAGCGCAATCCGGTGTTGCGCCTCAACGCCAGGTGGACGCCGCCCTCGGCATTTACAGGTACACAATATAAGCATGGGTCTTGCTCTTCGGCCCTGCTGCTGTCCTGGATCCTTATCACACACCATCAACAGGGGATCTCTGCCGGGTGTACCTGTCTATCCTTGACCTGCATTGTACGGTCACGTAAGAGGTCTTATGACCCCATCTATTTCCATTAGGTTTTCATCTTGGTGTATTTATGTAGCCAATTTGTTTTTCCATTGGCATTTTTGGTCATAGGCTTTTTACCTATGAGGGCACCCAATCATTTGGTGAAATTTATCTGCCAATGATGTTGTGTTGATGCTCGCTGGCTGAATATCATTCCTAGCCTTATCTATATATTTTTTGTATTTATGTATCGATTTTACCTTCACACTTATGCTTTCTTCAAACCCCTTGATAATAACCCCTGATGAACCTCTTATGAGGTGAAACGCGTTGGGTTTTGGGTTTTAGGTCTGTAATATCACTCCCCAGAGGGGGGACAATCAGGTTTTCTCCTTTTTTCTATCTATAGGGAGAACTGAGGGTAAGGCAGATAAGGTACGGGACCAGGGGATCTCCACCATCAGGGGATTCCCCTGGGTCAGGATTAGTGATTTTTTCTATCTATAGGGAGAACTGAGGGTAAGGCAGATAAGGTACGGGACCAGGGGATCTCCACCATCAGGGGATTCCCCTGGGTCAGGATTAGTGAGAGGTGGAACGGTAGGGACACTCTCTCCAACCTGACTATTTTTCACCTGTACCCCTCTCTGCGGACTTGTATTCATGTTTGTGAGTGATAATTCCCCTCTTGCATGATTACCAATGTGAAAGGGGATTGTGTTTAGTACCATGTCGCCACTTGTCAACCTCCCTAATCTCCTGCTGCCTTTCTTGTGTGGCTCGTGGTACAGGCAGTATTTCGGAACACACTACTTTTGAGGTCCTTGCCCTAAGCTTATGACCTAAATCCCTAAAATCATTTTTAAGGACGCTCCACCTACCTCTAACTTTGTCATTGGTTCTGATATGGACCATGACTGCTGGATCTTCTCCAGCCCCTCTCAGTAATCTGTCAACCCGATCCGCGATATGTCGAACTTGAGCGCCAGGAAGACAACACACCGTTCGACGATCCCAGTCTTTGTGACAGATTGCCCTCTCTGTACCCCTAATAATTGAGTCTCCCACTACATATACAAAACAGTGATATGAAACCGGCTTACTGTAGTCCCCTCTTAAAGTCACTGAATCTGAAGTCACGTAATCTAAAGTCAGACACTTATTTCAAACACACACTTAAAAATCAAACACTCGTGTGTCATACCAAACGGATTCGCCCCCATTGACTTACAGTCGGGTGAGGAGGACGGATCCGGATGGCTGCGCAGCGGAGCGCAGGGGATCCGAGCAGTACAGTGCTGGTTACGAGCACGTTCGCTCAACTCTACATGCGAACGCTCCCAAACTCGTGTTGTTTCTCTGCTTGAATAAATGCAACTATCAAAGCAGTTTTTCCTCTGGATTTAAAAGTTTGTTTGTTCATAAAACAATAATGTTAATGATTCTGCACAAATAAAATTCATGCTTAGATGAGATTGTATGATTAAAGAAAATACACTGTACATGGGCTTATGTGCAGTAACTGTACTTAGAAATTAATAATTTAAAAAAAAGTATTCACAAGAAAGTACTTTCACAGATTTTACATCAGTGGTTCTCATTTTTTTCATAACAAGTACCCTGTAGGGACAAGAACTTCAAACCAAGAACCCCCAAGGAAACAAACAGTGACATACGTACAGTACAGACCAAAAGTTTGGACACACCTTCTCATTCAAAGAGTTTTCTGTATTTTCATGACAATGAAAATTGTAGATTCACACTGAAGGCATCAAAACTATGAATTAACACGTGGAATTATATACTTAACAAAAAAGTGTGAAACAACTGTAAATATGTCTTATATTCTAGGTTCTTCAAAGTAGCCACCTTTTGCTTTGATTACTGCTTTGCACACTCTTGGCATTCTCTTGATGAGCTTCAAGAGCTAGTCACCTGAAATGGTTTTCACTTCACAGGTGTGCCCTGTCAGGTTTAATAGGTGGTATTTCTTGCCTTATAAATGGGGTTGGGACCATGAGTTGTGTTGGGCAGAAGTCAGATGGATACAAAGCTGATATTCCTACTGAATAGACTGTTAGAATTTGTAGCTCAGATTAGAGACCAGGTCAATGCCACACAGAGTTCTAACAGCAGACACATCTCTACAACAACTGTTAAGAGGAGACTGTGTGCAGCAGGCCTTCATGGTAAAATAGCTGTTAGGAAACCACTGCTAAGGACAGGCAACAAGCAGAAGAGACTTGTTTGGGCTAAAGAACACAAGGAATGGACATTAGACCAGTGGAAATCTGTGCTTTGGTCTGATGAGTCCAAATTTGAGATCTTTGGTTCCAACCACCGTGTCTTTGTGCGACGCAGAAAAGGTGAACGGATGGACTCTACATGCCTGGTTCCCACCGTGAAGCATGGAGGAGGAGGTGTGATGGTGTGGGGGGGCTTTGCTGGTGACACTGTTGGGGATTTATTCAAAATTGAAGGCATACTGAACCAGCATGGCTACCACAGCATCTTGCAGCGGCATGCTATTCCATCTGGTTTGCGTTTAGTTGGACCATCATTTATTTATCAACAGGACAATGACCCCAAACACACCTCCAGGCTGTGTAAGGGCTATTTGACCAAGAAGGAGAGTGATGGGGTGCTACGCCAGATGACCAGGCCTCCACAGTCACCAGACCTGAACCCAATCGAGATGGTTTGGGGTGAGCTGGACCGCAGAGTGAAGGCAAAAGGGCCAACAAATGATAAGCATCTCTGGGAACTCCTTCAAGACTGTTGGAATACCATTTCAGGTGACTACCTCTTGAAGCTCATCAAGAGAATGCCAAGAGTGTGCAAAGCAGTAATCAAAGCAAAAGGTGGCTACTTTGAAGAACCTAGAATATACGACATATTTACAGTTATTTCACTCTTTTTTGTTAAGTATATAATTCCACATGTGTTAATTCATAGTTTTGATGCCTTCAGTGTGAATGTACAATTTTC
Organism: Rhinella marina; assembly: GCA_900303285.1. NCBI lineage: Eukaryota > Metazoa > Chordata > Amphibia > Anura > Bufonidae > Rhinella > Rhinella marina. The sequence goes on along the minus strand of ONZH01019420.1, from coordinate 12,337 downwards.
ATAGTCATGAAAATACAGAAAACTCTTTGAATGAGAAGGTGTGTCCAAACTTTTGGTCTGTACTGTATGTTAACAAAATAAGGCTATTCTCACACCGCTGCCATGCAGCGATTAAGCACACAGTGGTCAGGAAAAAAAATGTCCCCCTTATAGTGCCCCCAGTAGCAGTAATGCCTTTTTTTTAATGTCTTTCAGTAGTAATTAAGGCTTTATAATGTAATCAACTGCCTCGCTGCCTGTAGTGCTAATGTCCCCATAGTGCTTCCCCATTTATAATAATGATCCCCTATAGTGCCCCAATAGTGCTGTCCTAGTTATAATAATGATTCCCCTTTAGTGCTCCAATGGTGCTACCCCTGTTATAACAATGATCCCTACTATAGTGCCCTAATAGTGCTGCCCCAGTAATAATATAGTATTCCAATACTTCTGCCTCCAACAGTACCCCAATAGCACTGCCCCATTTATAATAATTACCCTCCAAAGTGGTCCAATAGTGCTTCCTAAGGTGGTAAATTAAAATAACAAACACAAGCACTCCCCTCCATGCCGCTGTCTGTGGCTCAGGTGGCACAATGATGATGATGAGTTTAGGCCTAGTGCCTGTAGCCTATGGGAGAGTGTATCAGGGCAGGAAGACATCGACTCCTGTGCCCCACTACATCATTCCATTGTATCACCATCCTGAGGATGATGATACAGTTAAATATCAGGAGTCACTAACAACTAACAACTAGCAACTGCTATGACAGCCCCATGTACTCCCTTGGGATACAGATACTGCAGTTTGAGAACCACAGTTTTATATCATTGCTTTTATGCATTTCTTTCCCCTTCTTGGTTTGTGATAGCATGTCTAATTTGTGAGTGAGATTGCTCAATTCCAATTTTGTATTTAAGAAGAATGGCTCATGTTATTTTTATTTTATTAAAAAAAAAAACTTCTGGATGTACTTCTTCCATATATACTAGTTCCTATCCCAAGCTTTTACTCCCTCTTTGTACTTTAAGCACAGCAGAGTCTCACATAACACTACTTGTAAGACCGTCAGTCAAACTAGGAAGAAGTGAGTGGTAGTGACTCAATTATAGGTTTCCAGTTTGTACATATCAATGCAATGCTCCTCTGTGGACATGTTTATCTAGGCCTATCAAAAGAACATTAAAGCTGTCATACTGTCAGTCATTCCAGTTCTCCTCCTAGTATTTTAATGAAATGACTTTACAGATCAATCTTCTCTATGCTGTATAGTCATAAACTGAGATTACAGTATTTTTCTTCTTCCATTGAGAATTTGTCTCTCTAAGATTAGCGTTACAGCAGGACAATATTTTGTATTTATCTTCAATGGCATAGTACTGCAGAAATAAAAACAAAACAAAACAAAAACAATCTATATACAGATGGAGCAGAAACTTAAATATGATATCCTGTCACAAAAGCCACTGAATCAATTAAAAGTTTCTTGCCATTGTTTACATAACTTAAGAATCAAGATGAGGATGACTACATCTGTATACTCCTTTCTGATGAAAGTGTCCCTTTAACAATATGGCAAAATATAACTTTAAACTCATACATCGAACTATTATAATTAACCGTTACATTAAAATGGTTAATAAGTATAAATATACACATACATGTTCATTATTTGTGAAGTAATTTGAAGATGTAAGAGGTTGTGAAATTGGTTTACATTTTTTTATTGTTCAGCTTATCACTTTTATTCATGTTTTAAAAAGTATTCGCACTAACTTTCAAACAAGTGTCAAATTGTCAAAATAACCAGTTGAAGCTGAAATATGCTAAGCACAATCAAATCAAGGCAGATATAATTCTGAAACGTTCATATGCCATCAAACTGTATGTCTGTCACTGTTAAGGATATAAATGTGTGATGTTGTCAAATGAAGGCTTCAATCATTGTTGCTGTCAAACTGAAACACTTCCAAGCTAAAGTATGGTATAGTAAGCGGCCATAATCTTATTTTAATGTTATTTGTTTTTACCAAAAAGTAATACTGCTGTATTTTTCATAATTTCAGAAATGTAATAGAAAAAAGACCATAAAGTATTTTACCTAAAGAAGAACTCCCACAAAAATTTTTATTCTCTGACCTGCTAGAAAATTGCATGATGTACTCTGTAGTGAATGTAATCTTCTCATCAGTCACTATATTTCTGAGCTATCCCCTCCCTTTTAATTTTTAGCTTTATCATGCGACCAATTCTCTAATCTCCAACTGACACAGGATAGGAAGTCAGTTATTTCTGTATTTATTCCTATGAGACTGACATTGAGGCCTCCATAGGAATACTGTACATAGTGAAACTGACTTCTTGTCCACACATAAGACGCCAGGTGATTTGGAGGGTCTGATTGCTGGTCAAATGATGCAGCAAAGAAGCAGAAGGGAGGGATAACTGACAAATATAAACATTGTGAGAAGATTATAATCACTGATCGCATGGAACGCTAATAGACTATAAAATCTCAAATTTTATTATATCTTACTAAAATAATGGGGAAAAAACAACAAATAATGGCCCTAGGTCCTAACTCGGACCTATAGGGAGTGCAATCCTCAGCCACCGATTTATTTGATGGTGGAATCCTGAGAAATGTCACAACCTACTAATTAATTAAGGTTAAAATATTTATAGGGTACTGGAGTATACCAGTGAAGAGTCTACAGGGTAGCTACCCTGTGTGTATATGGCTCTATTCACTGACCCAATCCAGACCTAAAAGCCCTGAGGGAATAAACCTTGTAGGATATGGTTGGTGGTGGTGCGCCCTGCATCTGTGGGCATTCAGTCCACGCTGTCCAATACAAAAAGGTCCCCCTGGCTATGACTTGGTCAATTCAGCACCATTCATGTCTTGGGTCAAACACTACTGTGCTGTGCTCTACGCATTTCACCATAAACCTATGGACTCATCAGGAGCAGCACACTATCCCAAACAAACAAACATATACAGGGCCAGCCCCCGTTGTCTACGGGTGGTGGCACCGGCGCTATGACGGCCGTGAGGCCGCCGCTGATGTTACCTCCTTAAATACACAGCGGACCTCCCCTAAGGGGTGTGGCTGTCATAGGGCTGCAGCCCGGGCCGGACTGGACGGAAATTCCCGCCCTATCCCGCCCCTCTGCTGCCCCCATCATCAGGCAGCCGCCCCTTTTATGGTGTCAAAACACCAGACATCAAAGGGATCTCTCTCGCGGCAACTGTATACTGCAGCAATGGAACAATGAATGATACAAAGAGAATGATCAGCGGAAGGGACCTCAAAAGAGATAATAAGGTCAATGCAAGTAACGTGGTATCACTGTAGACCATCTTGTCAGTGGTAAACAGGGTCCCATCAAGTATCGCAGAGCGTATTAGGCATCACAAATAGACCGCACGGTCAACTCCACAACCGCTCCTAATCCACCTACTGCTAGTTGTAAGACATAGACCCAGATCTGAAAGGGGCCCATTCTCATATGTTGGGGCCTCATTCACAAATAACATCAAGATCTGATCAGGCCTCAGTCACAAGTAACCACATATTACCAGTTGTAAGACATAGACCCAGATCTGAAAGGGGCCCATTCTCATATGTTAGGGCCTCATTCACAAATAGCATCAAAATCTGATCAGGCCTCAGCCACAAGTACCCACATATTGCTAGTTGTAAGACATAGACCCAGATCTAAAAAGGGCCCATTCTCATATGTTAGGGCCTCATTCACAAATAACATCAAGATCTGATCAGGCCTCAGCCACAAGTAACCACATATTGCCAGTTGTAAGACATAGACCCAGATCTGAAAGGGGCCCATTCTCATATGTTAGGGCCTCATTCACAAATAGCATCAAAATCTGATCAGGCCTCAGCCACAAGTAACCACATATTGCTAGTTGTAAGACATAGACCCAGATCTGAAAGGGGCCCATTCTCATATGTTGGGGCCTCATTCACAATTAACATCAAGATCTAAAAGGGCCTCAATCACAACTAACAAGACCACATAAGTGGTCGAAAGTCTCACAATGGATCAATACCCAACTGGGCTATGTATATTTTACACATGCACACATGTGATACCATGGTGCAATACTGGTTCACCAAAGCACCACTGACAATCATGTTCAGATGGTCCAGGCATCACAACCATGAGCAGGTCACGTATGAACAAGGGTGTCTAACATTTACAGAAAACAGACATATGAAATATGGTCATTCAGACCTTGGGGACGTACCGTCTGTAATCTGAACGTCCATTGAGCCTCTTTTTGTAATACTTTTTTGTCAAAGTCCCCACCTCTGGGGGATCTTCTGATCACCTCTATGCCCTGAAACTGAATCACACTCGTCTGGCCCGCATGTTGATCACAAACATGACGGGCTATAGAGGTGTCGGCTTCATTCCTGATGTCATTAAGGTGTTCCCCTACTCGGCGAAATTCTCTAATTGTCTTCCCGACATATTGCTTGCCACATATACATGTAGCAAGATAGATCAAACCGCGAGTTTTACAGTTGACAAAAGAGGTCACAGTGTAACGTTTGTGGCTGACTGTGCTGTAGAAGGTGTTGCTAGTTTTTATTGCTCCACATGCTATGCAGTTGCCACATCTGAAGTTCCCTGTTAGATTGGAATGTAGCCAGGTTGGTGAGAAGATTACCTTCACTACAGATTGCATCATGTACTTTTCTAACAGGTCAGAGAATAACATTTTTTGAGTGAGTTCTCCTTTAACTTAAATAAACCTGCATAGCTATTTTAAAATATAATAAAATAAGTTGAGATTGGTAATTAAAAGAATGTTTATTTAGCATATGGTGTACCTGTATGAGGGCCCGTTCACCGCCATAATTCCTGCTGCAGTTCACTTTCAATACCGTGGACTTGTTTGCAGCTTTGCTCCATTGAATGGAGCTAAACTGTGAGCAGACACCTGCCTCGGTCCTCCTTGATGTTTTTGTGGCCTTAAACCACTGGCCCACGAAGTGCAGCTCTTCCTCCCAGTGAACACACTGGGATAAGATAACAGGCGGGGTCCATGGCAAGATTCCTACAGCAAATTCTGCCATGTGAACGGGTCCTAATTGTTTCCAATGGTACAAAAAAATTAAAAAAACATGTGTTCGCTCTCATGCAACCTGCATCTCGCAACCGATTCCTATGTCTCAATGACACTAGCAATATATTAAAAAAATGGAGGGGGAACTTGTTTCACATAACACAGAGCAGATTGTGATAAACAACTTACCATTGGATGTCACAATCTGCTCTGCTCTGCTTGCAGTGGCCAGGTTTGGGGTAGCCCCAACGCTACGCTGGGTCCCCCGGACACCGTTGAGGTGTCATCATTTGTTGCTGCTCTCCAGAAGGGATAGTAAGGCATGGTGCATCCCAATAAGAGATAAGTCCAGACAATCAGTCTGCAGTAAACCAGGGTGCTTCTTTACTGGAGGAATTCAGGTGCAAAACAATACAGGCAAGGCATAGGCCTGACTTCTCCAGTCTCCTCCCTGGCAGAAGGGTTTGATGCTGAGGAAAGGTCTGAGCTAGCTGTCCCTCTCTCTCGTTAGAAGACTGTTACCCTGGTCCAAGGCTGGTGATCCGGGCTTTGTGGTAGAGTATCCCCATCTCAGCATCTTTTTCTAGTCACTCATGCAGGCTGGCATGAGTCTTCCCCTCCAAGCACTGGTCCCTAACTGCAGGACACTAGGGGCTCTGACAGCTCTGTCTATATATAGTTTCTAGTTAAACTAGAACCTTCTAGTAGGATGGATGGAATGGAGAAGCCAGGCACAAACAGATACATTGTTTCAACTCCCGTCTGGCATAGACTTACATTAGACTTTCAATGATATTCAATGGCAATGACTTAGCAGTTTTTCCAAACAAAAACAAGTTTCCAGACATAACAACAGAGCTAAACCAGACTGTCAAAGGTCAGGGTGCCTGGGTTTGGTAAACAGCATCTGTTTTTTTCCCCTCCAAAATATGGTCTTCCTCACTCTCTATGGCAGCTGTGAAAAATTACCAGCTTCTTATGCAAAGTCCTAACAGTCTCTCAGTATTAATTAACTCTTTCCACAGAGCCTTGCAAATACAGTGATAATGAACAGGATATATATATCACATCATATAAAATGCAGTTACACAATATTAAACAGTGTATGTTAACCTTTTCAGGTAAAATAAAGTAAGTTTCATTATGTGTTACTATGTTATGTTATAATATTTTTTATTAGTTTTATTTAAGTTTATAACATTGTATAGGGAAATAGACAAATGTCCACAAATGACCAAATTTCAAAGTACACCCTGCTCCAAGGCACTACATGCTCCACTATCCCTGAGACTGCTACTGATTCTACTATACTAGCAGCCTTGGGAGTGAGCATGCACAAACAAGGATTGGGGTTGCATCCTCCCTGACCTGCTTACTGTGCCTTCAATCTCATATTTCAACTTCACTCCCATCAAGCAGGGAATAGAATGTCTAAGAGCAGTCTGTAACCTCTCTTGACATGTCTGTTTTAGTAACTATTTGCATTCTCAGTGTAATAACAATTCAGTAACCTCTATTCTTATGATTCTATGCTGTGCCATTCCTGTATTATTCCTTCTAGAAGTTTACAAATTAATTGTCAGTAGTCTGTAGTAAAGGTGGGTGTGTCTGACACCGTCTAATCAGTGCTGCTAGTGTCAGACTGTGCAGGGAAACATCCCCAACTGTTAACACCCATTTGTACCTTTACTACTTGTAATTAATCTATAAACTTCTAATTGAAATTACAAAGGAATGCACAATGTAGAGCCCCAGAAAAAGAAGAGAACATGGGAAATGCAAGTCATTACTATAACAGACATGTCTGGAGATCTGAAAGGCCCTCTTTAAAGGGTTATTCTATAAGTAATATAAAAATGAAAATCAGATATCATATAGTACATGGCAGTCTCTTTCCAACAAACTTAGAGCCAGTCTTGTCCCTCACATAGATGCAAAAATCTTCCCATCATCCCAAGCTTGCAGCTCAGGGGATATACACTTTCTCACAAAGCATGTCCTTTCTGCTGCAGCTGGTAGCCATTGAAGGATGGAACTGAACATTTATGTTATTCTCAGTGAGATGAACAGAGAATTTAGAAAAAGGGCAAACAGCAGGTGGCGCTATAAACATAGATTTCAGTGAATAACTCAGTGGCTATACAAAATTTTTAATTACATGTAATTACAAAAGTATTCAGATCTAGGTTCTGGCTTGAAAAATGTAGAATATTTTTCGTGGGACAACCCCTTTAAAGTGGTTTTCTCATCTCAAATGGTATATCACTAGGATGTCTGATCAGTGGAAAGCTGACTGCCGGCACACCAACAGATCTTCAAAATGGGGCTACAGCCTTAGGTTAGTATTGTGTTCTCTTCAGAGTTTTTTTAAGTAACCCAGGGTTCTCAAGTCCAGCAGTTCGCCATTTATTCTCTTGATAAGGATGTGGACCCCCTTCTGAAATTTTTGGCAAATCCTAACAATACGCCATCATTATATGATATGAAAAATAGTGATGATCGAGCACCCGGATGCTCGTGTGTGCGGGTGCTCTGGCCGAGCACTAGGTGGTGCTCGAGTGCTCGGCCGAGCACCCGAGTATAATGGAAGTCTATGGGACGACCCGAGCACTAAACCAGGCACCCCCTGCTCTGTAGAGGGGAGGGTGTCTGGTTCATAGAGAAAGTTGAGAAAATGGTGGAAACACCACTAAAAGTGTTTGGGAACAGCATAGGGAGGATGTCTGGATGCATATTGGACACCGAAGTCGCTGCTGGGAACGATAATTATGCCACTTTTACGGAATGACAATAAAACCCCCCAAAACCAAAGATAACATCGATTAGAGGAAATATTGTTAGGAAACATATATTTACTTTTACGTAAAGCGCAAGTGCTGCCAAACATTACACGGAACAGGCACTCCGATACAACTGGTATAAAGGAGGGCCTCATTCACATTGTGGTACAGTTGTTCTTGTCGTAGGACTCCTACACTCATAAAGCCTATGCACAAAGTGACAGGGCTGCCAAAAATTACAAGTAACAGGCACTCCGATACAACAGGTATAATGGAGGGCCTCATTCACATTGTGGTACAATTGTTCTTGTCATGGGACTCCTACACTCATAAAGCCTATGCACAAAGTGACAGGGCTGCCAAAAATTACAAGGAACAGGCACTCCAATACACCCTTTATTACACATAAAGGAGGGCATCAGACAAACCTGTGAAAAAGTATCATTGATGGCCTGCTGGTGAGCTGACTGTCTAAAACATTATGGTTCATGGCCTGCTGGTGAGCAGACCCTTGAAAACATTATGGTTAGAGATTAGCAAAGCGATTCATCGATTCGTATCGAATCTTGGGATTTTTCAGCTGCGAAGCGAATCCGAATTTCCTTGGATTAGCTTCGTATTATTCATCAACGTATGGAAAATTTTACACGCTAACTATACGTACGATACGTATGAACCGTACGAAACGAACGCATTATGCACGAGCAGGACAAGTTCGCAAGAGCGGGAAAGTAAAAATACGCCCTCCTCCGAACTGGAAAAAACCAGCCCACCGGGGATCTAACTATTTGAATGTATAGGGAGTGAAGACTCCTCCCAGTGCTGACTGCTGACCTGGAAGTAAGCAAGGAAGCAAGAATGGCTCTAAAAAAGAAGTGTGATCTGCTGTGGCCCAACTGGAATGAGATGTGTTTTGGGAAAGAGTTTCCAGAACCACCGCCCGCTACAGACATCAGGGCGTCACAAGTTAAACTGTGCCGGAGAAACCCAGCTTCAGTGCCTGCCTGGCCATCATCATCATCAACTGAAGCTGCAACTAGTGAGACAGCTGGAGCATCTGCTGGTGTTCGCGCGGCTGGAAGGTCCGCTCTGTCTTGTTCAGCGGAAATGGCTGGAGCGTCCAATTCGCCGCCCAGAAGGAGTTCAAGCCAGAACCCCATTGTTTCGGCATCTGTGACGACCCGTGCACAGAGTGGAGTATAAAACCGCGGTGGAGGAATGGGTCATACAAGTTCTTGACAACCCTAGGCCGGGAAATCCTTCACTAGAACGAAGGAAGGGAACTGTGCTGTGGTTTTCAGTGGGGCGAGGGTCTGGCTTCCTGCAAGATGACGACTCTTGGAAGGAGTATTTCGTGGGCTGCTGGTCAGTGAAACGGTCGTACCTGCTGCAAGCTCGTCACAGTCTGTACGTGGGGGATCAGGTGGAGTACACCCCCATGGAGTCCGTGAAAGGACCATTTGCAACCGGGGTTACCCTCCTTTCCAAGCCCCTGGTGCCTTCAAGTGACGCAGAAGTGTGGCCGGATAAACCACCAGGTCCAGGACGCTTGCGTTGCCTGCAGGAATTCCCAGATGGCATCCTCCGGTTCTGTGAAAAGCCTCAGCCGGAGCCTCTGATTCCAGGACTGCCAGCACACGTGGATTACAATTGAATTTTGTAATATTTGTTCCAGACAGACTGTTTTATCATTGCCAAGCCAACTAGAAGCCATAAGGAGAGACTCAAACGTATATCTGAGCCTTTTATGCTTGCAAATGTGAAATTGATTGCACTAAAATGTTTGCATGTGTTTGCTGTAATTTAGCTACACTGTTTTTAATGGTACAGCACTTTAGCCCATTGTGTATTCTTTTTCTGGTACTGCAATGTGTCTTATTAATGCACTTATTGTACAGTGTTTTTAGTAAATTATTAACTTATTGAAAGCTAACAGCAGTGAGCACCTTATTTTTCTAGTTCATATAGTCTTCCTCTAAAGACTGCAGGCCGTGGCCTAGCCTCGTGCGCATGACGCATTCGCGCATCATTTGTACGTTAAGGATTCGTACACACTTTTGTATGCTAATGCTTACATGTTGTGTAATTTTACACACGCTGACTGTACGTATGTAATTTACGCAGGAATGTTCACAAAACCACAATTGTTTTTTTTACGTAGATTTGTCCAAATAAGTTAGTGCGAATACGAATCTTGTCAGATATTTGGTGAATATTTGGCGAATAAAAATTTGAATGATTCGCTCATCTCTAATTATGGTCGAGGGCCTGCTGGTGAGCAGACCCTTGAAAACATTATGGTTGAGGGCCTGCTGGTGAGCAGACCCTTGAAAACATTATGGTTAAGGGCCTGCTGGTGAGCAGACCCTTGAAAACATTATGGTTGAGGGCCTGCTGGTGAGCAGACCCTTGAAAACATTATGGTTAAGGGCCTGCTGGTGAGCAGACCCTTGAAAACATTATGGTTGAGGGCCTGCTGGTGAGCAGACCCTTGAAAACATTATGGTTGAGGGCCTGCTAGTGAGCAGACCCTTGAAAACATTATGGTTGAGGGCCTGCTAGTGAGCAGACCCTTGAAAACATTATGGTTTATGGCCTGCTGGTGAGCAGACCCTTGAAAACATTATGGTTTATGGCCTGCTGGTGAACGCAGCCGAATAAGTAGTTTTATATGATGGAGGAGGAAGAGGACGAGAATAGGAAAGGGTACATGAGAATACAGTGTATCCAATACACCCTAAACGCCACATTTAAATTTCTTTCTTGTTCAGCTGCTTTCCTGTGGTGGGGTAGCGAAGTCAGGGGCAATCCAGGCCTTGTTCATCTTGATAAGCGTCAACCTGTCAGCATTGTCAGTTGACAGGCGGATGCGCTTATCAGTAATTATGCCCCCAGCAGCACTTAATACCCGCTCCGACAAAATGCTGGCAGCAGGGCAGGCCAGCACCTCCAAGGCGTAGAGCGCCAGTTTGTGCCACGTGTCCAGCTTAGACAACCAATAATTATAAGGCACAAAGGGATCGCTAAGGACGTTGACACGGTCAGCTAGGTACTCCTTTGAGGTTAACCCACCTGCGCAGCTTTGTATTCCAGTACCCTATATTGCTGGTATCTGTTGTCCTATTGTTCATCTGTTAATCAAGCCGTAATTCCCAGCACGGTTTGTGAAATCCACCATTACTATATAATATATAGCTATCATCCGTTGTACTATTGTTCATCCGTTAATCAAGCCGTAATTCCCAGCACGGTTTGTGAAATCCTCCGTTACTGTATAATATATAGCTGACATCCGTTGTCCTATTGTTCATCCGTTAATCAAGCCGTAATTCCCAGCACGGTTTGTGAAATCCACCATTACTGTATAATATATAGCTGGCATCCGTTGTCATTGTTTCTGCCGCTAATCAAGGCGACAGTACCTGCGCTGTGTTTACTGTTTAATGTTAGCGCATTCTAAACATTTGACATTCTGTGAAATTTTTCTGATCAGACACAATAAAAATCTGCACTACTGTAATTGTGACAAAGCTGCACATATACTATTAAATATGCGCAAGGCGAGCAGTAAGGGAAGGGGAAGTGGGCGTGCTGCTAATGGTGCAGGCAGAGGCCATGGCTCTGGGCACGGTGATACTGTGCCTGCTGGCAGAGCACAAGAAACAAAGTCATCCAAAACTTCTAGCTTCTTGTCCCAGTTTGCAGGGCGGCGCAAGACACAACTCTTGCAGCCACACCAGTGCGAGCAGGTAGTCGGTTGGATTGCAGGTGATGGTGCTTCCAGTCGGTTAAGCACCACCCTCTCTTCCACAAAGTCCAGTCTCAGTAGCCAAGAGTCTGGGCAACCACATCCTCACCCTGATCCTCCTTCCTCCCACCATGCAGAGTCTGGGAAAAGAACTGATGCCACTTTCGGTTATTCCAAGGAGCTTTTTTCATCACCGTTCCTTGATTTGGGCCTGTTGCCAAGCCCGCTTGAAGTGGCACATGAGGAGATATTGTGCCCTGATTCTCAAACTCTTGATCATCCACAGTCTGAAGAAGAGGGTGGGGAATGACAAGTATTTTTTCCCGAGGTTGTTGATGATGAGGATGAGACACAGTTGACAATAAGTCAAAGGCAATTATTGTCTCAAGAGGTTGATGATGATGATGAGACGCAGTCAGGTTCTTGTTCGTTCATCATGTCAGGAGGAGGACCAGAGTGAGGAAGTGAAAGAGGAGGTGGTGGATGATGAAATTGCTGACCCAACCTGGCAAGGTGGCAAGCCGAGCAAGGACAGCAGTACAGAGGGGGAGGGATCCGCAGCACCGCAACAGGCTGCAAGAGGCCATGGGGTGGCAAAAGGGAGAAGGCAGGCCATGCAAACCAGGCCTGCAACTGTTCCTTGGAACACCCCCTTGCGGCAATCTCCCTTGCCAAGGGGTAGGTGTTCTGCAGTCTGGCGCTTTTTTGAGGAGAGTGCTGACGATAAAAGA
>ONZH01019419.1:0-46897 GCA_900303285.1 Rhinella marina | reverse complement strand
TTTACACAGTTTAGTGTTAGTATCTGCAAAAATTGATATTTTACTGTGCAAGCCTTCTACAAGATCATTAATAAATATATTGAAGAGAATAGGGCCCAATACTGACCCCTGTGGTACCCCACTAGTTACAGTGACCCAATATGAGTATGTACCATTAATAACCACCCTCTGTTTTCTATCACTGAGCCAGTTACTTACCCACATACAGACATTTTCTCCCAGGCCAAGCATTCTCATTTTATATACTAAACTTTTATGTGGTACAGTGTCAAATGCTTTGGAGAAGTCCAGATATACGACATCCATTGATTCGCTGCGGTCCAGTCTAAAACTTACCTCCTCATAGAAACTGATTAAATTGGTTTGACATTACCGATCCCTCATGAAGCCATGCTGATATGGAGTAATTTGCTTATTTTCATTGAGGTACTCCAAGATAGCATCTCTTAGAAAACCCTCAAACAGTTTACCCAATGATGTTAAACTTACCGGTCTATTGTTCCCGGGCTCTGTTTTTGGACCCTTTTTGAATATTGGCACCACATTTGCTATGTGCCAATCCTGTGGAACACTCCCTGTCAGTATAGAGTCCTTAAATACTAGAAATAAGGGTCTGGCGATGACATTACTTAATTCTCTTAGGATACGGGGGTGTATGCCATCCGGTCCTGGCGATTTGTCTATTTTTAATCTTTTTAAGACGCAGCTCTACTTCTTCCTGGGTCAGACAGGGCACTTTTAATGGGGAATTTACTTTTATATTCTGCATTTCATCTGACAGTTTATTTTCCTCAGTGAATACAGTGGAGAAAAAGATATTTAGTAGCTTTGCTTTCTCCTCATCGCTCTCTGCAACTCCCCCCTCATTACTCTGTAAGGGGCCGACACCTTCAGGTTTATACTTTTTACCATTTATATAATTAAAGAACATTTTAGGGTTAGTTTTACTCTTTTTGGCGATTAATCTCTCGGTCTCTAGTTTGGCTGTTTTTATTTGTCTTTTGCATATTCTATTTTTTTCCTTTATAGTTTTTCAATGCTTCCTCGCTCCCCTTTTTTAGTGATTTTAAATGCTTTCTGTTTGTCATTTATTGCTTTCTTTACAGTTCTGTTTATCCACATTGTTTTTTTTCTTGTTCCTTAACCTTTTATTCCCATAAGGTATGTACCTCTCACAATTCGATATTAGTATGCTTTTAAAAATATCCCATTTTGTGGCTGTATTTTTATTTTTGAGGACTTTGTCCCAGTTAGTTAGGCCTATGGCCTCTCTTAGCTGGCTAAATTTAGCTTTTTTGAAGTTTGGTATTTTTGTTCCTCCCTGAAGAAACGCTCTTTTGAATGACAGTTGGAAGGTTATTATATTATGGTCACTATTTCCCAGGTTTCCCCCAACCTGCACATCTGTTGTTCTGTCAGGTCTATTGGTTAATACTAAGTCCAGTATGGCCGTCCCTCTAGTCGGGTCCTGAACCAGTTGGGAAAGGTAATTGTCTTTGGTTATTTCCAAAAACCTGTTTCCTTTGAGATATACAGGTTTCAGTTTTCCAGTCTATATCTGGGTAGTTGAAATCCCCCATAATAACGACCTCATTATGATTTGCCACCTCGTCTATTTCATTTGGAAGTAGATTTTCTATGGGCTCTGGTATACTAGGGGGTTTATAATAAACTCCTATTAGTATTTTATTATTGTTTTTGGCTCCATTTATTTCTATCCACAGTGACTCCACATGTTCATGTCCCTCACTTATATCTTCCCGCAGTGTGGGCTTTAGACAGGACTTTACATAAAGGCAGACGCCTCCCCCTCTCCGGTTTTGGCGATCCTTTCTAAACAGACTGTAACCCTGTACGTTAACTGCCCAGTCATAGCTATTATCCAGCCATGTGTCAGTTATTCCCACTATGTCATAGTCCTCCTCACACATCACTAATTCCAGTTCACCAATTTTATTAGTCAGGCTTCTGGCATTAGTGTACATACACTTAAGAGGTCTATGTATATTTTTTATCCCCCTTTTTAAATTACTATTACCTGTGAAGTGAATATCCGGGGTTTTTGGGTTACTTTGGTTGATGTTTTGCCCAATATTCTCCCTACATTCCTCACTAATCCCAACCCCCACTAACCCCCCACTCTCCCCTCCTATGACCCACTCTCTATCTACACTATCTACCCCCTTATTAGTATTACCCCCCCACCCTTCCCTCAGATCCTAGTTTAAAAGCTCCTCCAGCCATCTAACCATTTTTTTCCCCCAGGGCAGTTGCACCCTCCCCATTAAGGTGCAGCCCGTCCCCATTGTAGAGTCTGTAGCCGACAGAGAAGTCGGCCCAGTTCTCCATGAACCCAAACCCTTCCTTCCTGCACCAGCCTCTGAGCCATTTATTTAACTCCCTAATCTCCCGTTATCTCTCTAGTGACGCTCATGGCACTGGTAGTATTTCTGAAAACACTACCTTGGAGGTCCTGGACTTGAACTTCTCTCCTAGTTCCCTAAAATCATTTTTAAGGACCTTCCATCTCCCCCTGACTTTGTCATTGGTGCCAATGTGTACCATGACCGCCGGGTCTTCCCCAGCCCCACCCAGCAATCTGTCAATCCGATCCGCGATATGCCGAACCCGAGCACCCGGGAGACAACACACTGTTCGGCATTCATGGTCTCGGCGACAGATGACCCTGTCTGCCCGCCTAATAAGAGTCCCCTACCACCAGCATCTGTCTGGCCTTTGCTCCTCCTTTTCCCATCCTTCCTGCAGCGGTCATCCTCCTGGTTTCTAGGAGAAACGGCCTGCTGCAGTGTCGCTGGTCCTGGGCTTTCATCCCTAATATCACCCAAACAGGCATATTTACTAGGGCGTTCCAGCTCAGGACTAGCCTCCCTGGCACTTTTCCCTCTACCCCTCCTTACTACATTAACCCAACTGCTGACCTGATAGTCCTTCTCTTGCCTATCTCCATTCTCCTCCTCTTCACTGACCCCAGCCAGTGCCTGCACTGTGAGGTCTAAGTATGTCAAGCTGCTTATTTAGATCCAAGATCTGGGCTTCCAAATATGCAACGTGATTGCATCTAGTGCAAATGTATTCACCCTTGAATGGTTCTTCAAGGCATGCATACATTGCACAGGACACACACTTGGTAGCATTGTCCATGGAGCACCTGCTAGATGGGGATATACAGTACAGTACAGAAAAACAGTAAATATGCGATTAGGGTTTGCTGTAGCTGGAGGACTACAAATCAAGTTAACACACAAGGAAAATCTCTCCAACCTTACTTTTTGCTCCTTGTCTTACACTCTGGTTTTTTAACTGCACTTATACACAGCCCACTTACAAAGCAAGCCCAACGTCAGAGCAAGCTCTATAAGAGTTTAGCTATGTAATTTATAGCACCTGGGATTGCTAACCACTCCCCTTCACCAGGTACACAGTAGAGAAAAAAAATGGGTTTAAATGTTATTACCAAATGCAACCAAATGCAAGCACTAAACAAAGACATTTGCAATAAACTAGACAGTTATTTGCAGTCACTCCCACAAATTCACACTCAGTACCAGCACTCCGGTTTTTTAACTCCACTTATACACAGCCCACTTACAAAGCAAGCACAAAGTCAGCAAGCACAAAGTAGTGGCAGAATACTGTAGTGAAAAGGTACATAGCAGACTTAGTTGCTCTGCGAATCTCAAAAACTTGTTTTTTGTTTTCTACACACAGACACATTTGTACCACCTAATGATCCCTCTCCCATACTGTGTGCTGTGAATATGTGGCGTAGTCAGCAAGAGGCCCTTTTTCCATCTGGCTCATCTGCACCACGCACGCAGTATTCAGATGGTGAATCAACACCCCTCCATTACAATCAGGACTACAATTTGTGGCACCGTAACGTACCACCTTCTGCTTTTCAAGCCAATCCTCATGGCCCATCTCTACCTGGACATGGTCTGTATGCCCCACCTCATCCACAACACAGTCAGTCTGGGCATTGGTCATAGCCATACTCCTCTGCTAATAATAGACAACCATCCCCATCCCCTTTGTGTTCCAGCCAAGGTGGGCAAGAAGGATCACAAGACGCCTCAGGGTTGTCTTCCACCTCTAGCCATTTCATGTACTTAAAATTTCTCTTTCTGCAGTTTTGACGACAGTTTTTTTTAGTTTTGTTTTGTAAAATTACTACTCAGTACCAAAAAGTTTGGAAAGTCTTTAATTTATGGTAAAAAAATTTAACTTTGAAATCCGTGTGAAGTGTATCAATGAGGAATTGAGAGGCACTGGTGGGAGGTGGGCCTAGCATCTACCATTTTCTGTCATGGCAGTCAAAAGTATTGACTGCCATGAGAGAAGTTGCACACTGAGCTCTGGAAATGTGTCACTATACTAGGCTGGCGTCAGTGAGAGCAAGCTGCATATTTGAGGATACAGGATCCAATTAAGAAATTATAGCAAACAATTATTTACAAATTATTTTATTTTGGAATTTAGGCAACATGAAATAATTGTAGCAGAACCAATTAAATCCTGGAAATCCTGTCTACTGGTCACAAGAGCACAATCATATGAGGTCCTCTTGCCATGGTACAAAACCCTCTGGGGTCATGAAGTAATCTTTCCAGGCCCGCTGAAAGACTATGGTGGGAACCCAGTAACGCCGCCTCTTCCTCATGGATTATTCTTCAAGCATTTTTGGACACAGATGCAAAAATCCACTGAAAAAAAAATCCTAAAGGCTCTCTATGCTCCAGAAGCAAGATGAAATGGCTTCTGGGTAGACCATGTGACCATCCTGTGGGTGTTCTTAGAAGGGTGGGTCTAGAAATAACTAGCAATCCAAAACATCCATTTTTCATGTCCGTTTTTAACGGACATGAAAAACTGATTCAAAACGGACATTAAAAATGGATACACGGCCAGAAAATGAATGCACACACTGATGTAAAATGGCCATGAAAAACTGACAGTGTGTCCGTTTTCAACGGACGTTTTTTTTTTTCACTGCATGTAACCTTAGTTGTGTCGGTAGAATTCCATTGGTACGTAAGAACAACAATTGGCTTTTCGTTACATTAACTTTGTACCCTGTTACTGGGTCATAGTAAAGAAAGGTATCTAGAATCTTTTTCAGATGCAACTCGGGCCTTTAAGTAGACCAGAAGATCATTTGCAACACATTTAAGCTTGATCTGCCTCACACCCACCTTAAAGGGAACCTGTCATCACTTTTATGCTACCCATACTAATGGCAGAATAAAGTAGGGACAGGTGAGTTGATTTCAGCGATCTGTCATTTATAAGTTAAAAGTAAGTGGTTGCCGAGAACCAACTTCACAATCATTGCAGATTAGGCCTGGAAAAGAGTCAAATCTTCACGAGAAGAGTCCTGGTTATTCATTAATTCCTGCTCTCCCCGCCCTCCTGCTGATGACTGACAGTCTTCTACCCAGTTTTCTCCCTTTCTTTCTAGGAGAGAACTGCCAATCATTAGCAGATGGGTGGGGAGAGCAGGAGATTAGGAATAACCAGGACTCTTCTCAGGTAGATTTGACTCTTTTCAAAGCCTGGGCTGCAATGTTTGTAATGTTGGTTCTCAGCAACCACTTACTTTTAGCTCAAGAGAGACACATCACTGAAATCAGCATTTCTGTCATTATGTCAGATTGTATAAATAACTGAGCGAGAGTTTTGAGAGCTGTCTTGTGCTTTTTTTTTTAGTTCTATTGTGCCCGATAGAAAACCCGGTACATATACTCTAGCTTGTGGGTCCTCATATATTGCTGTTAGATAGTTTCGGAAAGAATCTATAATACCCACCTTATCCAAAACCTCCAAGCCAAATCCAGCTGACATTATCAAACACTTTTTCAGCATCTATTGCTAAAACTGCCTGATGACCCCATCTTTCTCTGCCTGTCTTGTGCTGCTAATACTTTCCTAATATTAATAGCCGTAGAGCGGTCTTTCACCAAACCCACTTGATGACAACTTATTAGGTCTGGTAGAAAAGAGGCAAGTCTATTTTAAAGTATTTTTGACACCATTTTTATATCTTGATTGATAAGAGATATTGGTCTAAATGACCCAGGTTGCGTAGTGTCCTTCCCTTGTTTTGGGAGTACTATTCTATAGGCTACCTTTCCTGAGGGCAGTAATCTCCCTCCGTTCAAAATGGGGTTGAACAGAGATGTTAGTGTGGGTGTGATCTCCTCTCCCATTGCTTTATAGAACTCTACAGGATACCCATCTGGATCCGATGCTTTTATGTTTGGCAAGATTTTAAATGTGGATTTCAGTTTTTCTTCCATGATTTCAGCATTTATGATGTTTAGGGAATCATCAGACAAGTGAGGAAGATTCACTTTATGAAGGAGGTCCCTAGCTCGGTCCCTATCATATGGGTCCTGAACGTATAGAGAAGTAAAGTATCTCCACCATCTCATTCGGGTGAGTATGCAGGGCTCCTGTTTCATCTTTTAGGGGATGTAAGTGTATCTGTTTGTTATATGGTCACGTTAAATTTGCTAACAATTTTCCTGCCTTATTGCCATATCTAAACAATTCTACGTGTTTGCTGTCCGCAGACCACTTAACCTTAACCTCCAGGTAATAGTCGAAATTATGTTTGGCCGTCACCTATTGAACCTTGTATATCTCTGTTGGGTCACTTAGAAAAGAAGTATAAGCCTCACGTACGGTTGCAGTGGCGTCATAGTTTTTAAGTATTTCTTTCTTTTTCCCTATGCTATAATGCTATAATGCATCCTCTCAGGACAACCTTCGCTGTGTCCCAAAATAGTTCAGGGTTTTGTTTGTGGTTCCCATTATGTTGTGAGTACTCCCACCACCATCCTTTAAGCATATTGGTGAAGTATTCATCAGCTGTCAAGTGTCTTGGCAGTCGCCATATATAATCTGTTCCCCTAGGGACACACTCACTTCCATCAAAACTGGAGCATTGATCTGAAATTATAAGGTCCGCTATTTCTGTCTGCAGTACTCTCATTAGCAGATTACGGGAGGTTAATAGGTAATTTATCCTGGACCAGGAGAGTTAGGCATGGGAAAAATGCATATATTCCTTCTCAATTGGGTGGTGATATCTCCAGACATCTACCAGACCTGTTGATTTTAAAAAAGTGTGAAGAGTATGATTTCCCTTGGGATTTTATTGGGGTCTGGTATTATGATGACACCTATCTTCTAAATCAGGGGTCCCCAAACTATGGCCCGCGGGCCAGATGTGGCCCCCTGATGCCATTTATCCGGCCCTGCCGCACTTCTGTCTTTTCCTGGCAGGTAAAATAAAAAACTCTTACCTCTCCTGCGCCGCGGCTCCGCTCCGGGTCCGGCGCTCCTCTGTCTTCTCTGCTCGTGCTGCACTGTCCTGACCACATACAGCGTCAGGACGTAGTGCACACACTCTGATCTGACGCTGCACGCGGTCAGGTGACAGTGCAGAGCGGGCAGAGAAGACAGATGAGTGCTGGACCTGGAGCAGAGCCGCGGCGCAGGAGAGATAAGAGAGTTTTTTATTTTATTCTGATGGGGCACAGTGGGCTGATCTGAGGTCTGATGGGGGCACAGTGGGCTGATCTGAGGTCTTATGGGGGCACAGTGGGCTGATCTGAGGTCTGATGGGGCACAGTGGGCTGATCTGAGGTCTAATGGGGGCACAGTTGGCTGATCTGAGGTCTGATGGGGGCACAGTGGGCTGATCTGAGGTCTAATGGGGGCACAATGGGCTGATCTGTGGTCTGATGGGGGCACACTGGGCTGATCTGAGGTCTGATGGGGGCACACTGGGCTGATCTGAGGTCTGATGGGGGCACAATGGGCTGATCTGAGGTCTGATGGGAGCACAATGGGCTGATCTGAGGTCTGATGGGAGCACAATGGGCTGATCTGAGGTCTGATGGGGGCACACTGGGCTGATCTGAGGTCTGATGGGGGCACAGTGGGCTGATCTGAGGTCTGATGGGGGCACAGTGGGCTGATCTGAGGTCTGATGGGGGCACAGTGGGCTGATCTGAGGTCTGATGGGGGCACAGTGGGCTGATCTTAGGTCTGATGAGGGCACAGTGGGCTGATCTGAGGTCTGATGAGGGCACAGTGGGCTGATCTGAGGTCTGATGAGGGCACAGTGGGCTGATCTGAGGTCTGATGGGGGCACAGTGGGCTGATCTGAGGTCTAATGGGGGCACAATGGGCTGATCTGTGGTCTGATGGGGGCACACTGGGCTGATCTGAGGTCTGATGGGGGCACACTGGGCTGATCTGAGGTCTGATGGGGGCACACTGGGCTGATCTGAGGTCTGATGGGGGCACAATGGGCTGATCTGAGGTCTGATGGGAGCACAATGGGCTGATCTGAGGTCTGATGGGGGCACAATGGGCTGATCTGAGGTCTGATGGGGGCACAGTGGGCTGATCTGAGGTCTGATGGGGGCACAGTGGGCTGATCTGAGGTCTGATGGGGGCACAATGGGCTGATCTGAGGTCTGATGGGGGCACAATGGGCTAATCTGAGGTCTGATGGGGGCACAGTGGGCTGATCTGAGGTCTGATGGGGGCACAAAGGGCTGATCTGAGGTCTGATGGCGGTACAATGTTTGTTTTTTTTACTTTAAAATAAGATATGTGCAGTGTGCATAGGGATTTGTTCATAGTTTTTTTTTTATATTCCGGCCCCCTGTGAAAAAAGTTTGGGGACCCCTGTTTTATATCATTGTGTACTCTATTAAAGTCTTCAGCTACTAGAACCTAAAGATTCTAATTTTTTATAAAATCCATGTTGGGGCAAATTGGGTAAATATATAGTATATAGGCAAGGGAAGGCGCCTTCCCTGAATACTATTATTACCTACATTGCCTCTTCCCTCTCCTTACACCCAATTGGCGGCAAAGTGTCTGATGAAGGCCTATGTTGGCCGAAAACGTTCACACATATTTGCCACTTGGAATAAAAGATGTGAAAATTGACATCTACTTTCTTCAGTGCTGTTATTGTTTTATTTCAAACACGTTACACGGGGGTGTGAACCCTATAACATCAGAGCAGAGTCCCACAAAGAGGTTTATATATATATCTTTCTGTCTGTCCTTTATGTGCAACCAAACGACTGGACCGATCTTCATTAAATTTGGCACACGGGTACAATCAGGTGTCCAGGAAGGTTTTAGACTGGGTCTCAGCTCTCTAGGACATACTGTTCCTGAGAGATTCCCAAAAAATGACCTGTATTAGCCAATAGTAGCCTGAAAGTCTTTCTCTTCATATCCCAACTGCCATACACACGGTCACATGTCCCTTATCAGTCAATAGAAGCTCGCAGACCCTTAGTCTCTACACACACACCGTTTTACTCCAGGTTTTCATAACAACCCAGCCATTTTTCTTCACTGCTGTAGGTCAGCTTTAGCCTAGGGCTACATGATGACATGTTTCGCGTGACAATACATAAGTCGCAGGACACATAGGGCACAACTATGCTGCTACATGTGTCGCGTGGCATTGATGTTGCAGCAATGTCGCACAACAATTTTTATAATGACTTAAAGGTCATTGTTAATGAGCAGGGGCCACTATTAAAGGGGGAGCTGCTGTGGAGGTCACTGTTAAGGGGGCAGGGGCCACTATTAAAGGGGTAGCTGCTGTGGAGGTCAATGTTAAGGCAGCAGGAGGTCACTGTTAAGGGAATGAGGTACTGTAGTAGTCACTGTTAAAGGGAGAGGTGCTGTGGAGGTCTCTGTTAAGTAGACGGGCCCCTTAGGAGGTCATAATCAAGGAAGTGGGGTGCTGTGAAACCCACTGTTAAAGGGGCGGGCTGCTGTGAAGGTCAAAGTTAAGGGGATGGGCTGCTATCGAGGTCCCATTTTAAAGAGGCAGGGCACTGACGGGGGGGAGAGGTACTGTAGAGGTCACTGTTATATGGGATACTGTTTATCTTTTAATGACACACACAAACATTAAAAAAAATATATGAAATATACCCATGCGAAGCCAGGTCCTTCTGCTAGTACATTATAAATGATAAGCTGCCCCACAGCTGAGTCCATTTCTACTTTTAGCAGCCTTCCTTCATTATCTGCTATGATAGACTTGATGTCATAATTTAGACGTTTATGTAAAAGCATAATAACTCCTGCCTTCCTCCCCAGTGAGGAAGAGCCCAACACCTGATGCACCCACAGCCTACGAAGTCTCCAAAAGTCCTACTCCTCCAGGTGCATCTCCTGCAGCAGTGCCACATCCACCTTCAGCTTTTTCAGATGTCTCAGGAGTCAGGACCATCATGCATTTGTATTGTGCTCGTAAATCTTTTACATTCCAGGTGACTATCTTCATGTTAAACCCTCCAAGTAAGCCACTGCAGGAGACACACCCCAATGAGGAAGACTTCCCCCCACCCCACAGGCCCTCCTTTGGCACGACAATATCAGCATGGAGCATGAACACGAATCAACCTCCTCCCCCCCCTCCCAATTCCCAAACAGAAACCCCTAACTTTCATCAACGACTACAGTACAGACCAAAAGTTTGGACACACCTTCTCATTCAAAGAGTTTTCTGTATTTTCATGACTGTGAAAATTGTAGATTCACACTGAAGGCATCAAAACTATGAATTAACACATGTGGAATTATATACTTAACATAATACTTTTAAAAGTGTGAAACTACTGAAAATATGTCTTATATTCTAGGTTCTTCAAAGTAGCCACCTTCTGCTTTGATTACTGCTTTGCACACTCTTGGCATTCTCTTGATGAGCTTCAAGAGGTAGTCACCTGAAATGGTATTCCAACAGTCTTGAAGGAGTTCCCAGAGATGCTTAGCACTTGTTGGCCCTTTTGCCTTCACTCTGCGGTCCAGCTCACCCCAAACCATCTCCATTGGGTTCAGGTCTGGTGATTGTGGAGGCCAGGTCATCTGGCGTAGCACCCCATCACTCTCCTTCTTGGTCAAATAGCCCTTACACAGCCTGGAGGTGTGTTTGGGGTCATTGTCCTGTTGATAAATAAATGATGGTCCAACTAAACGCAAACCGGATGGAATAGCATGCCGCTGCAAGATGCTGTGGTAGCCATGCTGGTTCAGTATGCCTTCAATTTTGAATAAATCCCCAACATTGTCACCAGCAAAGCACCCCCACACCATCACACCTCCTCCTCCATGCTTCACGGTTGGAACCAGGCATGTAGAGTCCATCCGTTCAGCTGCGTCGCACAAAGACACGGTGGTTGGAACCAAAGATCTCAAATTTGGACTCATCAGACCAAAGCACAGATTTCCACTGGTCTAATGTCCATTCCTTGTGTTCTTTAGCCCAAACAAGTCTCTTCTGCTTGTTGCCTGTCCTAAGCAGTAATTTCCTAGCAGCTATTTTACCATGAAGGCCTGCTGCACACAGAACTCTGTGTGGCATTGACCTGGTCTCTAATCTGAGCTGCTGTTAACCTGCGATTTCTGAGGCTGGTGACTCGGATGAACTTATCCTCCGCAGCAGAGGTGACTCTTGGTCTTCCTTTTCTGGGGCGGTCCTCATGTGAGCCAGTTTCTTTGTAGCGCTTGATGGTTTTTGGGACTGCACTTGGGGACACTTTCAAAGTTTTCCCAATTTTTCGGACTGACTGACCTTCATTTCTTAAAGTAATGATGGCCACTTGTTTTTCTTTACTTAGCTGCTTTTTTCTTGCCATAATACAAATTCTAACAGTCTATTCAGTAGGACTATCAGCTGTGTATCCACCTGACTTCTGCCCAACACAACTCATGGTCCCCACCCCATTTATAAGGCAAGAAATCCCACTTATTAAACCTGACAGGGAACACCTGTGAAGTGAGAACCATTTCAGGTGACTACCTCTTGAAGCTCATCAAGAGAATGCCAAGAGTGCGCAAAGCAGTAATCAAAGCAAAAGGTGGCTACTTTGAAGAACCTAGAATATAAGACATATTTTCAGTTGTTTCACACTTTTTTGTTAAGTATGTAATTCCACATGTGTTAATTCATAGTTTTGATGCCTTCAGTGTGAATCTACAATTTTCATAGTCATGAAAATACAGAAAACTCTTTGAATGAGAAGGTGTGTCCAAACTTTTGGTCTCTACTGTAAGTCAAACTCGATTGACCTCACTTTTTTGCACTGTTCTGGGCTAAGTCTTTGCCACTATCTAACCTGGAATAACTTATCCTTTTATCCGTTTGATAATGCTGCGTCACCGTATCCTCTGCCCTTTTCAAGCTATTAATTATCCTCCCTATACTCCTCCCTGAAATCTTATCTCCCTTAACACACAATCCTGTCCTCTAAGTGGTATTATCACTCCCAACCCTCGATTCAACATAGCACAAAAAAAAATGGGAACTGTGATTTAAATAGGAAAAATAAAGAAAAAAAACAAAGAAAACTAACATACTAAGGTATTCTCCATCAGTCACAAACAGATCTCTGATCCTGAGAGTCCCCCAGGCATCATGGTTGAATCAAGACCTTGGGGAGCTATGTCTCGCATTACCCATCTCCCTTCTCCCTCTTGCTAAAAATCCGCCTCTTTGTGATAGGCTTGCTTGGGAGGGGGACAGGCCATTTTCTATTTCCAATGCCTCCATAGCCTCTTTGGGTGTGAGAAAAGTCACCGTGCATCCATCCAATCGATCAATATTGCTGGGTAAAGCAAGGCAAATTTGGTTTTCTTTTTAACCAGCAAATATGGGAGAAGGCCCCCCCCCCCGGCGTCTTGCCACCTCAGCTAATTAAACGCTGAATAATAACACTCTATGTCCCCGCACTATCATCAATTGTTGGCTGCGTCTATACTTATTTAGGATTGCTTCCTTCACTTCCTTTGCGGCGTAGTTTAGATATTTTACAATAGTGGGTTTCGGTCCTGTTGCAAAACTCATGGAGGCCCAATCTGGTGTGCTCTCTCCACTGTAAAAGTACCTTAAAGCCCCAGGGCTTGTGGTATTTCAACTGCATAGATCTGGGTCAGTTGGTTTGATTAAACTGATTCTGGAAGGCCCACTATTCTCTGGTTGCTCCGCCTGGAACGATTTTCCAAGTCCTCTACTTTGTCTTTTAGGGCCTGGCTACTGCGGAGGACCTCTCGTACTTGAGTTTGGGCTTTCTCCAGTTCCTCTTTCACTAGCCCAACTCTCTGCTCCAATTCAGCGATCTGGATGGTGTGTTGCAACACCTCCCTCTAAAGTTGTTGGAGCGCTGTGGAGACAGTTGACATGAGGGTGGTTTTTATATCTGGTGCCAGTAGTTTAGCTACCTCCATCGCCATTGTCCAACAAGAGACCGTTAAATCCTGGTCTGGGGATTGGCGAATCTCATCGTCCTCCGCCCCACTGCTTGCTGCATCTGCCTGGAGCTGTGGTGGTTGTGAGGAGCATCTGGTGAGTCTGTGTGTCCTTTCCATCACTGCTACCATCTTGCCCCGCTGTTGTCTGTCCTCTCTTTGCAGGAGTGATAGATGTTGATTTAGGGAGCTGCTCTTCAACAAGAATTTCTCCATATGGTACCCCTCAGTCATATGGGGTGTTCGGCTCCTGTTCATGGCTTTTTCCTGTATTGCGGGCCGTGGGATGCGGAGTGCCGTCTCCTTCCTCCCTTACATGTGCGCGCCGGAATCGGAAGTCAAAATACATAGTCTTGTCTTGTGTGCAACCCTTTATAGGCACCAAAAAAAGGTGGGCCAAAGTGATTGATTGCTTGCATATTTAATTAATATTACTGATTAACATGTATTCTGCTTTGAGTAGGGGGTCAACCGAGTCAACTCATTGTGTGCTGCCTACGGACTTTAGGAAATTAAAATTTTGGTGAGTAAATTTTAATCTATACAGTGCCTTGCGAAAGTATTCGGCCCCCTGGAACTTTTCAACCTTTTGCCACATTTCAGGCTTCAAACAAAAAGATATAACATTTAAATTTTTTGGTGAGGAATCAACAACAAGTGGGTCACAATTGTGAAGTGGAACGAAATTATTTATTGGATCATTTAAACTTTTTTTGTAATAATAAAACTGAAAAGTGGGGTGTGCAAAATTATTCGGCCCATTTACTTTCAGTTCAGAAAACTCACTCCAGAAGTTCATTGAGGATCTCTGAATGATCCAATGTTGTCCTAAATGACTGATGAACTTAAATAGAATCCACCTGTGTGTAATCAAGTCTCCGTATAAATGCACCCGCTCTGTGACAGTCTCAGGGTTCTGTTTAAAGCATAGCGAGCATTATGAAGACCAAGGAACACACCAGGCAGGTCCGTGATACTGTTGTGGAGAAGTTTAAAGCCGGATTTGGATACCAAAAGATTTCCCAAGCTTTAAACATCCCAAGGAGCACTGTGCAAGCGATCATATTGAAATGGAAGGAGTATCAGACCACTGCAAATCTACCAAGACCCGGCCGTCCCTCTAAACTTTCATCTCAAACAAGGAGAAGACTGATTAGAGATGCAGCCAAGAGGCCCATGATCACTCTGGATGAACTGCAGAGATCTACAGCTGAGGTGGGAGAGTCTGTCTATAGGACAACAATCAGTCGAACACTTTACAAATCTGGCCTTTATGGAAGAGTGGCAAGAAGAAAGCCATTTCTCAAAGATATCCATAAAAAGTCTTGTTCACAGTTTGCCACACGCCACCTGGGAGACACACCAAACATGTGGAAGAAGGTGCTCTGGTCAGATGAAACCAAAATCGAACTTTTTGGAAACAATTCAAAACGATATGTTTGGCGTAAAAGCAACACAGCTCATCACCCTGAACACACCATCCCCACTGTCAAACATGGTGGTGGCAGCATCATGGTTTGGGCCTGCTTTTTATCGACAGGGAAGATGGTTAAAATTGATGGAAAAATGGATGGAGCCAAATACAGGACCATTCTGAATGAAAACCTGTTGGAGTCTGCAAAAGACCTCAGACTAGGATGGAGATTTATCTTCCAACAAGACAATGATCCCAAACATAAAGCAATATCTACAATGGAATGGTTCAAAAATAAACGTATCCAGGTCTTAGAATGGCCAAGTGAAAGTCCAGACCTGAATCCAATTGAGAATATGTGGAAAGAGCTGAAAACTGCTTTTCACAAACGCTTTCCATCCAACCTCAAAGAGCTTGAGCTGTTTTGCAAGGAAGAATGGGCAAGAATTTCAGTCTCTAGATGTGCAAAACTGATAAAGACATACCCCAAGCGACTTGCAGCTGTAATCGCAGCAAAAGGTGGCGCAACAAAGTATTAATGCAAGGGGGCCGAATAATTTTGCACGCCCCACTTTTCAATTTTATTATTACAAAAAAAGTTTAAATGATCCAATAAATTTCGTTCCACTTCAAAATTGTGACCAACTTATTCTTGATTCTTCACCAAAAATTTAAAATGTTATATCTTTTTCTTTGAAGCCTGAAATGTGGCAAAAGGTTGAAAAGTTCCAGGGGGTCGAATACTTTCGCAAGGCACTGTATATTATTATGTGTTTTATGAAACAAGATTAGAATCCCTTTCATTATAATGTCAACATGGCATTAAAGCTTTTAAACATACCTTTCCATTTTGGTAACATTTTAACTGTCATTTCCTCAGCCTCTGTGGACTAGGAAATATATTCACAGCACTAATTTGGCAAGTAGAAACAAATGTTGAAAGTGTACCTTTTTTTGCTTGTGGTACAAATGTCTGTCCAGTTTAATTTCTTAATATCTTTATAGGGGTTGATGCTTTTTCTGATACAGAGTGCCAAATTCACTGCAATGTACATAAGTTGAAAGTGTAACTCACTGGCTACCTGCAGCCAACACCAGTGGGAATTAGGTGCAAAGGACCTTTTAACATGGGCAGATAAACTGACCATAAACTAGGGTTTTCTTTTACTAAAATAGCACATCCAAATTGAGCAATCATTGTTCTGTATTGAGACAAACAATTGTTACTAGATCCTTTGCCCCCATGGAGTTTACATGTTGTTGGCAGCACATCCATGTCATCATTTGTTAGCTAATCGCTGGGTATGCTTACGTGATCATGGGCCTGTGTAAAAGGACATTCACTGTCAGAGGTGGATTGGCCATAGACCTTACAGGGAAATTTCCTTGTGGGCCTATACCAAGGGAGCCAGACAGAGCCAGGTTTTGAGGATGTATTTTGTGCTGCTGGCAGTATTTTGTGATGAACTGTGGTATTTGGCTCTTTTGAGGTGGTATAATGTGCCATATTATGGCATTGTTGGCCCTGCCTTCCATCAATTTGGACCCAACTACAAAACGGGGCCACTTTTAGTATTTTTTCCAGGCCCACTTTAAGTTCCCAGTCTGCCTGTGTTCACTGTATAATATAATACATGGAACTAAACAATAAGACCATACTTTGTACAGTAAGCTCCCTTGCTTTTGCTCTCTCTCTCTTTCTCTCTGTCTCTGTCTGTCTGTCTCTCTGTCTCTGTCTCTCTCTCTCTCTCTCTCTCTCTCTCTCTCACTCACTGCAGGCAACCAGAACTGCTTTTAAACCTATGTTTAGGTAGAGGATCTGTAGTTCTATACAGTGGCGTAACAAGAGTTTTATGGGCCCCAGTGCAAACTTTGGATCGGGCCCCCCCCTCATTTTTATACAATAAAAGCTGGTCCTACCTCATCCAGGTGTGTGCGCTGGTGTCGGCGTGATGTCCACTGGATCCAGAACAAGGTCTCTGTGATAGAGAAAAAAAGAATAATCACATAAGGAAGGGATGGTGACTGCCCCTGTGAAATCCCCAGCAGGGGGCGCAGTGCTGGCCTGCAAGACTGAGCCATGCTAGTGTATAGCAGGGTAATCTAGGACATTTCCCCATAAATGCTACCACACAGTACTAATGCCCACATTGTTGCCCCTTCAAAGCAGTTATGTCCACCTTTGTTCCTGTCACAGTAATTATGCCCACTTTTGTGCCACTCACAGTAGTTATGGCCAGATATGTGTCCCCTCACAGTAGTTATGCCCCAGATATGTGCCACTCACAGTAGTTATGCCCAGATATATTCCCACTCACAGTAGTTTATTGCCAGATATGTGTCCCCTCACAATAGTTATGCCAGATTAGTTGCCACCTCAAAGTAGTTCTGCCAGATTAGGTGTCAGATTAGGTCCCCCCCTCACAGTAGTTGTGCCAGATTAGGTGCCCCCTCACAGTAGTTATGCCAGATTAGATTCCCCTCACAGTAGTTATGTCCAGATACGTGCCCCCTCACAGTAGTTATGCCAGATTAGGTGCCCCCTCACAGTAGTTATGCCAGATTAGGTGCCCCCTCACAGTAGTTATGCCAGATTAGGTGCCCCCTCACAGTAGCTATGCCAGATTAGGTGCCCCCTCACAGTAGTTATGCCAGATTAGGTGCCCCCTCACAGTAGCTATGCCAGATTAGGTGCCCCCTCACAGTAGCTATGCCATATTAGGTGTCCCATCACAGTATTTATGCCAGATAATAGGTGCCCCCTCACAGTAGTTATGCCAGATAACAGGTGCCCCCTCACAGTAGTTATGCCAGATAACAGGTGGCCCCTCACAGTAGTTATGATAGATAATAGATGTATCCTCAGTAAAAATGCCCACTTTTGTGCCCCTCACTGTAGTTGTGCAGCCCCCTACATCTCTTTTGCCTCCATTGCCCTCTCCAGACTTCAGCTTTATGAAAGAAAAAAACAGATACTTACCTTCTCTGATGACGCGCTCCCGAACTCACATCGCGCTGCTGGCTGTGCTGGAGGCCGATTCCCGGGCTTTCAGCGCTCCTTCCACAGCCAGCAGCGCCATGTGCAGCCTGCAGGGGGAGCGCTGGAGCTCAGAAGAACAGCGAGCGGAGAAGCAGGGATCGGAGAGCGCTTTCTGGTTCACCCTGGAACTGCTGGTGAGAGAGCGTGCGCCGCCCCCTTACCTCTGGGGCCCCCCCTTGCCTCTACTCCCCTCTGCTCCCCGCCTCTGCGGCAGGGGTGTACATATCGTTTGAAGAGCGTTCTGATGGGCCCGGCATTATCACTGTGCTTCATGCCGGGCCCCATCAGAGCGCTCCCATTACAGATCAGTGCAGCGGGCCCCCTTCCCCTGCCGGGCCCGGTCGCGGTCGCACCCTCTGCGACCGCAATCGTTACGCCCCTGGTTCTATATCACATAAACAGAGCTCTGACTGCTTTGAAGATACATTAAGAGATTAATCAGGGCAGAGTTTTGGAAAGTTGGAAAGTAAATGTAAAATACAGTTCCTTACTTTAGGAACTGTTACTTTGTATTATACCCGAGATCAAACCGATTAACCTTATATCCTATCCCATTATTTACCTTCCTTGTTACCTTCACTAGAACTGGGACGTGGTCGGAGACGCATCTCGGTCCATATTCGACCTTTATACCCCTTTTCATAGTTTCGGAATTTCCAAAAACCAGGTCTATCCTAGATAGGACATGATGAGTCTTGTTGTAGCATGTGTATACCTTCTCTGATGGATTTTGTACTCTCCATAAATCATACCACCCAAATTCTTTTACTATATTTTCAAGAGGGCTTTTCCCCATTACTTGTTGCTTATTCTCCCTTAAAGGGGTTCTCCAGGCAAACCTTGTTATTTGTCCCTTTAAACTAACCTGTGGAAAGAAGCACTTCAGGCACATACTCACCCTCCTCCACCCAGCTGCTTTCTGGCTCCAGGGTCTGGTCACGTGACTCCACTTCACCAGTTTTCTCTTCTTCCGGCAGTTCCCGTCTTCTTCTCTTCCTGCTGCTGCTGCTACTGCAGCAGTAGACGGAATGTCATCCCCTGGGGGCGGGGAGGCTTGTACTCCTGACACATGCTCAGTGCTATCATAGCACTGAGCCAGTGTCAGGGCCTCTGCAGTGAGCAGAGCGTCTGAGCAGACAGCTCACCTCACTGTTTGTACAGTGCCCATGCCTGGGAGTCCCTGCTGGACTCTATATGGCTGTGTTTATACAGTGCCTGTCAAGAGGAATTTAAAAACACAGTGGTGTCTGCAAGCACAATAAAAGTGCTTAGTGACACCCTTGTGTGTTATTTTTTTATTGGGTAATAATAAATAAAGGGGACTTGAACTCTCTACCTCCTGTGCTAAAAACCAACACTCTAACCACTGAGCTATGAAGCTCATTGATGAATATATTGTTTAATTCTTTGTTTAAAAGCCTTGGGATGGTGTCCATATCAGTTTATATATTGCAGAAGTGTATGTGTGTGTGTGTCATATAAGAAGTGTTGGACTATATAGCACAGTGGTTAGAGCAATGGTTTATCACGTAGATGTTTGTGGGTTCAAGTCACTGTCATGTTTGTCTTATTTAATATATTATAAAAAAAAAAAAAAATTTGACACAAAATAGTCTCTATGGGGGCGCTGTGGATATCACTGTTATTGGGGCTTGTGGATCTCACTGTTAGGGCTCGTTCACACGACCGTATTTTTATTTCCGTGTCTGTTCCGTTTTTTTGCGGACCGTATACGGAACCATTCATTTCAATGGGTCCGCAAAAAAAAGGAAGGTCTTCCGTGTGCATTCCGTTTCCGTATGTCCGTATTTCCGTTCCGCAAGATTATGAGTCTTGTCCTATTATTGTCCGTATCACGGACAAGGATAGTACTGTTCTATGAGGGGCCAGCTGTTCCGTTCCGCAAAATACGGAATGCACACAGATGTCATCCGTATTTTTTGCGGATCCGTTTTTTGCATACGGTTGTGTGAACAAGCCCTTAGGGTGCATTCACACGAACAAAAGTGTTTTTTTTTGCGGTCCACAAATTGCGGATCCGCAAAACACGGATACCGGCCATGTGCGTTCCGCAATTTGCGCACCGCACATGGCCAGTACTATATAGAGAATGCCTATCCTTGTTCATACTTGCGGACAAGGATAAGACATGCTCTATATTTTTTGTCGGAGCCGCGGAATGGAACAACGGATGTGGACAGCACAAGGTGTGCTGTCCGCATCTTTTGCGGCCCCATTGAAATGAATAGGTCCGCAAAATTGCAGAACGGATGCGGACCCAAAACTACGGTCGTGTGAATGTACCCTTATGTGAGGTCTGTGGATATAACTGTTATGGAGGCACTGTGAATGTCACATTTATGGGGGTGCTGTGGATGCCACTGTTATGGGGGTGCTGTGGATGCCACTGTTATGGGGGTGCTGTGGATGTCACTGTTATGGGGGTGCTGTGGATGCCACTGTTATTGGGGGCTTGTGGATGTTACTGTTATTGGGACTTGTGGATGTCACTGTTATGGGAGCTCTGTGGATGACACTGTTATGGAGGATCTGTAGATGACACTATTAGGCCTGTAGACGGTCAGTGATGGGATTTAGACACTGAGAAGTAGACTCATGTTTGTGTGTATTGCAGGGATCAGAAACCTCGAGCACTCCAGCCTTTGTGAAACTACAACTCCCAGCATGCATACCTACTGCCATTCTCTGAACT
Organism: Rhinella marina; assembly: GCA_900303285.1. NCBI lineage: Eukaryota > Metazoa > Chordata > Amphibia > Anura > Bufonidae > Rhinella > Rhinella marina. The sequence continues at coordinate 26,410 of ONZH01019419.1, read as the reverse complement.
CCCATAGAAATGAATAGAGCATGCTGGGAATTGTAGTTTCACAAAGGCTGGAGTGCCAAGGGTTGTTTACCATGTTAAAATCCCCTGTCAAATAGAGCGGAATATCTCCCTTGTCCATCAAGAACCTCCGTAATTTATACAATACGTCTGTGGAAAAGGGAGGGGGTATGTATACACATGCTATAACACACAACATTCCATCAATTATCCCATGTAGGAATATGTAGCGACCTTCTTTATCTATCTTCAGATTTTCAATTACACAGGGTATTTTATTGTATATCAACATAGTCACACCTCTTGAATAATTACTGTAAATAGCATGGTACTGGTGCGCTACCCACCGTCTGCTGAATATTTCCAACTTATCCTTCATCAGGTGAGTCTCCAAAAGACACACAACAGCTGGGAGATATGCACCAATAATCCTAAAGATGGCAAATTTCTTCATTTGGTCACCAAACCCTCTAATATTTCATGTAAATATATTCATAAATAATCACCCCTAACTGGGAGAGAGAAGAGAAAGGGGGGGGAAAAAAAAAACCCGCTCTGCTCCATAACCACCCCACACTTGGCGTGAGGAACCTTGTGTCAAGTTTCCTCCTCGCCCTACTACCTATCGTGGGCTCCGTCTACCGAGGAGGTCAATTGCATCTAATCATTACACCATCCTAAATTCTTAGGGACTCCAGCCAACCATTAATTTCTAGCGGAGAAGAGAAAAAAGAAATCTTTTCTTGGTAAACTATTCTCATTTTTGCGGGGTATTGCAAAGAATAAGCTATCCCTGCCAGACGTAAACATTTCTTTACATCAACGAACTTTTCCCTTTCTTTCTGTGTGGCTCTAGAATAATCTGGGAAAATAGCAATTCTTGATCCATTAAAGTCAATTGACTTTAATTCTCTCATTTTACGGATAATAATATCCCGATCTTTCACTGAGAGCATTTTAGCTATAATAGTATGTGGTTTATTACCGGGTATACTTCCGACAGGGACTCTATGAGCCCTCTCTACAAAGAACATCTTGGTCAGATGTTCTTGACCTATTACTTTGTTCAACCAGTCCTGTATGAACTTAGTACTGTACAGTTCGAGCCCTCCATTTTCTCTGAAATACCTATTACTCTAATATTTGACCTTCTATCCCTATCTTCCATATCAGTTATTTTCTTCATCAGATCGATTGTCAGAAACCACCACTTCCATCTGTTTTTTAATGCATATCAATTGTTCTTCTAGATCGGAGATGTGTTGCTCAGTCCCAGTTACTCTCCGTTTTTGCCATTCTGTCAGGCTTATCCGCTCCAATTTTTTCCCCCTTATTTTGCGCATTAGCTCTTGTATTTTTTCCCCCTCCAGCACAGGGGCTCTGCAGGTACTTCTCAATTTTATTATCTTTCGTGTCCACTTTTACCCGGTCGGTAGCTTGTTTTGGTGAAATTGGGCCGATAGATCGTCTCTGTTTCCCCAATTTTTCTACTGACTTGCCATTCTCCCTTCTTGCCATGATGTCCAGCCTCCCTTTCCTCCCTCCTCTTTTCTTCCTCTCCCCACTCTTGCGTAACAGTTAGTACTCCACACAATTAGTTCGTTGTTAGATTATTAATCAGGAGATCCGGTGAGTTGCAAGATATATATCGGTTAGTATACCTAATAATACTCCTATAAGAATAGCTTGTTATTTATTTATTATTATGTCCTGGAGGCAATAAAGTTCAAAGGTCCGGTTAAATGGAGGTATACTAAGAAACTGTGGGGAACATTCAGCCAATTTTGAGTGTCCATGCTCCTAGATATAGATGCCCAACGGCATAGTTAGGTTTAGCGTAGGACCTGCCTGACCTGAGACCACTGTGACGCTGGGTAGGTGGGCACAGATGTGTTTTGATCAAAATATATTGGCTAAGAGTCTCAGATTTTATCATATCAGAATTAGGTCTCTTTATACAGTATATATTGTTTGCATCTATTTTTGTGCACTAATACCCCTTTTCTGTGATCAATTTTGAGTGAAGGGTTTAAAGAGGTATCACAAAGAGATTACTGGAGCAGAGGTTGTTAAACTAGTCCTTATTAGTTATGGGTACCAAGGGAAAATATATATAACAAAGTTCCTACTGGAGCTTCAGCATTATCAAGCCAGATATAAGGAACAGAGGATTTCAATGCTGTAAGCTATATCAAAGGATCCGCCGCCCAGTTCCAACGAGGGGTGCCCCTCAAACGGAGAATAAGCTTATCAGCCCTTCAGACCCCGATTAAGACTGCAGGGGTAGCAGGATACATCAGAGGATTCGGCGATGCATCAGCGTCTCCCGGCCTCTAGCGCCGCTGTCTTTTCCTCCAAGCATCTCCCCACCGCTCCTCCTCCTTCTCTCCCCCTCCAGACACGGGCATTCAACGCGCAGTGCGGGATCACCATTTCTCCTCCACACTTGCCTCCATGTCCCGGCGCGGCGTTACATCGCTTACACCGAGCGGCCCCCTCGGTAGGCGGAGCTTCGGCGCGGCGTGCTACGTCACGTCGTCATTCCACGTCCCAGCCCACTCCGAAGCTCCAAAACTATGAATTTACACATTTGGAATTATATACTTAACAAAAAAGTGTGAAACAACTGAAAATATGTCTTATATTCTAGGTTCTTCAAAGTAGCCACCTTTTGCTTTGATTACTGCTTTGCACACTCTTGGCATTCTTGATGAACTTCAAGAGGTAGTCACCTGAAATGGTTTTCACTTCACAGGTGTGCCCTGTCAGGTTTAATAAGTGGGATTTCTTGCCTTATAAATGGGGTTGGGACCAGGAGTTGTGTTGGGCAGAAGTCAGGTGGATACACAGCTGATAGTCCTACTGAATAGACTGTTAGAATTTGTATTATAGAAAGAAAAAAACAGCTAAGTAAAGAAAAACAAGTGGCCATCATTACTTTAAGAAATGAAGGTCAGTCAGTGCAAAAAATTGGGAAAACTTTGAAAGTGTCCCCAAGTGCAGTCGCAAAAACCATCAAACGTTACAAAGAAACTGGCTGACATGAGGACCGCCCCAGAAAAGGAAGACCAAGAGTCACCTCTGCTGCGGAGGATAAGTTCATCCGAGTCACCAGCCTCAGAAATCGCAAGTTAACAGCAGCTCAGATTAGAGACCAGGTCAATGCCACACAGAGTTCTAGCAGCAGACACATCTCTACAACAACTATTAAGAGGAGACTGTGTGCAGCAGGCCTTCATGGTAACATAGCTGCTAGGAAACCACTGCTAAGGACAGGCAACAAGCAGAAGAGACTTGTTTGGGCTAAAGAACACAAGGAATGGACATCAGACCAGTGGAAATCTGTGCTTTGGTCTGATGAGTTCAAATTTGAGATCTTTGGTTCCAACCACCGTGTCTTTGTGCGACGCAGAAAAGGTGAACGGATGGACTCTACATGCCTGGTTCCCACTGTGAAGCATGGAGGAGGAGGTGTGATGGTGTGGGGGTACAGATGAGCGAGCATGCTCGTTCGAGTATTACGGTACTCGTAAGTACTCGCTGCTCGGACAATTATCTCGCCATGCTCGAGGAAATGGCAACTTCCACATTGTGTATTTTTGGCGCCTATAAACTCAGCCAATCACAAGCCAGGAGACTCTGCGGTACACCCAGCATCACGTGGGGCCCTTACATGTCGATAGCAGGGTTTGGCTGGCCTGATCAGGTGACCCTGATCAGGCCAGCCAACGGTGCTCTGCTCAGATTCTGTCTGGATGTCGTTAGGGATAGAGCTGCTGCATTTCAGGGAGAGTGTTAGGGCCTGCATTTAGTTCTTTGTTAGGCAGGAGTGATCTCACAAGAACCCAACAGCCCTTCTAAGGGCTACAAGATATTTTTTTTTGGTCTCCTGGCTTGGCTGGCTGGCTGGCACTAGTAGTGCAGCTATCGCCATATATAACCCCTTTTTTTTTTTACTGTTATATCTCAGTGATACAAATCCATTTCACACAGCTGTGTGGAACCATTCTGTGTGTCACAGTTCAGCTGTCCACTCAACACAATCCGTATTTTCTGTCCAGGTGACACATTCTGTACGTCACTTAATTAAAAAAGGTCTTTTGCTCTCACTGATACAGCTAGATTAGAAAAATCTCTGTGCGACATTTGTCTGGGTTGCAGTCAAAATAGCCACTGTCAGCAGGGGCTGAGTTTGCTGCCTGATAGTTTCTGCATAGAGATGAGCGAGCATACTCGTCCGAGCTTGATGCTCGTTCGAGTATTAGGGTACTCGTAAGTGCTCGCTGCTCGGACGAGTATCTCACCATGCTCGAGGAAATGGCAACTTCCGCATCGTGCATTTATGGCGCCTAAAAACTCAGCCAATCACAAGCCAGGAGACTCTGCGGTACACCCAGCATCACGTGGGACCCTTACATGTCGATAGCAGGGGTTGGCTGGCCTGATCAGGTGACCCTGGAATATACTAGTGACTGGTCGCGGTGCTCGGCTCAGATGCTGTCTGGATGTTGTTAGGGATAGAGCTGCTGCATTTCAGGGAGAGTGTTAGGGCCTGCATTTAGTTCTCTGTTAGGCAGGAATCATCCACAAAGAACCCAACTGCCCTTCTAAGGGCTACAAGACATTTTTTTTGGCTCCTGGCTTGGCTGGCAGGCACTAGTAGTGCAGCTATCGCCATATATAACCCCCTTTTTTTTTAATGTTATATCTCAGTGATACAAATCCATTTCACACAGCAGTGTGGAACCATTCTGTGTGTCACAGTTCAGCAGTCCACTCACTCCAATCCGTATTTCCTGTCCAGGTGACACTTTCTGTACGTCACTTAATACAACCAAGTCTTTTGCTGCCTGTCATGTATATAGCTTGATCCCAAAAATCTCTGTGCGACATTTGTCTGGGTCGCAGTCTAAATAGCCACCGTCAGTAGGGTGTCAGTTAGCTCTACGATAGTTCTGCACGTCACGTTCCCAAAAAAACAAAACTCCAAAAAAAAAATTGTTTTTTAGTTGTTTTAGCTCAGTGATACAAATCCATTTCACACAGCTGCGTGGAACCATTCTGTGTGTCACAGTTCAGTACACTCACTCCAATCCGTATTTTCTGTCCAGGTGACACTTTCTGTACGTCACTTAATTAAACCAGACTGAACAAGTTTGTGGGTTTCAGTACAGCAGGCCCATTTATTTTTTATTTTTTATATAATACACTTTTATATACTGAAAATGTTGAACCCCAGGGCTAAGGGTCGAGGGCGTGGGCATTTAATTACTGCAGGGGGCAGAGGCCGTGGTCCTGGGCAGGGTGAGACAGTACCTGCTGATGAGGGAGCAGGGGGACGCCGCAGAGCTACACTCCCTATCTTCATGTAACCGCCATGTGTAACCGCCATGCTGTGTCAGGCTAAATTTTTGGGTGCTTCACCAGCGACTGCATACTAACTCAGTCACTCTGTTGTCACCGCTGCCTTACAGGGCCACAATAAATGTTTGTGGTTCGCCTGCTCCCGCAGTGTCACTCTCTCACTCTGTTGTCACCACCATAGTGGTTTGCACTATAGCAGCCCAAGTCTGCACATTCCCCTTTTTATCTCCAAGTGATCTATACTGCATGTCACGTAATAAAATAGGTTCTTTTGCTCTCAGTGATACAAATCCATTTCATAAAATCCTTTCTTTCTCTTTAACTGATCTATACTGAACGTCACTTTTAAAAATACATCTTTTTCCTCTCTTTCTCTCTCTCCAAACTATTTTTCCGGATAGGTGCCATATAGGGTATTAAACTGAGAAGAATACATACCACACTTGATCAAGCTCATAGTTGACAACTGTACCGGTTGATGCTAAATTTTTAAGTTGGGGTCTTGCATCGTCATTCGAACTCCATCCAGCTGTTGTCACCACCACACACGCTAGTCAAGGGGGCACTCCTCTGGCTCTTCCAGCTCAACCTCCTTCCCCCCACCTACAGGCCCTCTCTCCAAACAATTTACCCGGGTAGGGGATGTATTAGATATCGTACAGATTTTTTTTTGGTTCTTCTTTTAATTGCCTCCGTGCAAAAGACGGGAATCGAACCCAGGTCAACTGCTTGGGAAGCAGCTATGCTCACCACTTTACCACCAACAGCCACAGCAACTGATGAGAACAGATACTAAACTTGATGTAAGCCAACATTTCGACAATCGATAACCCGAAACGGGTCCGCCGTCGAGCCCGGCGTTCGGCCACCCTAAACATTTCACATACTCTTACCGAGTCTGACCCTGGGGCCGCTCATGTACTGCCCACTTGGAGGATTGCGGGGCCTGCCTCATTCACGGTTTGTCAGAATTACTATGCCACTTTCTCCAACCCCTCCTCCTCCGCCTAACAGGCCGAACTGGATGGACAGATGTCTTTTTTCGGCCTTATAAACTATGTTACTATGTTACTATGTTACCTTCGAATTACCATCCGTGCTTCACCTCCTGCTACCTCAGTCTAACTCGGTCACTCTGTTGTCACCGCCATGCTGCCTCAGGCTAAATTTTTGGGTGGCTCACCTGCTACCTCATCTAACTTGGTCACTTGTTGGTGTCACCGCCATGCTGTGTCAGGCTTATGCCTGCATCGTGTGGCCGGGGATAGGAGATCAGTGCCAGCATGGGCATGGGTGATGGACCTTCGTTGCACCTAGTTGGGTGCTTCCCTATATATTCCCACCATGCCAGCCATGGGTTGTACATTAACTAATAACAGGGAAAAAAAAAAAATATTTTACAGGAGGGTCAACCGCAGACACTCCAAAACAATTTTACATGAGGGAGTGTCTCCCGGTCTGCCATCGTGTTCAGTCAGTCTGTCAGTAGGTACACCACCTCTGTCATCCGCAGAAGCGGCCATTATGAGGAAGGCCATGGCAAGAACATCCCCTTTTCAATTGAGAGCAAGTGTAGAATTGTAGGAGGATGACACTTTTCTTTGGCAGTGGATTTACCTTCCCCTTTGTCATTCCCAGACAACAGTTGGTGAAAAAGTAATTGGCAATGATGAAGAAAATGTAACGGTGCAGTGGACCGTCTGTGATGCAAAACCTATATATTCCCACCATGCCAGCCATGGGTTGTACATTAACTAATAACAGGGAATACAAAAAAAAATATTTTACAGAAGGGTCAACTACAGACACTCCTAAACAATTTTTTTAGGAGGGTCAACTTCGGACACTCCAAAACACATTTTTGGGAGGCTCGCCTACAGACATTTGACTGCTACCTCAATCTAACTTGGTCACTTGTTGGTGTCACTACGCTGTCACCATGATGTGTCAGGCTTATGCCTGCGTCGTGGGGCGGGGGATAGCACAGCAGTGCCAGCATGAACAGTGGTGTCACCTGCAGGCGGTGATGGACCTTCGTTGCACCTAGTTGGGTGCTTCCCTAACATGTGATGGGCATGTGCCTCGCCTTTCTTTGTCTGAGTGAGCACAATTGCCATGAGGGTAACCACCAAGCTATTGCCTGAGAATTTGGGGTAATGGTGGGATTAGGCAGCCTCAGAGGCATCCATGCATGCTGCCCATGCTGTTTCCTGTCCATTTCCTTGGTGTTTCCATCATTTTCTGATGTTTCCAGGTTTTCAGCCAGCCTTCCCTAGGCAGAGCCTTGGTCCCCTGCAAAAATGCTAGAGTCTCCCATTGACTTCAATGGGGTTTGTTACTCGAAACGAGCACCCGAGCATCGGGAAAAGTTTGACTCGAATAACGAGCACCCGAGCATTTTAGTGCTCGCTCATCTCTATGTGGGGGTGCTTTGCTGGTGACTCTGTTGGGGATTTATTCAAAATTGAAGGCATACTGAACCAGCATGGCTACCACAGCATCTTGCAGTGGCATGCTATTCCATCCAGTTTGCGTTTAGTTGGACTATCATTTATTTATCAACAGGACAATGACCCCAAACACACCTCCAGGCTGTGTAAGGGCTATTTGACCAAGAAGGAGAGTGATGGGGTGCTACGCCAGATGACCTTGACTCCACAGTCACCAGACCTCAACCCAATCGAGATGGTTTGGTGTGAGCTGGAACTCAGAGTGAAGGCAAAAGGGCCAACCAGTGCTAAGCATCTCTGGGAACTCCTTCAAGACTGTTGGAATACCATTTCAGGTGACTACCTCTTGAAGCTCATCAAGAGAATGCCAAGAGTGTGCAAAGCAGTAATCAAAGCAAAAGGTGGCTACTTTGAAGAACCTAGAATATAAGACATATTTTCACTTGTTTCACACTTTTTTGTTAAGTATATAATTCCACATGTGTTAGTTCATAGTTTTGATGCCTTCAGTGTGAATCTACAATTTTCATAGTCATGAAAATACAGAAAACTCTTTGAATGAGAAGGTGTGTCCAAACATTTGGTCTGTACTGTATATGTTTAGAAATTCAACAGCAATATCAATGTTTCGCTATCAGACTTTTTGCAATGGTAGGAAAACAATTCCACGATTTTATGGTAAATCTTCGGAAGAAAAAAGGAAGAGAAGTTTGTCCGAAAATTTCTATCATTGTGGCGTCTTTAGGGGTTAATATCTATGAGGTGGACAATAACTGTAAACTATTAAATGGAGTTTGCTATAAGCCACATACAATAGCCGACTGAGGATGAAATGATGTGACAATTAGGAAAAGCTGAAAGCAATAGTGGGGTCCTAGTCTGATGGTTCTGTTACACACTGTAAGTTTTTATCCATAGGTCAAGACAATTATTTTCTTGGTTGATGAACCGACCAAAGGATAAAATTTGTAGAATTTGGTCTTGTCAATAGAGTACATGCAATATCCAATGTAAGGGTCCTGGAGCAGTTAGGCAGCTAAAAAAAAAGTATAAATTAAATAAAATTAGCTAAATTAGGCACAAAAAATTAAATTACTAACAATATTAAAATAAATCCCAATATATAAATGGCAAAAAGGAAAAAAAGTAGTAATACTGGACCTCAAAAAGATAACCATGGGAATATAATTATTTAGAAGGGAAGGCAGAGATATTAAACTTTTCAGCTGTGTTTACCAGTAGCCTGTCAGTGCCAGATATCATCCAGGGGCAGTAATCAAGGTTCTCTCTAAAATATCACTAATATCAAGAAGAAATAAAGCTAGATCTTAATAAATTAAATGTTGATAAATTCTCTGCCCAGGCAGCATTCATCCAATCGCATTAAAGGAATTGAGCTTAGTAACTGATAGACCATTGTGCTTCATCTATTAGACTCTTTTGTAACAGGGTGAGTTCAACAGAATTGGGGGATGGCTGATGTTGTAGCAATATTTAAGAAAGGTAAAAAGTTGAAACTGTGTGACTATAGTAAGTCTGAAATTTGTAATATTTTAAATATTTAAGTAACATAGTAACATAGTAACATAGTTTACAAGGCCGAAAAAAGACATCTGTCCATCCAGTTCGGCCTGTTTTCCTATAAGTTGATCCAGAGGAAGGCAAAAAAAACCCTGTGAGGTAGAAGCCAGTTTTCCCCACTTTAGGGAAAAAAATTCCTTCCCGACTCCAATCAGGCAATCAGAATTACTCCCTGGATCAATGACCCCTCTCTAGTAACTATAACCTGTAATATTATGACCCTCCAAAAATGCATCCAGGCCACTCTTGAACTCTTTTAGTGAACTTACCATCACCACCTCCTCAGGCAGAGAGTTCCATAGTCTCACTGCTCTTACCGTAAAGAATCCTCTTCTATGTTTGTGTACAAACCTTCTTTCCTCCAGACGCAGAGGATGGCCCCTCGTCACAGTCACAGTCCTGGGGATAAATAGATCGTGGGAGAGATCTCTGTACTGACCTCTGATATATTTATACATAGTTATTAGATCTCCCCTCAGTCGTCTTTTTTCTAAAGTGAATAAGCCTAATTTTGATAATCTTTCTGGGTACTGTAGTCCACCCATTCCAGTTATTACTTTAGTTGCCCTCCTCTGAACCCTCTCCAGCTCTGCTATGTCTGCCTTGTTCACAGGAGCCCAGAACTGTACACAGTACTCCATGTGTGGTCTGACTAGTGATTTGTAAAGTGGCAGGACTATGTTCTCATCACGGGCATCTATGCCTCTTTTGATGCAACCCATTATCTTATTGGCCTTGGCAGCAGCTGTCTGACACTGGTTTCTGCAGCTTAGATTTCTGTTCACTAAAATTCCTAGGTCCTTTTCTATGTCAGAGTTACCCAATGTTTTACCATTCAGTATGTACTGGTGACTTGCATTATTCCTTCTCATATGCATAACTTTACATTTGTCAGTGTTAAACCTCATCTGCCACTTCTCTGCCCAAGCCTCCAGTCTATCCAGATCCATCTGTAGCAGTGTACTGTCCTCTTCTGTGTTAATTACTTTACACAGTTTAGTGTCATCTGCAAAAATTGATATTTTACTGTGCAAGCCTTCTACAAGATCATTAATAAATATATTGAAGATAATAGGGCCCAATACTGACCCCTGTGGTACCCCACTAGTTACAGTGACCCAATCTGAGTATCTACCATTAATAACCACCCTCTGTTTTCTATCACTGAGCCAGTTACTTACCCACATACAGACATTTTCTCCCAGGCCAAGCATTCTCATCTTATATACTAACCTTTTATGTGGTACAGTGTCAAATGCTTTGGAGAAGTCCAGATATACGACATCCATTGATTCGCTGCGGTCCAGTCTAGAACTTACCTCCTCATAGAAACTGATTAAATTGGTTTGACATGACCGATCCCTCATGAAGCCATGCTGATATGGAGTAATTTGCTTATTTTCATTGAGGTACTCCAAGATAGCATCTCTTAGAAAACCCTCAAACAGTTTACCCACGACAGATGTTAAACTTACCGGTCTATAGTTCCCGGGCTCTGTTTTTGGACCCTTTTTGAATATTGGCACCACATTTGCTATGCGCCAATCCTGTGGAACACTCCCTGTCAGTATAGAGTCCTTAAATATCAGAAATAAGGGTCTGGCGATGACATTACTTAATTCTCTTAGGATACGGGGGTGTATGCCATCCGGTCCTGGCGATTTGTCTATTTTAATCTTTTTAAGACGCAGCTCTACTTCTTCCTGGGTCAGACAGGGCACTTTTAATGGGGAATTTACTTTTATATTCTGCATTTCATCTGACAGTTTATTTCCCTCAGTGAATACAGTGGAGAAAAAGATATTTAGTAGCTTTGCTTTCTCCTCATCGCTCTCTGCAACTCCCCCCTCATTACTCTGTAAGGGGCCGACACCTTCAGGTTTATACTTTTTACCATTTATATAATTAAAGAACATTTTAGGGTTAGTTTTACTTTCTTTGGCGATTAATCTCTCGGTCTCTAGTTTGGCTGTTTTTATTTGTCTTTTACATATTCTATTTTTTTCCTTGTAGTTTTTCAATGCTTCCTCGCTCCCCTCCTGTTTTAGTGATTTAAATGCTTTCTGTTTTGTCATTTATTGCTTTCTTTACAGTTCTGTTTATCCACATTGGTTTTTTCTTGTTCCTTAACCTTTTATTCCCATAAGGTATGTACCTCTCACAATTAGATATTAGGATGCTTTTAAAAATCTCCCATTTTGTGGCTGTATTTTTATTTTTGAGGACTTTGTCCCAGTTAGTTAGGCCTATGGCCTCTCTTAGTTGGCTAAATTTAGCTTTTTTGAAGTTAGGTATTTTTGTTCCTCCCTGAAGAAACGCTCTTTTGAATGACAATTGGAAGGTTATTATATTATGGTCACTATTTCCCAGGAGTCCCCCGACCTGCACATCTGTTGTTCTGTCAGGTCTATTGGTTAATACTAAGTCCAGTATGGCCGTCCCTCTAGTCGGGTCCTGAACCAGTTGGGAAAGGTAATTGTCTTTGGTTATTTCCAAGAACCTGTTTCCTTTATGAGATATACAGGTTTCAGTTTTCCAGTCTATATCTGGGTAGTTGAAATCCCCCATAATAACGACCTCATTATGATTTGCCACCTCGTCTATTTCATTTAGAAGTAGATTTTCTATGGGCTCTGGTATACTAGGGGGTTTATAATAAACTCCTATTAGTATTTTATTATTGTTTTTGGCTCCATTTATTTCTACCCACAGTGACTCCACATCTTCATGTCCCTCACTTATATCTTCCCGCAGTGTGGGCTTTAGACAGGACTTTACATAAAGGCAGACCCCTCCCCCTCTCCGGTTTTGACGATCCTTTCTAAACAGACTGTAACCCTGTACGTTAACTGCCCAGTCATAGCTATCATCCAGCCATGTCTCAGTTATTCCCACTATGTCATAGTCCTCCTCACACATCACTAATTCCAGTTCACCAATTTTATTAGTCAGGCTTCTGGCATTAGTGTACATACACTTAAGAGGTCTATGTATATTTTTTACCCCCCTTTTTAAATTAATTAGGCAGCCTTTAGAGACATCCATGCATGCTGCCCCTGCTGTTTCCTGTCCATTTCCGTGGTGTTTCCATCATTTTCTGAGGTTTCCAGGTTTTCACCCAGCCTTCCCTAGGCAGAGCCTTGGTCCCCTGCAAAAATGCTCGTCTCCCATTGACTTCAATGGGGTTTGTTACTCGAAACGAGCACCCGAGCATCGGGAAAAGTTTGTCTCGAATAACGAGCACTTGAGCATTTTAGTGCTCGCTCATCTCTAGCTGTAACCAATTATCAGCGATCAGTATATGGGACAATAAATATTGTTCATCTGTTGCCTATAGTTAAAAAAATAATAAATTAATAAATATGGTAAAATGGAAAATAAATAAAGTGAATGAAAACATATAAGAGAAAATGGTGAAAGCACCTTACCCCCTCAAGCATGCATACCAAACATTAATTACTCCTCGGCGTTACAGATTTTTACTGGTTCTAACTCACCATATGTACTTTATTGCCTTTACTGAAAAAATGCTATAATTTGTTCATGGGAATGCTGTATCTAAACTTAAAAGAGGGCAATAAATATAAAGCTAGCATTTTGTATTTGTTTTTGGTGCTATAGAGAAATCATACCTCACTCTTTGGGGTAAACATTAAATACTAAACAAAACACAAAGCATAAAAATAGGGAAATCTTTAATTTTTTATTGATATTTTTACATTAATAAGACCACCAAAATTATGGATAATCACTCAAATTTTAAATAGCAAAGCCCCAAGTGTCCAAAAAAAGAAAAACAAAAAACACCACTTTTAGATTATAACTAGGGATGAGCGAACTTTTGAAAAGTTCGGTTCGGCGAACTTTCTTGAATTTTGGATTCGTACGAACCGAGCCTAAAACGAACCTTGCTATAACGGCTGAATAATCGCTTCTACAATAATGGGAGTCTGATAGGGTATAGTTTCGTTTACTTGCAGTTGCTATTACAATGAAAAAAGTGGAAAAAATCCAAGTGACTTCAACAATGGCGACGCAATATATATGCATATTTACACTAATGCGTACGCTAATGCTAATGCGTACGCTAATGCGAACATTCCCGCATAAATAACGAACATACAGTCTAGCGTTGTCAAAGGTACGCTACTTAACTGAATATGTACGCATTAGCGTCACGAACAGGATGAGTCTGAAGTGCCTGTACCGTTAAGGCCACAGCTTAACCATCCCTAAAACAGACTTTAAACTAATAGCCTTTTATCTACAAGGCCAAAGAATTAGTCAGAAAACCTGACAGATGTCTACTGAAAAATGACTTTGACACAGTTGCTGCGGTGCAGACGGCGCAAAACGCTGCGCGCCAGCACCAGAAGAGTTAGCAACGCCATTTTCTCACTAGTGGCGCAGCTTCTTCATGCTGAAGCAAAGAAACCGTCCCCTCAAGAGCGGGAAAACCATGGCACGGCCCCCTGTAGTGCGGGAAAATCCAATCTAGCCCGCCAGGAACTTGCTGTGGGGAGCATTGAGAGCGAAAACTCCAACCCCCTTAGCTTCTCCTTCATCTCTACTGTAGAGTCTGTAGCCGACAGAGAAGTCGGCCCAGTTCTCCATGAACCCAAACCCTTCCTTCCTGCACCAGCCTCTGAGCCACTTATTTAACTCCCTAATCTCCCGTTGTCTCTCTAGTGACACTCGTGGCACTGGTAGTATTTCTGAAAACACTACCTTGGAGGTCCTGGACTTGAGCTTCTCTCCTAGTTCCCTAAAATCATTTTTAAGGACCTTCCATCTCCCCCTGACTTTGTCATTGGTGCCAATGTGTACCATGACTGCCGGGTTTTCCCCAGCCCCACCCAGCAATCTGTCAATCCGATCCACGATATGCCGAACCCGAGCACCCGGGAGACAACACACTGTTCGGCATTCACAGTCTCGGCGACAGATGACCCTGTCTGTCCGTCTAATTATAGAGTCAAAACTGACACAAAACTGTATAGGCCACTTAAAATCAACTATTACAGAAATATCTAGATATGCCAACAGTAAGAACATGTCAGATGAGAAGTGTTAATTAATGCACCAAGGCCACAATAATTATATTCTGGCATATACAATAAATCGAATAAATCTATGGACAAGAGAAGGATTTGGGTAATCCAAGAAACAGTACTCAATGTCAAGTAGCAGCTGCAAAAGCAAATAAGATTTTAGGGTGTATAAACATAAAAGACTGATCTCAAAGTAATATTACCCCTTTATAAATCCATGGTAAGGCCACTTATCAAATATGAGATACAGTTTTAGGCTCCATATACAATAAAGAATATAGGAGAAAGGGTTCAAGGAGACAACATTTCTAAATGGAAGGTCTCTCTTATGAGAAGCTTAAAAAATCAGGCTTGTTCAGCTTAAATAAAAGATACTTTAGAGGCGATAGTATTTGCAATTATAAATATACATGTGATCAATGTAAAGAGTTGGCTCATGATTTATTTGTTTCAAGGACTTGCATGTGGAGGAAACTTTACAGTTAGAGTAGTCAAAGTGTGTAAAGTGTGCGATAACATTTAAAAAAGGTTCCTTACATACTAGCAAATGGCATTGACAATTCTAATTTATCCATGTAAAATTATGCATTATGTATAATTGATTGAGAAAAGTTGAAGTTGTGTCCTTTTTTCAGTCTATGTAATTATTAATGTTGAGCAAATCAAAGTGTCCGAAGTGGACTTTGATCTGAATTTCAGAAAAAATTTGATTTGCCACGAAGCCAAATTTCCTCATGCTTCGTGGTAACAAATTGATTTTCCCTAAAATTGGGTAAAAAAAAATTTAAATCATACTCACGTCATCTGTTTGAGCATGAAGAGCCCACCACTGCCGTCTTGGTTGAAGACCCTGCACGAAATCTCACACGGCGACGTACTGTATCACATCACCGCGGCAGCCGGCGTGATGAGGACATCAGTTGCCACGTGCAGTATTTTGCGCTGGATCTTCAAGGAGGCGGCGGGTTCTTTGAGATCAAATTGATCCTAAGTAATTCATCACAAAGTAACATTTTTTGTAAAATTCGGTGAAGCAGCCAAATTGAATTTTGAAGAACTTCGCACATCTCTAGTAATTATGTAAGTATATGTAACCATGTATCATTGAGAAACTGATTTCCATTCTGTTGGGACAATATTTTGTTGGAGGAGAGGATGGGCTATGAAAGATCATTTGAGTTTCATAGAATTTGTATTTACCATGTATTACGATGGAAGAAGTATTGTTACAGTGGTTGCAAGGGGAACTAACTTTTGAATATTTCTGCCAGTAACAGAGAAAGAAGTTCACTCCTCTGCTACCATCAGTACACCCTCTGATGACCAGAGATCATGCTCCTTAAGTCAACACGTTAAGTGGCTACTTATTTTAAACAGCCATTGGGGTGCAGCTTTTGAAAAAAAAATTTACTGAACTAATTTAAATTTAAGAAAAATGATTCTCAAACACGATCATACATCTAGCTTGAGTATTCCAGTTGCTTAAATGAACCTGTATAATAAAGAGAATTCTATTAACAGGAAAAAACATACATTTAATGGTAGGGCAAGAAAATAAAGCACTGTATGTACTTTTTTATTACTTAGGCAGGTGGGGAAAATCGTTGAAGACTTAACAAAAGAAATGACAAGATCATTTCAATGAAAATTGAACAATTCTTTTCCTTGAATAATAAGAACAAAAAAGTCTGTCATTGTTTGCTTAGTTATATAGCTACTGTATGTGTGATAGATGTACAGACAAGCATTGTATAATGTTATGATTATGTTACTACAGTTAGGAAAGGTAAAATCTTGCAGTTTGCACCCTGTGCACTTAGCAAGTAACAATAACATACTAATAATAAAATAGATACTGTAAGCACAAATCTGTCCTTCAAATGGAGCAAAATCAAGGAGCAGGAGTTATGCTAGGGCTACATGGCGATATGTGTCCTGTGACCGAAAGAATACAACTACATTGCAACGTTTTGTGAGACATTTTTTGTAATGATAGTCAATGGTGTCGAAATACGACATGCAACATGCTGCAAATACGACACAACATAGTAACATAGTAACATAGTTTATAAGGCAGAAAAAAGACATCTGTCCATCCAGTTCGGCCAGTTATCCTGCAAGTTGATCCAGAGGAAGGCAAAAAACCCCTGTGAGGTAGAAGTCGCACAAAAATCGAACTTGAATGGATTTTGGCAACTGTTGTCGCAGTCGCAGAATGTCTCAGTTCGACTGCATTGATTATCATTACAAAAAAAGTCATGTGACTTTTCTGTGTCAAGAAGTTGCGTGTAGCCCTAGTCTTAGTCTATTAACCCTCAATTCAAATAGTACTTATAGATAAGGAAGTCCGAGGGCTACCAAGTTTGGATGGTATCAATGTTCATTCACCCTCTCCTCAGAAGGCATTTCTTTATGAATCAGTGGGTTTGTATGTGGTTTTAATACTCCATCCAGTTCCCTAGGAATAAATCACTCCAGAGTTAACTCTCCATTATACAGACTTGCAGCAAAATTTCACACTTTATTGTTGCCTAAGTAACTATAGTCTTAACTATAGTGTGTTAAGAAAGGAGAATATATTGTACACCATTGGGATATTTAAAAACAGTTTTTTAATTCCTCATACTCAAACATATGGGCTCATTTATTAGGGCCAGCGTTTTAGACGCGGTCTTAATAAACCCTAAGCCGGCCGTGGTCCCGCCGAAGTTATGAAGGTTCCGCCAGTTCTAAGTGTAAGACAGCTTCTTAGCCTGAAACAAGAGTAGAAAATGGTAAATAAGATGGGCCTTTTGGCCCGTCACCTTTCCCCCCCTTCCCGCACCACGCCGACAATTTTAGACCTGGCATGAGCATGGAAAAGTTGCAGATTGCGGCACAACTAAGCTTTGCGCCACAATCTGCACCTGAAATACAAATCTTGTACAAAAAGTGCACTATGAAATTCACAATCCACAAAATTCTTAAACCTACTGAGTATTGCACAATATAAATTCAGTATAGCTTTTACTAACATTGTAGCAGGCATTGCAGCTGCTATTGGGCTTAGCAGATAAGGAAACATCTGTCCATCTTTAATAAAGGGCCATGCTAGAGGCAATAAACTGTTGCAGGAAGATGTTCGCTTTACCAAGGTTAGTAGTTGTATGTGTCACAGAAGACAACTTTCTTATTCATGTAAAATAATTGCTCACAGTAGTTATACCCTGGTATCTGAATGTCCTAGCTGTTAGTGGTGCGCATAACACAATGTGGCACTTCCCAATTTTCTCTATAAGATTAATGACTTTTCTTCTGTAATATTTGTGTTTGCTACACAATTATTTGGACAATTTCTTGTGATGCATCTTGCACTGTGTGTCTGCTTTCTATCCTATCTACAGCCTTGGATCCCCACACTCTTCCTGCGTATATTTGCAGTATGCAACCTCCTTTACTTTATTGCTATTATTTCTAATACAACGAAAAGGGAGGGGGAGAGCAGACAGAGTTGTCAGAAACAGGAGCAGCACTCCTGCAGCTTATTCTGCAGCGCTAGATGAAGGACTTTGCAGAAGCAAATTGTAGGACAATGAAAACAATTTAAGACTTAAAGATCAGGGTGTCTTTAGCACTTTTAAATCTGTATACTCGTACACTGCTGATAAGTATGGGGTGTACGGATGTATATATTACACAATACTAATGGAATAGGGGCTGCAGCAAGCTCAGTACTGGCAGGACATGACATACAGTGCCTTGTGAAAGTATTCAGCCCCCTGGAACTTTTCAACCTTTTGCCACATTTCAGGCTTCAAAGAAAAAGATATAACATTTTAATTTTTTGGTGAAGAATCAACAACAAGTGGGTCACAATTGTGAAATGGAACAAAATTTATTGGATCATTTAAACTTTTTTTGTAATAATAAAACTGAAAAGTGGGACGTGCAAAATTATTCGGCCCCCTTGCATTAATACTTTGTTGAGCCACCTTTTGCTGCGATTACAGCTGCAAGTCGCTTGGGGTATGTCTCTATCAGTTTTGCACATCTAGAGACTGAAATTCTTGCCCATTCTTCCTTGCAAAACAGCTCAAGCTCTTTGAGGTTGGATAGAGAGCATTTGTGAACAGCAGTTTTCAGCTCTTTCTACATATTCTCAATTGGATTCAGGTCTGGACTTTGACTTGGCCATTCTAAGACGTGGATACGTTTATTTTTGAACCATTCCATTGTAGATTTTGCTTTATGTTTGGGATCATTGTCTTGTTGGAAGATAAATCTCCGTCCTAGTCTCAGGTCTTTTGCAGACTCCAACAGGTTTTCATTCAGAATGGTCCTGTATTTGGCTCCATCCATTTTCCATCAATTTTAACCATCTTCCCTGTCCCTGCTGATGAAAAGCAGGCCTAAACCATGATGCTGCCACCACCATGTTTGACAGTGGGGATGGTGTGTTCAGGGTGATGAGCTGTGTTGCTTTTACGCCGAACATATTGTTTTGCATTGTTTCCAAAAAGTTTGATTTTGATCTGACCAGAGCACCTTCTTCCACATGTTTGGTGTGTCTCCCAGGTGGCTCGTGGCAAACTTTAAACGAGACTTTTTATGGATATCTTTGAGAAATGGCTTTCTTCTTGCCAGTCTTCCATAAAGGTCAGATTTGTGAAGTGTTCGACTGATTGTTGTCCTATGGACACACTCTCCCACCTCAGCTGTAGATCTCTGCAGTTCATCCAGAGTGATCATGGGCCTCTTGGCTGCATCTCTGATCAGTCTTCTCCTTGTTTGAGATGAAAGTTTAGAGGGATGGCCGGGTCTTGGTAGATTTACAGTGGTCTGATACTTCTTCCATTTCAATATGATCGCTTGCACAGTGCTCCTTGGGATGTTTAAAGCTTGGGAAATCTTTTGGTATCCAAATCCGGCTTTAAACTTCTCCACAACAGTATCACGGACCTGCCTGGTGTGTTCCTTGGTCTTCATAATGCTCTCTATGCTTTAAACAGAACCCTGAGACTGTCACAGAGCAGGTGCATTTATACTTGATTACACACAGGTGGATTCTATTTATGTTCATCAGTCATTTAGGACAACATTGGATCATTCAGAGATCCTCAATGAACTTCTGGAGTGAGTTTTCTGAACTGAAAGTAAATGGGACGAATAATTTTGCATGCTCCACTTTTCAGTTTTATTATTACAAAAAAAGTTTAAATGATCCAATAAATTCTGTTCCACTTCAAAATTGTGATCCACTTGTTGATTCTTCACCAAAAATTTTAAATGTTATATTTTTTTGTTTGAAGCCTTAAATGTGGCAAAATACACTGTAGCTACTCCTACCTATACCTGCTTCCCTTGGCTAAATCCTGGAATAGCACATATGTGCTGGGGTTCATATGCCTATGTGTTATGCCAGAATTTAATTGCGGGCACAGGCAGGCGCAGCAATGTGTTATTGAGAGCTCCTGCTTGTGCCCACTTGGCTCAGTTAAAAGCTTTGTGTAGCACGACAATACAGGATTTAGATTTAGGTGAATGGAACAGGGACAGGCAGGAGCAGCGATGTATGCTCCTGCCAGTACTGAGCTTGCTGTTGCCCCTATTTGAGCAGTACTCTGGAATCCATACGAACATACATCACGTATGTCAGCAGTGTATGTGTTTACATTTTCCTATGCTCTAAAGAAATCCTGAACTTGTTTCCAATGAAACAGTAAAATGTGACATGCCCGAAGTTTTGATTATTTTATTAGGCATCTGGGTGCTGAGACCCACACTGATCATTAAAATGAAGCGGCAGAAGATGAGCTCTGTGCCCGTTTATATCTGATTGGTTCTGTTGGATCAAGAGGTGTACAGGCCTTTATATCTTTTACTCTTAACAGTTACTAATGCAACACATGAACTATTTAGTGCAAAGCAATCACAATTCAATTCTCAGATGTATCATGTTTTTCTAATAAAATTCCTTGCAGAACCCAAAACAATGGCAGAAAAATTTTGATGCCTGGATTCTAGTTTTTCCTCACAGTGAAGCCAATCATATAATGATATAATGTGTGTCACAGTTGTTTTTACAATTTGAATTACAAAAAACTTTACATCTAGCTCCATCACAGTTAAAAACCTTATTGAAATAACTAGGTTTTATTAAAATCCAAATTTAAAATCACTGCAGTACAAAATATTTTTAAGGGTTTTAGCTTGTTTTACCTCACATTGCCTATAGTATTTTATGCCTCAAAGTATAATCTTGTGACAAGTATAACATGTTTTCTTGATCTCATTAAAATAATTAATATAGGCTATCAAGAGCACAGCATTCCCACATATGAATTCTGAACATCACATTATGTATTGATTTGTCACAGGCAACCAAATCATCAACCTAAGTGAGATTGATCAGTTTTTGCATCTAATGCATTAAAATCAGAAGGCCTTATTCACACATCCATTTTCATGACAACGTCTTTGACAAGACCTCAGTGTTTCATCATTGTTGTTCTGTGTGTCCGTTTTTTTTTTTTTGTCCTCTATGTGTTATCCATATTCCATGTACATTACTACATAGCTTGAAAAAACAATTTCAAGAAAACAGAGTACAGGAAGCTGAATATAAATGCACACCATACTTTCCAGATTTTTGTCAATAAAAATTTTGAAAACCATGTATTATTTTTAGAGATGAGCGAATTTTCAAAAATTCGATTCGGTTGGTTCGCCAAATTTTTCGAAACAATTCGATTCTATCCGAATAAATTTGTGGCGAATAGCGTTAAAAAACGGTTACTTCCGGCCTGCAGAGAGCCTGTATAGTGGTGTAGAACACTGTGCCTTGCAGTAACACGCATAGGGAGTCTGCTGTGGTAGTAAAACAATACTGTGAGCCAGTATGACACGCAGAAAACAGGCGTTGCTCTTAGAATCGCTGCACAGAGTGGCACGACGACAGTATAAAAGAGGCAGTGTAAGTAGCTCTAGCATTATGAGGCCACACAGTGGCACAACAAAAGAGTGTAGAAGTGGCAGCAGCGGTAGTAGCAGAATTATTTGGTCACACAGTAGCACAATGACAGAGTGGGCAAGTGGCAGCAGCCATAGAAGCAGAATTTTGAGGCCAAAGTGGCATGACGACAAAAATGGGAAGAAAAAAGTTCTCATAACCACTAATGTCTGTGCCGGAGGAATTGATGTAGACCAGGTGTAAACCGTTGTCAAGTTTGACCTGCCTGTGACTGTAGAAGATCTGAAAGAGTGGCAAAACGACTGTAGTTGTAGACAACGAGTGTAGAGGAGGCAGTGGCAATAGCTGTAGCATTATGAGGCCACACAGTTGCACAATGACAGAGTGTGGAAATGGCAAAAACCACAGAGTGGCAAGACAAGATTGAAAATGTTAGTCAGTAGAATTTTGCGGTCAAAGGCCCACTGAGCAAATATGAAATGTCAGTCAGTAGAATTTCGCAGACACAGGCCCACTAAGCAAATATGAAATGTCAGTCAGTAGAATTTCGCAGTCAATGGCCCAGTGAGCAAATATGAAATATCAGTAAGTAGAATCTCGCAGTCACAGGCCCACTGAGAAAATATGAAATGTCAGTCAGTAGAATTTCGCAGTCAAAGGCCCACTGAGCAAATATGAAATGTCAGTAAGTAGAATTTCGCAGTCACAGGCCCAATGAGCAAATATGAAATGTCAGTAAGTAGAATTTCGCAGTCACAGGCCCAATGAGCAAATATGAAATGTCAGTAAGTTGAATTTCGCAGTCACAGGCCCATTAGCAAATATTAAGTGTCAGTAAGTAGAATTTCGCAGTCACAGGCCCACTGAGCAAATATGAAATGTCAGTAAATAGAATTTCGCAGTCACGGGCCCACTGAGCAAATATGAAATGTCAGTAAATAGAATTTCGCAGTCACAGGCCCACTGAGCAAAAATGAAATATCAGTCAGTAGAATTTGACAGACACAGGCCCACTGAGCAAATATGAAATGTCAGTAAGTAGAATTTCACAGTCACAGGCCCACTGAGCAAATATGAAATGTCAGTAAGTAGAATTTCGCAGTCACAGGCCCACAGAGCAAATATGAAATGTCAGTCAATAGAATTTTACAGTCACAAGCCCACTGAGCAAATATGAAATGTCAGTAAGTAGAATTTCGCAGTCACAGGCCCACTGAGCAAATATCAAATGTCAGTAAGTAGAATTTTGCAGTCACAGGCCCACTGAGCAAATATGAAATGTCAGTAAGTAGAATTTCACAGTCACAGTCCCACTGAGCAAATATGAAATGTCAGTAAGTAGAATTTCGCAGTCACAGGCCCACTGAGCAAATATGAAATGTCAGTAAGTAGAATTTCGCAGTCACAGGCCCACTGAGCAAATATGAAAAGTCAGTAGTAGAATTTCGCAGTCACAGGCCCACTGAGCAAATATGAAAAGTCAGTAAG
Source organism: Rhinella marina (assembly GCA_900303285.1). Lineage (NCBI taxonomy): Eukaryota > Metazoa > Chordata > Amphibia > Anura > Bufonidae > Rhinella > Rhinella marina. The sequence goes on along the minus strand of ONZH01019419.1, from coordinate 3,530 downwards.
TAGAATTTTGCAGTCACAGCCCACTGAGCAAATATGAAATTTCACTAAGTAGAATTTCGCAGTCACAGGCCCACTGAGCAAATATGGAATGTCAGTAAGTAGAATTTCGCAGTCACAGGCCCACTGAGCAAATATGAAAATGTCAGTAAGTAGAATTTCGCAGTCACAGGCCCACTGAGCAAATATCAAATGTCAGTAAGTAGAATTTCGCAGTCACAGGCCCACTGAGCAAATATCAAATGTCAGTAAGTAGAATTTCGCAGTCACAGGCCCACTGAGCAAATATAAAAGTCAGTAAGTAGAATTTTGCAGTCACAGGCCCACTGAGCAAATATCAAATGTCAGTAAGTAGAATTTCGCAGTCACAGGCCCACTGAGCAAATATGAAATGTCAGTAAGTAGAATTTCGCAGTCACAGGCCCACTGAGCAAATATGAAATGTCAGTAAGTAGAATTTCGCAGTCACAGGCCCACTGAGCAAATATTGAATGTCAGTAAGTAGAATTTCGCAGTCACAGGCCCACTGAGCAAATATGAAAAGTCAGTAAGTAGAATTTTGCAGTCACAGTCCCACTGACCAAATATGAAATGTCACTAAGTAGAATTTCGCAGTCACAGGCCCACTGAGCAAATATGGAATGTCAGTAAGTAGAATTTCACTGTCACAGGTACACTGAAAATAATATGAAAAGTCAGTTGGTAGAGTTTCGCAGTCACAGGCCCACTGAGCAAATATGAAATGTCACTAAGTAGAATTTCGCAGTCACAGGCCCACTGAGCAAATATGAAATGTCAGTAAGTAGATTTTCGCAGTCACAGGCCCACTGAGCAAATATGAAAAGTCAGTAGGTATAATTTCGCAGTCACAGGCCTACTGAGCAAATATGAAAAGTTAGTGAGTAGAATTTTGCAGTCACAGCCCCACTGAGCAAATATGAAATTTGACTAAGTATAATTTCGCAGTCACAGGCCCACTGAGCAAATATGGAATGTCAATAAGTAGAATTTCGCAGTCATAGGCCTACTGATCAAATATGAAATGTCAATAAGTAGAATTTCGCAGTCACAGGCCCACTGAGCAAATATGGAATGTCAGTAAGTAGAATTTCACAGTCACAGGCCCACTGAGCAAATATGGAATGTCAGTAAGTAGAATTTCGCAGTCACAGGACCAATGAGCAAATATGAAAGGTCAGTCGGTAGAATTTCGCAGTCACAGGCCCACTGAGCATATATCAAATGTCAGTAAGTAGAATTTCGCAGACACAGGCCCACTGAGCAAATATGAAAAGTCAGCACATAGAATTTCGAGTTCACAGGCACACTGAGCAAATATGAAATGTCAGTAAGTAGAAATTAACAGTCACAGGTTCACTGAGCAAATATGAAATGTCAGTAAGTAGAATTTTGAAATCTTAGGCACACTGAGCAAATATGGAATATCATTAGGTAGAATTTCGCAGTCCAGGCCCACTGAGCAAAAATGAAAAGTCAGTAGGTAGAATTTCGCAGTCACAGGCCCACTGAGCAAATATGAAATGTCAGTAAGTAGAATTTCGCAGTCACAGGCCCACTGAGCAAATATGAAATGTCAGTAAGTAGAAATTCGAAGTCAAAGGCCCACTGAGCAAATATATAAAGTCAGTAGGTACAATTTTGCAGTCACAGGCCCACTGAGCAAATATGAAATGTCAGTAAGTATAGTTCCGCAGTCACAGGCCCGCTGAGCAAATATGGAATGTCAGTGAGTAGATTTCGCAGTTACAGGCCCACTGAGCAAATATGAAATGTCACTAAGTAGAATTTCGCAGTCACAGGCAAATTGAGCAAATATCAAATGTCAGCAAGTAGAATTTTGCAGTCATAGACCCACTGAGCAAATATGAATTGCCACTAAGAAGAATTTCGCAGTAACAGGCCCATTGAGCAAATATCAAATGTCAGTAAGTAGAATTTAGCAGTCAAAGGCCCACTGAGCAAATATGGAATGTCCTTGTGTAGAATTTTACAGTCACAGGCCTACTGAGCAAATATGAAATGTCAGGAAGGAGAATTTCGCAGTCATAGGCTCACGGAGCAAATATGGAATGTCAGTAAGAAGAATTTCACAGTCACAGGCCTACTAAGCAACTATGAAAAGTCAGTTGGTAGAATTTCACAGTCACAGGCCCACTGAGCAAATATCAAATTTCAGTAGGTAGAATTTCGCAGTCACAGGCCCACTTAGCAAATATGGAATGTCAGTGTGTAGAATTTCGCAGACACAGGCCCCCTGAGCAAATATGGAATGTCAGTAAGTAGATTTCGCAGTCACAGGCCCACTGAGCAAATATGAAATGTCACTAAGTAGAATTTCGCAGTCACAGGCTAATTGAGCAAATATCAAATGTCAGCAAGTAGAATTTTGCAGTCATAGGCCCACTGAGTAAATATGAATTGCCACTAAGAAGAATTTCGCAGTAACAGGACCATTGAGCAAATATCAAATGTCAGTAAGTAGAATTTCGCAGTCACAGGTCCACTGAGCAAATATGAAATGTCAGTAAGTAGATTTTCGCAGTCACAGGCCCACTGAGCAAATATGAAAAGTCAGTAGGTATAATTTCGCAGTCACAGGCCTACTGAGCAAATATGAAAAGTCAGTAAGTAGAATTTTGCAGTCACAGTCCCACTGAGCAAATATGAAATTTCACTAAGTATAATTTCGCAGTCACAGGCCTACTGATCAAACATGAAATGTCAATAAGTAGAATTTCGCAGTCACAGGCCCACTGAGCAAATATGGAATGTCAGTAAGTAGAATTTCACAGTCACAGGCCCACTGAGCAAATATGAAATGTCAGTAAGTAGAATTTCGCAGTCAAAGGCCCACTGAGCAAATATCAAATTTCAGAAGGTAGAATTTCGCAGTCACAGGCCCACTGAGCAAATATGGAATGTCAGTAAGTAGAATTTTTCAGTCACAGGCACACTGAAAAAATATGAAAAGTCAGTTGGTAGAATTTCGCAGTCACAGCCCACTGAGCAAATATGGAATGTCATTAGGTAGAATTTCGCAGTCACAGGCCCACTGAGCAAATATCAAATGTCAGTAGGTAGAATTTTGCAGTCACAGGCCCACTGAGCAAATATGAAATGTCAGTAAGTAGAATTTTAAAGTCACAGTCCCACTGAGCAAATATGAAATGTCACTAAGTAGAATTTCGCAGTCACAGGCCCTACTGAGCAAATAGGAAATGTCAGTAAGTAGAATTTCGCAGTCACAGGCCTACTGAGCCAATATGAAAAGTCAGTTGGTAGAATTTCGCAGTCACAGGCCCACTGAGCAAATATCAAATGTCAGTAAGTAGAATTTCGCAGTCACAGGCCCACTGAGCAAATATGAAATGTCAGTAAGTAGAATTTCGCAGTCACAGGCCCACCAAGCAAATATGAAATGTCAGTAAGTAGAATTTCGCAGTCACAGGCCCACTGAGCAAATATGGAAAGTCAGTAAGTAGAATTTCGCAGTCACAGGCACACTGAAATAT
>ONZH01019418.1:0-16221 GCA_900303285.1 Rhinella marina | reverse complement strand
CTTTTTTGTTGGATGGCGAATAACGCCGCAAATAGTTATTTAAAAGAACAACCCCACATACACAGATTTACAGTTTTTTTTGCAATTCAACTACACTGAAGAATTTAGCACTATATGGCGCTTTCTATTTGTATGGCGAATAATGCCGCAAACTATCTCTTTCACATTTACAAGCTGCCAATCACGGATTATATATGTTTTTCCCCAAACACAACCCAAAAGATATTTTATTTTTATTTTTTTTTCTAATGTTACCCAAACAAGGCTCTGACCCTCTTGCTGCACTGCAAAAAGTGAGAGTAGTGGTGCTTCTTTGAATACAGCAACCCAAAACAGCCTTTAGAACAGAGTGCAGTGCTGTATAACAGGCTAACCCTTATGCCCACTCACTGCTGCACAGTGTACCAGAATAGCGATTTCACTGCCTGATTTTCTGTCTAGAAATCGTCCCTCTCCTATCCCTGCAATTCAGATTATCTTTTCCTGATCTCATTTATTTTCTTTAGTTTTTCTTTCACTTGCCCTATCTCTCCTGACGTCTGTCTCTGGTCTAACAATAGCAAATGGCAGATTCCAGCGCTGCAGAGCTATTTATAGGGCTGTGACATCACAGAACCTGGCTGGCTTGCTAATTGGCTACATGTCTGCATGTTGATTGCAATGTGGGCGTTTACTTCTTTATCCCAGAAATCCTTCCCCCATGTCATGCCATGTGCTTGCGGCCATTTTAGGAGGAAAAAAAAAAGATTAATAACTACGTATCACCAGGAAATTCGCATTCATTGCAAATCAAATTTTCCATGAAATTTGTAACGCATTTACACTTCGCAGCTTCAATTTTGCTCATCTCTAATCACTATACTGTGGAGGTGATCGCTGAACAAGCAGCCGACTGTCGAGAAGGAACGTTCCCTTACCTACAATCTGCTGCTCACATGGGAATTTACAGGTGCCGTTGTTGCAAACAGACAACAGTGTGTCAAGCTATGTGTGATAAATATCCCTGTGGGACTGCAGCCTAGGGTGTTTTAGCCAGTGCCTTGGGTATGGTGATAGAAGTGATTCTATTGTTGGAGTGAGAAAAGTAAATCCTTTCTAATGACGCAGTCAGCAATTGAAGACCTGAATCTTGATCTTTAACACTTTTATTTTTCTATACAATACAAACTATACATTGAGGATCGGACTGAAATTTGCAGTGTGTATTGTATCAACTAATAAAAGTATTAAAACTCAAGGTTCCCTGACTATTAGGATGGATCAGTTTCTTTCTCTCTCCACAATCGAATCACTATAATAAAGATCGCTAACACCAAATAATATGACACCTAAGTCTTTGGGCTATTTTAAAAGGGAAATACTAAAGCCTGAAAAACAAGAAAACAGCATAACCTACCAATGAAAGCTTGTCTTTACCTTTTTCTGCTTGGACATTTTCAAACTGCTACAGAATGCAGTTTTAGAAGCAATGATAATATCTGCAAAGACCTGTGAAATATATCAGTGCTATATAAGTAAGTAAAATAAAATACTTTTCAAGCAGTCACACAAGTCCTTCATTCCTGTCTGTGTCTGATGTGGAGTCCCTTATTAAAATAAAACATAACTTTTATTAAAGGTCTGATTAAAACAGAAAATAGAATCAATGTCCAATAAATACGTTCTAGTAGGTTACTGGTCAGTTGGTATTGTTTGCCCTGAAAAAGGTCTTGGTAACGAGCTAGTGTTGACGGCTATTATGGGGTGGGATCCTTCTCTCTAAGCTGCTCCATTAGCCTACTTTAACCCTTACCTATTGTCCTCAGTGCTCTGAGATAGTCTATCCCTATGTGGCTACTGTGCTATAAATAGGGGTACCCTGACGTGGCTGTAGTCGGAGCATTCGCCCTGGAAAGACGACCCCCAGCCGGCTGGAACCTCAGACCTGCGCTGACTGATTCCTCTCTTCTATACTAGCCCCTTGCTCTAACATGTTTCGCTGATATACTTGGCTCATCAGGGAGCGGCTTCTCGGGTGTATACGTAGTTGTATTGCAGTGCTGACTTGATCATATCTTCCCCTACTTTTAAATTGAAATCACCTCCCCCAGTCAGGGGTTTTGGCGTCTCCTCCTCCAATAGGGAGTGTTTGGGGTGTGAACTTTGCTGGTTCTCCATTCCCTCTGCTCCTCCACTCTCCTCCCGTTGAGGATGTAATGTAAGGCAGGGGGCATGTCTGTTACTATGGGGATCCCGCGCATCCCTCCACAGGGCGCTTGTCCACATCGATACATTGAGTTGATAATAGAAGCCGATCACTGAATGTAGGTAATGCGATCAGTGCAGGGAGACTTCAGTTTCCTGGGGTTCATTCCTGCCTGCCTCTGTCTTTAGCTGAAGAAAGGCTGTTATTAGTTTAGTTGCACTAAAATGAACTCACAGTCACACAGGAAGTTCAGGGAGGGGCCAGAGCTTAATTATAATACACTTCAATAGACACCTAGAGTTTGCAAATGTAGGCAGGAAGGATCTCTCATTGGCTGTTTAGGCAAATCTATCAGTGTGTGAAAGCTGGATTATAAATCTTGTGGATCTGTACACACTATCCAGATAATGTTACCCTTAGCCAGCTTTCCCAGGTCTCTGAAAGGAAAATCTGCCTAGCTATGGCACTATTTAGGAGGGGGGTTTGACATGGTCGATTTAGTATTATGCAGTCTGCATTACAGTTTCATATGGAGGTAACCTAGCTTTCTCAGAACCATGAAAAGCAACTCTAGCTATGACACTATTTAGGAAATGGGAATGGGATTTATTTTGGTAGATTTGCTATTCTGCAGTTTATTACAGCTCCACATAATGTATTAATCAGCTTTCCTGGAGCCCTGAATGACAAATGTTCTTTTTTTCTTTGTTGGGATTCTGGATTTAGTGGCCCTTTTTAAACGCATACATGGTATCAAAGATTTGAGCCACATGATAACTAATAGTGTTCTTTAATAACACTTGGGATGGAAACACAGGACAGATTACATGCTAAGCAAGAAGAAAAGAAAATATTTTTAATATACTCATTTACATTTCAAAGTTTTTGTTTTGCTAGATAATCAGCACACCTCAAGGAAAACTTTTATTTGTACAGTAGTTTACAAGCTTAGAAGAATCTAATTATTAGCAGAATAATTTACTCAGACTCATTAGTACCAGCAGATGTTGACGTTGACATATCAACTTTATTCTCTATGGCATTTCAACTTCTTTTCATTTCCAAAGTGGCATTTAAGTATCTTCCTGTGTCACGGATTTCCGATGCACTTTTATAAATTACAAGGGATGATAATAGTTTGCCTGTTCTTACATCTGTTCTAAGTCTTTTCATACACATGCATGTAAATGGAAAAGGGAAGGATGGTGTTAATAAGTGTTCCCAGTGAATAAAATACCCTGGACAGTTCTACAGTGTACATATAAACAACATTGAAGATGATGGAGGAACACTCACAGTGACATTTGTTTCTCACAGTTTCTCTTTTCTATCATATTCTAGAAAGCTACTTCTAAATTTAGTTTACAGTGTCAATGAATCAGAGCCCAAATTAGTACTAATTTATATTTCACACTTTCAAAGCTGACATCTTTATGCATCATTAGACATATTACAAATAAGCTTTTTAAATAGCATAAAATATGTGAATTTAAGGATTAAAATGTAAAATTGCTAATTTTCACTGAAGAGAAACCCTATAGAGAAAAGACTGAGCAAAGATGTAAACAGACTTGAAAAGCCCTGCATACTGCACACATAAACAGACATTCAACATTCAGATCATGGCAGTCAATAATAAATGAAACATTGGATTGTTTTATGCCGAAGAGGTTGCTATATCTAAGGAACAGCATACAAATCCAAAGCAAGAGTAGTGCCACATCGTCACAGCCAGCCATACTCGCTCGAAGCACAGAAACATGCATATCTTTTTGTTTGGTCATCTTCCTGGAATATAACTATTGTCCCCTCTAGCCATTGTGGATGGAAGAAAAAAAGAACATTCCTTACCCAGAGCCTTTATTCACAAGGATTCTTTGCCAAGGGTTCTTGAAATCTAAACCACAGCTAGAGGACAATTTGGGGTAGAACATTTATTATTTCCATCCACAATGGCTAGAGGGGACAATAGTTATATTCCAGGAAGATGACCAAACAAAAAGATATGCATGTTTCTGTGCTTCGAGCGAGTATGGCTGGCTGTGACGATGTGGCACTACTCTTGCTTTGGATTTGTATGCTGTTCCTTAGATATAGCAACCTCTTCGGCATAAAACAATCCAATGTTTCATTTATTATTGACTGCCATGATCTGAATGTTGAATGTCTGTTTATGTGTGCAGTATGCAGGGCTTTTCAAGTCTGTTTACATCTTTGCTCAGTCTTTTCTCTATAGGGTTTCTCTTCAGTGAAAATTAGCAATTTTACATTTTAATCCTTAAATTCACATATTTTATGCTATTTAAAAAGCTTATTTGTAATATGTCTAATGATGCATAAAGATGTCAGCTTTGAAAGTGTGAAATATAAATTAGTACTAATTTGGGCTCTGATTCATTGACACTGTAAACTAAATTTAGAAGTAGCTTTCTAGAATATGATAGAAAAGAGAAACTGTGAGAAACAAATGTCACTGTGAGTGTTCCTCCATCATCTTCAATGTTGTTTATATGTACACTGTAGAACTGTCCAGGGTATTTTATTCACTGGGAACACTTATTAACACCATCCTTCCCTTTTCCATTTACATGCATGTGTATGAAAAGACTTAGAACAGATGTAAGAACAGGCAAACTATTATCATCCCTTGTAATTTATAAAAGTGCATCGGAAATCCGTGACACAGGAAGATACTTAAATGCCACTTTGGAAATGAAAAGAAGTTGAAATGCCATAGAGAATAAAGTTGATATGTCAACGTCAACATCTGCTGGTACTAATGAGTCTGAGTAAATTATTCTGCTAATAATTAGATTCTTCCAAGCTTGTAAACTACTGTACAAATAAAAGTTTTCCTTGAGGTGTGCTGATTATCTAGCAAAACAAAAACTTTGAAATGTAAATGAGTATATTAAAAATATTTTCTTTTCTTCTTGCTTAGCATGTAATCTGTCCTGTGTTTCCATCCCAAGTGTTATTAAAGAACACTATTAGTTATCATGTGGCTCAAATCTTTGATACCATGTATGCGTTTAAAAGGGCCACTAAATCCAGAATCCCAACAAAGAAAAAAAGAACATTTGTCATTCAGGGCTCCAGGAAAGCTGATTAATACATTATGTGGAGCTGTAATAAACTGCAGAATAGCAAATCTACCAAAATAAATCCCATTCCCATTTCCTAAATAGTGTCATAGCTAGAGTTGCTTTTCATGGTTCTGAGAAAGCTAGGTTACCTCCATATGAAACTGTAATGCAGACTGCATAATACTAAATCGACCATGTCAAACCCCCCTCCTAAATAGTGCCATAGCTAGGCAGATTTTCCTTTCAGAGACCTGGGAAAGCTGGCTAAGGGTAACATTATCTGGATAGTGTGTACAGATCCACAAGATTTATAATCCAGCTTTCACACACTGATAGATTTGCCTAAACAGCCAATGAGAGATCCTTCCTGCCTACATTTGCAAACTCTAGGTGTCTATTGAAGTGTATTATAATTAAGCTCTGGCCCCTCCCTGAACTTCCTGTGTGACTGTGAGTTCATTTTAGTGCAACTAAACTAATAACAGCCTTTCTTCAGCTAAAGACAGAGGCAGGCAGGAATGAACCCCAGGAAACTGAAGTCTCCCTGCACTGATCGCATTACCTACATTCAGTGATCGGCTTCTATTATCAACTCAATGTATCGATGTGGACCAGCGCCCTGTGGAGGGATGCGCGGGATCTCCATAGTAACAGACATGCCCCCTGCCTTACATTACATCCTCAACGGGAGGAGAGTGGAGGAGCAGAGGGAATGGAGAACCAGCAAAGTTCACACCCCAAACACTCCCTATTGGAGGAGGAGACGCCAAACCCCTGACTGGGGGAGGTGATTTCAATTTAAAAGGTAGGGGAAGATATGATCAAGTCAGCACTGCAATACAACTACGTATACACCCGAGAAGCCGCTCCCTGATGAGCCAAGTATATCAGCGAAACATGTTAGAGCAAGGGGCTAGTATAGAAGAGAGGATCAGTCAGCGCAGGTCTGAGGTTCCAGCCGGCTGGGGGTCGTCTTTCCAGGGCGAATGCTCCGACTACAGCCACGTCAGGGTACCCCTATTTATAGCACAGTAGCCACATAGGGATAGACTATCTCAGAGCACTGAGGACAATAGGTAAGGGTTAAAGTAGGCTAATGGAGCAGCTTAGAGAGAAGGATCCCACCCCATAATAGCCGTCAACACTAGCTCGTTACCAGACCTTTTCAGGGCAAACAATACCAACTGACCAGTAACCTACTAGAACGTATTTATTGGACATTGATTCTATTTTCTGTTTTAATCAGACCTTTAATAAAAGTTATGTTTTATTTTAATAAGGGACTCCACATCAGACACAGACAGGAATGAAGGACTTGTGTGACTGCTTGAAAAGTATTTTATTTTACTTACTTATATAGCACTGATATATTTCACAGGTCTTTGCAGATATTATCATTGCTTCTAAAACTGCATTCTGTAGCAGTTTGAAAATGTCCAAGCAGAAAAAGGTAAAGACAAGCTTTCATTGGTAGGTTATGCTGTTTTCTTGTTTTTCAGGCTTTAGTATTTCCCTTTTAAAATAGCCCAAAGACTTAGGTGTCATATTATTTGGTGTTAGCGATCTTTATTATAGTGATTCGATTGTGGAGAGAGAAAGAAACTGATCCATCCTAATAGTCAGGGAACCTTGAGTTTTAATACTTTTATTAGTTGATACAATACACACTGCAAATTTCAGTCCGATCCTCAAATGTATAGTTTGTATTGTATAGAAAAATAAAAGTGTTAAAGATCAAGATTCAGGTCTTCAATTGCTGACTGCGTCATTAGAAAGGATTTACTTTTCTCACTCCACAATAGAATCACTTCTATCACCATACCCAAGGCACTGGCTAAAACACCCTAGGCTGCAGTCCCACAGGGATATTTATCACACATAGCTTGACACACTGTTGTCTGTTTGCACAACGGCACCTGTAAATTCCCATGTGAGCAGCAGATTGTAGGTAAGGGAACGTTCCTTCTCGACAGTCGGCTGCTTGTTCAGCGATCACCTCCACAGTATAGTGATTAGAGATGAGCAAATTGAAGCTGACGAAGTGTAATGCGTTACAAATTTCATGGAAAATTTGATTTGCAATGAATGCGAATTTCCTGGTGATACGTAGTTATTAATCTTTTTTTTTTTCCTCCTAAAATGGCCGCAAGCACATGGCATGACATGGGGGAAGGATTTCTGGGATAAAGAAGTAAACGCCCACATTGCAATCACATGCAGACATGTAGCCAATTAGCAGCCAGCCAGGTTCTGTGATGTCACAGCCCTATAAATAGCTCTGCAGCGCTGGAATCTGCCATTTGCTATTGTTAGACCAGAGACAGACGTCAGGAGAGATAGGGCAAGTGAAAGAAAAACTAAAGAAAATAAATGAGATCAGGAAAAGATAATCTGAATTGCAGGGATAGGAGAGGGACGATTTCTAGACAGAAAATCAGGCAGTGAAATCGCTATTCTGGTACACTGTGCAGCAGTGAGTGGGCATAAGGGTTAGCCTGTTATACAGCACTGCACTCTGTTCTAAAGGCTGTTTTGGGTTGCTGTATTCAAAGAAGCACCACTACTCTCACTTTTTGCAGTGCAGCAAGAGGGTCAGAGCCTTGTTTGGGGTACATTAGAAAAAAAATAAAAATAAAATATCTTTTGGGTTGTGTTTGGGGAAAAACATATATAATCCGTGATTGGCAGCTTGTAAATGTGAAAGAGATAGTTGCGGCATTATTCGCCATACAAATAGAAAAGCGCCATATAGTGCTAAATTCTTCAGTGTAGTTGAATTGCAAAAAAAACTGTAAATCTGTGTATGTGGGGTTGTTCTTTTAAATAACTATTTGCGGCGTTATTCGCCATCCAAACAAAAAAGCGTGATATTGTGCTAACATAGTCAGTGAAGTTTGTTTGCCAAAAAAACTGTGAATCCGTGTTTGTGGTGTTGTTCTTTTAAATAACTATTTGCGGCGTTATTTGCCATCCAAACAGAAAAGCGTGATATTGTGCTAACGTCGTCAGTGAAGTTGACTTGCCAAAAAAACTGTGAATCCGTGTTTGTGGGGTTGTTAGTTTTAAATAACTATTTGCGGCGTTATTCGCCATTCCAACAGAAAAGGGTGATATTGTGCCAACGTAGTCAGTAAAGTTGACTTGCCAAAAAAACTGTGAATCTGTGTTTGTGGATTTGTTCATTTAAAATAACCATTTGCGGCGTTATTCGCCATCCAAACAGATAAGCGTGATATTGTGCTAACGTAGTCAGAGAAGCTGACTTTCCAAAATACCAGTGAATCCGTGTTTGTGGAGTTGTTCTTTTAAATAACTATTTGCGGCAAAATTCGCCATCCAAACAGAAAAGCGTGATATTGTGCCAACGTAGTCAGGGAAGCTGACTTGCCAAAAAACTAGTGAATCCGTGTTTGTGGGGTTTGTTATTTTTAAATAACTAGTTGCGGCGTTATTCGCCATCCAAACAGAAAAGCGTGATATTGTGCTAACGTAGTCAGTAAAGTTGACTTATCAAAAAAACAGTGAATCTGTGTTTGTGGGGTTGTTCTTTTAAATAATTATTATCCAAACAAAAAAGGGTGATATTGTGTTAACGTAGTAAGTGAAGTTGACTTGGCCAAAGAAGAGTAAAGATGTGGTTCTAGGGGTCATTCCTTTTACATCGATAGTTGCAGCGTCAGTCTGTATATAAACAAAGTGTATAGTGCTGTGCAGTAACCCATTGTAATGCAGTTCAGTAACCCATTGTTAACACACTGTGTAGGTGACGATATTTCTGAAAGAAATAGTTAAGCCGTTGTGCAAGGCAGTGAGCAAAGTATAATTTTGGGGGGGGGGATTGTTCATTTTATTTTATTTTAATTTTTTTATGAAACAGGATGTCAGACAGAGGTGTGACAGGCCGTTCACAGGGGAGTGGCAGTGGCAAAAATTTTCTAAATTTTCCGGGAACAGGCACAGGTCTCAGCAGAGGAAGGGGACGTGGCATTATGGGTCACTCGGCGAGGCTACAGGTACCGGTGTCATTTAGTGGTCGTGTGTTGACCACCAAACCAGATGTTCTTGAATGGTTGACTTAGTCATCCACTTCCTCCCAGATGACATCTGAAACCCCCAGCCAAGAGTCGGTGGGTTCGTCAGACACAACCCTTAGTTGGCATGGGCCAGGAGCAGCTCCAGTGCCCTCACCTGTCCTCAACCTGCCTCTGTCCTTTTCGGTCCCCTCATCCAGAGAAGTACTATTTGCTATGGGCTCTGTGCCACTATACAGCGAGGATGAACTCCTTGAGGACAGTCAGCAGCAACTGGGAAGCCAAGAGGTGGGGCAGAAATCTGTTACTTCCAGTAGGCGGTCAAGTACTGATGAGGAGAGTGTAGTGGGAGGTGATGTTGAGAGCGGTCAGGCTTTGTACACCGAGACAGTTGAGGAGGACCTAAGCAACATGCAAACTGTAGTTGATGATGATGTAGCCGATCGCACTTGGGAGCCGGGTGAAGCAAGGGCTTCATCATCAATAGCATCATCTGCAGACGAGACTGACAGCTTGCGCATCAGGCAGAGGTGCAGGCAGCAAGACGGTAGTGTGGCCGTTAGTGGCAGCAGCGCGAGGTCGGGAGCCAAACGGGCACGGGGTAGACTGCACTCTTCGCAGGTGCTTTCCAGCCATGAAAAGAGCGGCGCAGGGGCTAGGCCAGGCAGCGGAGGTACCACTAAGTCAGTGCTGAGTGTTGGTGGTAAAATCGCTTTCTCTGCGGTGTGGAAGTTTTGTGTTAAGACGCCTGAGGAGGTGAACATGGCTATATGTAGAATCTGTGGTCAGAAAGTGAAGCGTGGCCAGGGTGCTAATGTTGGCACCACGGCCCTTCGCCAACATATGCAGCGTCACCACAAAGTGGCCTGGGAGAACCGTGGCTCAGATGTGGCGGTCCAGTCGGCAGCAGCAACAGCAGCAGCATCAGCCAGTGGCACGCAGCCCATTTCAGGCAGTCAAGGCTCAAGCACCTCTGCCGAAGGGAGCTGTCTGTCATTATCTACTGCTCCAGATGCTCCTGCTCCTCTTCCTTTTATTCCTCGCCACTCATTACGGCAGCAGTTTTTTCACCGAGGCGATTGCAAAAAGACAGCAGTACGCTTCCAGCCATCCTACAGTGCAGAAGCTGACCGTGCTCCTGTCCAAGTTGCTCGTGCTGCAGTCCCTCCCTTTTCCACTGGTGGACCATTCAGAGAAATGATGGCTTGTGCTGAGCCGAGGTGGAGAGTCCCAAGCCGTCATTTCTTTGCGAAAAAGTCAGTCCCAGCCCTGCACAAATATATAGAAGAGAAGGTGGCCCAGTCCTTGAGCCTGTCGGTGTCTGCCAAAGTGCATGGCAGCGCCGACGTGTGGAGTTGCAACTACGGTCAGGGACAGTACATGTCCTTCATGGCCCACTGGGTCAATGTGCTTCCTGCCCAGCCACACGAGCAACTTGAACAGGTGATGCCGCTTTCTCCTCCTCGTTGTCAAACTGCTGATCCTGCGTTAATGTCCGGTTCCTTCTCCACCACCTCAGCCTCCACTGCAGGGCCAAGTCATTTCGCTCCTCCAGCATACCACATGTGCAGGGAACGGCGGTGTCACGCAGTTCTACGCCTGGTTTGCCTGGGCGAACAAAGACACACAGGGGAGGAACTGCTCCGTGTCATGAAAGAAGAAATCGATTGCTAGCTTTCTCCGCGACAATTAAAAATCGGAACCATGGTTAAAGATAACGGAAAGAACATGGTGTCCGCGCTGCGCCAAGGAGGGCTGAGCAATGTGCCCTGCATGGCGCACGTATTTAATCTGGTTGTCAAACGGTTCCTCAAGTCTTATACCCAACTGCAAAACATTCTAAAATGGCCAGCAAACTTTGCATGCACTTCAGCCATTCCTACACTGCCAAGCACACCCTCCTTGAGCTGCAGCAACAAAATGGCATCCCCCAACATAAGCTGATATGTGACTTTTCCACCCGTTGGAATTCTACCCTCCATATGTTGGACGTACTGTACGAACAGTGAAAGGCCATAAACTATTTCTTAATGATCCAAGCGGACAGGAGTACTCCCCTGTGTAATTTTCATGTCAGCTAGTGGCAGCTCATGTGTGACACCTGCCGCTTGCTCAGGCCCTTTGAGGAGGCCACATTATTTGTCAGTCGCCAGGACTACGTCATTCCACTGCTTCATGTCCTGGAACAGATGCTGCAAAATCTTTCTGGTCAGCGGACTGGAGACGTGGAGACTGCATCTCGGGGCCACATGAGTCCGGTGGGGGCTGAACTGGAGGAGGAGGACATTGGAGCACAAGCATTTAGTGGTTTTTCTACCCAGGTGACAGAAAAGGAGGAGCAGGAGCAGCCAGAGGAGGTAGAGGAAGATGAGGCAGATGACCCAGAGACACCATGGCAGTATACAGTGGAGTTGGAGGCAGGGAGTCCCTCTGAGTCACGTGTGCAAATGTCCCGATGCATGCTCATTTGCATACGTAGTGACAGCCGAATAGTCACCATCCGGCAGAGGGATGACTTCTGGCTCTCCACCCTCTTGGACCCTCGCTACCGGTCTAAAATGGGGGCCTTTTTTTAACCTGCTGAAAGGGAGGACAAACTGAAGTACTATAGAGACATCCTATGTAGTCAGTTGGCGGCTGCCTATCTGCGTTGTCGTCCATCCTCTCGCAGGTCTGACCGGGGGGTCCTTCAGCGCTCACATACCACTGCCACGGCTGCTGTGGGGGGTTAGGAGCAGTACCAGCTCCATCAGCAGCAACTTGAGTCTGGAGTCGCTGATGAGTAGCTTTCTTCACCCGCCAAGTGCGGAAAGTACTCAGCAGCAGGTAGACCAGGAGCGGACCCTGAACCAGCAGGTGGTGGCCTACTTGGACAGCACCCTGCCACCCCACATTGAAGATCCTCTGGACTACTGGGCAGCCAAACTGACGTGGATCTGCCAGGATTTCCACCCATGAACACCTGATGCATCAGATTAGATCAGCCATGATGCGTCACCCAAACCTTGACAAATGAGACTGTATTCTTCAGGCTTCCTGCCTCAGCCACTCTTATGATGCTGCCACCCACCTGATGCCACACATCTACCAGCTGCTCCTTCTACCACCCAGCATCTTTACCAGTGACTGGTATTGCCACCCACCTCTCCACTCTGTCATGATCCAATATGTAGCCTTCTGATGCTGCTGCCATCTCATCAGGTCTCCTCATGCTGCTACTGCTGTCACCTCCAGGCTATGTCACCATGCCACTCTGTGGCCTGATGCTGCTGCTGCCGTCTCCACACACTGTGTCCTATCTGCCGCTACCTCCAAATGATGTAATTGTGCCACTCTGTGGCCTACTCATGCTGCTGCCGCCACCTCCACATATTGTGTCCTACCTGCCGCTACCTCCAAATTATGTAATTGTGCCACTCTACGGTATCCTGCTGCTGCTGCCTCCACACGCTGTGTCCTAGCTGCCGCTAGTCCAAATTATGTACTTATGCCACTCTCTGGGATGCTGTTGCTGCTACCGCCTCCACACACTGTCTTCTAGCTGCCGCTAGGTCCAAATTATGTAATTGTGCTGCTCTACGGTATGCTGCCACAGCTGCCTCCACACGCTGTGTCCTAGCTGCCACTATGTCCAAATTATGTAATTGTGCCACTCTGTGGCCTACTCATGCTGCTGCCACTTCCAGGGTCTCTCTTTGTGCCACTCTTTGGCCTACTCATGCTGCTGCCACTTCCAGGGTCTGTCATTGTGCCCCTCTTTGGCCTACTCATGCTGCTGCCACTTCCAGGGTCTGTCATTCTGCCACTCTGTCGCCTTCCAATTTTAACAACTGCTGCTGCCACTTCCAGGGTCTGTCATTCTGCCACTCTGTGGCCCACTCATGCTTCTGACACTTCCAGGGTTACTCTTTGTGCCCCTCTTTGGCCTACTCATGCTGCTGCCACTTCAGGGTCTGTCATTGTGCACCTCTTTGGCCTACTTATGCTGCTGCCACTTCCAGGGTCGGTTATTCTGCCACTCTGTCGCCATCCAATTTTAATGACTGCTGCTGTCACTTCCATGGTCTGTCATTCTGCCACTCTGTGGCCTACTCATGCTGCTGCCACTTCCAGGGTCTGTCGTTGTGCCACTCTGTCGCCTTCCAATTTTAACGACTGCTGCTGCCACTTCCAGGGTCTTTGATTGTGCCAATCTGTGGCCTACTCATGCTGCTGCCTCCGCCTCCGCACGCTGTGTCCTAGCTGCCGCTACCTCCAAATTATGTAATTGTGCCACTCTCTGGGATGCTGTTGCTGCAACTGCCTCAACACAAGCTGTCTTCTAGCTGCCACTAGGTCCAAATTATGTAATTGTGCCACGCTACGGTATGCTGCTGCCTTCACACGCTGTGTCCTAGCTGCCGCTACGTTCAAATTATGTAATTGTGCCACTCTGTGGCCTACTCATGCTGCTGCAACTTCCAGGGTCTCTCTTTGTGCCACTCTTTGGCCTACTCATGCTGCTGCCAATTCCAGGGTCAGTCATTCTGCCACTCTGTCGCCTTCCAATTTTAACGACTGCTGCTGCCACTTCCAGGGTCTTTGATTGTGCCAATCTGTGGCCTACTCATGCAGCTGCCTCTTCATTCTGCCACTCTGTGGCCTACTCATGCTGCTGCCATTTCTAGGGTCTCTCTTTGTGCCCCTATTTGGCCTACTCATGCTGCTGCCACTTCCAGGGTCTCTCTTTGTGCCCCTCTTTTGCCTTCTCATGCTGCTGCCACTTTCAGGGTCTGTCATTGTGCCCCTCTTTGGCCTACTAATGCTGCTGCCACTTCCAGGGTCTGTCATTCTGCCACTCTGTCGCCTTCCAATTTTAACGACTGCTGCTGCCACTTCCAGGGTCTTTGTGCCAATCTGTGGCCTACTCATGCTGCTGCCACTTCAGGGTCTGTCATTGTGCCCCTCTTTGGCCTACTCATGCTGCTGCCAATTCCACGGTCTGTCATTGTGCCACTCTGTCGCCTTCCAATTTTAACGACTGCTGCTGTCACTTCCCGGGTCTTTGATTGTGCCAATCTGTGGCCTACTCATGCTTCTGCCACTTCAGGGTCTGTCATTGTGCCAGTCTGTCGCCTGATGCTGCTGCTGCCGCATCCACACGCTGTCTTCTAGCTGACGCTAGGTCCAAATTATGTAATTATGCCACTCTACGGTATGCTAAAATTAATACGACTCCTGCTGCCTCTCCCACTCTGTGGCCTTGAAATGTATTCCACTGCTGCCTCTTGCAGCTGCTGTTACGGTGCCACTCTGTGGCCTTGAAATTTGTTTGACTGCTGACTCTTGCAGCTTCTGTTACGGTGCCACTCTGTGGTCTTGAAATTTGTTTGACTGCTGCCTCTTGCAGCTGCTGTTACTGTACCACTCTCCTCTGCAGCAGCATGTCAGTCGTACATTTTTGGTACGTTCTGTAATCCTATTCCATTATTCAAAGCTCAAGTACACAGGAAACCCTGTTTGTTTTTGACCTCTCGAATTGTTTAAAGTAAACAATTCCAGTCCCCGGGACACTCAGCGATGAGCATGGGAGAGGCAAGATGCAGGGGCTCTCACAGGTGGTAGCACAGCTCCCTGCAGACCACCAGGTCGATCTCAAGATGGAACTCTGAACTTTCTTGGCGTCTTGGGTCAATACTGACATTTTGTCACAGTCGAGGCAAAGCTGGAGCCTTCACTGCACCTCCTCTGTCTTACGTTCCCATCCACTGGCATAACCAGCCCCGATACTGATAAGGACATATGCGATAGTTGATCTTAACCAAAAGGACGAGAATTTTTTATTACGGTCTGCTCTTCAGGGTATGTCATCATGCCACTCTCCGGCCTGATTCTGCTGTCGCCGCCGCCGACTCCACATGCCGTCTCCTAGCTGCCACTACGTCAAAATTAGGTAATTGTGCCACTCTGTGGCCTCCAAATTGTACTACTACTTCCACTGCTGCTGCCACTTCCAGGGTCTGTCATTCCGCCACTCTGTAGCCTACTCATGCTGCTTCCACCTGGCCACACTGTCGTCGTGCCACTCTATAGTCTGCTGATGCTGCTGCCACTGCTATCTCCAACCTGTCTGGGGGGGGCTCTGCTTGTATAAGCGTGTAATAGAACAGGTTCTGACGAAATGTATGTGGAATCAGTGAATTGGTGTAAAAGGCGTGCTCTTTTGGCGCTCTAGTAGGATCTTGGGCCTCTGCATGATTCTTTATAGCTGGCGCTAACATTGACCTGTATGACTGAGTTTTGGCCCCTTAACTGCCCAAATACATAAAAGTGTGCAGCGATTCTAAGAAGCCTGTTATGTGCGTGTCACACTGGCTCACAGTATTCTTCCACTACTACAGTAGAACACCGAGTGTACTCAAGCGCAATGCTGGCATTCACTGTAATGTTGATTTGTACGCTAATGCTACGCATTGTATGCTAATGCGTACGAATTTGTATGCTAATGCGTATGGATTTGTACACTAATGCGTACGCATTGTGCGCAAATGCGTACAAATTCAGTTAATTAGCATACTTTTACAAGCGAAAGGAATAAAAGAGGAGAAGTCGCGATTCTGACCTTTTTCTATTAACCAGACACCCTGTCCTCTTCCGAGCGGGGGGTGCCTGGTTTAGTCCCTTTGACTAACATTATGCTCGGTTGCTCGGCCAGAGCATCCGAGCATACGAGCACAGAAGTGCTCGCTCAACACCACTCCCTATGCATTTTACTGCAAGGCACAGTGTTCTACACCACTAGCGAGGCTCGCTGCAGCCCAGAAGTAGACGTTTTTTAACGCGATTCGCAACAAATTTATTCGGATCGAAGCAAATCTTTTCGGAAAATTCGGCGAATCAGCTGAATCGAATTTTTAAAAAATTCACTCATCTCTAGTCA
>ONZH01019417.1:0-16125 GCA_900303285.1 Rhinella marina | reverse complement strand
GATATTGTATATTTCAAAGTACAAGCCGTGTAGTAACTGAACAGACGGTGGGTATTTACACCAGGTATGTGAGATAATTAGCAAGAGAAGCACAGTACAGTGGCCTATTAAATGCCTAGATATTGTAATTCAAAGTACAAAGCCGTGTAGTAACTGAACAGGGGGGTAGTACACCAGGTAGGAGATACTTAACAGAAAACGCACAGTACAGTGGCCTATTAAATGGCCTAGATATTGTATATTCAAAGTACAAAGCCGTGTAGTAATGACAGACGGGGTATTTACACCAGGTATGTGAGGATAATTTAACAAGAGAACCACAGTACAGTGGCCTATTAAATGGCCTAGATATTGTATATTTCAAAGTACAAAGCCGGTAGTAACTGAACAGACGGTGGTATTTTACACCAGGTATGTGAGATAATACAAAGAACGCACAGTACATGGCCTTTATGGCCTAGATATGTATATTTCAAAGTACAAAGCCGTTAGTAACTGAACAGACGTGGTATTTACACCAGGTATTGAGAAATTAGCAAGAGAACGCACAGTACAGTGGCCTATTAAAATGCCTAGATATTGTATATTTCAAAGACAAAGCCGTTAGTAACTGAACAGACGGGGTATTTACACCAGGATGTGAATAATTTACAAGATAACGCACATACAGTGGCCTATAAAATGGCCTAGATATTGTATTTCAAAGTACCAAGCCGTGTACTAAATGAACAGACGGTGGATATTAACACCAGGTATGTGAGATAATTTAGCAAGAGAACGACAGTACAGTGGCCTATTAAAATGCCTAGATATTGTATATTTCAAAGTAACAAAGCCGTGTAGTAACTGAACAGACGGTGGTATTTACACCACGTAGTGAATAATTTAGCAAGAAACGCACAGTACAGTGGCCTATTAAATCCTAGATATTGATTTTCAAAGTACACAGCCGTGTCTAACTGAACAGACGGGGTATTTACACCAGGTATGTGAGATAATTACAAGAGAACGCACAGTAAGTGGCCTATTAAAATGCTAGATATTGTATATTTCAAAGTAACAGCCGTGTTAAACTGAACAGACGTGGATTCACCAGTATGTGAGAGTATTAGCAAGAGAACGCACAGTACAGTGGCCTTTAAACTGCTAGATATTGTATATTCAAAGTACACAGCCGTGTACACTGACAGACGGTGGTATTTACACCAGGTATGTGATTATTAGCAGAGAACGCACAGTACAGTTGCCATAAAGGCCTAGATATTGTATATTTCAAGTACACAGCAGTAGTGCCAAATATAGTTTGGTATGTGCAGGCACCTAATACACCATAATGCCCTCCGTCTACTCCAGCAGCTATCCCTGATACAGCAGCCGTTCTCTGTAAAGTCTATATTGTAGTAAGCTTATCAGGAAGTCCACTGTAGTAGACCTGATAAGGGCTTTATTCACGCCCTGCCTTCCAACAGCTAAAATCTGTCTCCCTTCTCCAGTCTGTCCTGACTAAGTTCACGCAGCATATGCGTACGAGCAGGAAGATGAGTTTTATGATTCGATGTCACATGGTTTTCCAGCCAATCCATGAGCGCTGTTTCCGCTGCAGCGTGCTCACGCCTGTCAACCCCCCCTGCATGTTGATTGTGAAAAAGAGCGCCAGGGAAGGTGGGGGAAACGAATTCTAAGTGGCCATCGCCGTTAACTCGATTGAAATCGAGTGTGCCGAATATCGTAGTATTCGATCGAATACCAGCTCGATCGAACACTACTCGCTCATCTCTACTGTCTACCAGTCTCTCAAATTTATCCACCCCTCAATTGAGATAGTTTTACCTTTGTGATGTTTGAGGGGTTACTTTATGCAATGTCCATTTCACCCCCCCATAAATCATCTCAAAGGGACTACAATCTTTAACTTGTTCATTCAAGAACTCTCAATTGTTTTCAGTCATTCTTTGGTGAAATTACTGGTATATTTAGGGACATTGCTCATTGCCATATTGTAAGGTCAATTTTCAATTTAGGTTCAATGTCTGACAGATAAGCTCCCATTCTCAAACCCCCTTGGGTACACTGAACAATTCTTAGTAAATTATATGATGGTGCACTGCCCAGGTCCTGATGGAGCCAAGTTGCCCCATGCCACATTTTCCACCTGTATGATTTACAGCGCTGGTGTAAGATTCTTCTTGTGAAATGCTACTAAAAATGTTTTGGAGACATTTTTGTCTCCCCTGAACATCTTCCCACATTTACTAATTAGAATGCACATAGATTTTGTCATAAATTGTGTCAAAGTGTGGAGCAATTTGGCACATCTGGGTTTAGTGAAAGTATCTGCCCCTATCCTGAAAGGATGTGTAGCTTTGCTGGAAAAGGGCATTGTCTAAAATGCAATGTTCAGTGCCAAAATTCTGTCATAAAGTAGGCCAACAAATAGTTGGTATAAAGTTAGACAAAATTGTCTAGCCATGATCACTTTTATCATCCAGCCTGAGCTACTGTGATAAATCTGGTGCATGTCTAGATAGCCCATCCAAAGACCCATTTACATGGGCTGACAATCAGGGGCAATTATTGGGAAGCAACATGGTTAGGAATGCTCGTTCTTGATAATTGTTCTATGTAAAGGTTCTGCTGATCACCTAATGAAAAAGCAAATTTTAATTTGTTGGGTGACAGTTGGATGAGCAATCGGAGATTATGCAGCTTTAATCTCCTCTGATAAACAGGCAATTATTGGGAATGAACACTATCTATAGGATTAGTAAATCTGCCCCTTTGTTCCAGAAGTCTTGATGTTTGCCTCACTGTTGGACAAACCTTACATTCTGCTCTTGCTGGAGAAGTTTGCAATAGCTTTAAATCTTCTCCACTTATGAATGATCTTCTGGACAATGAAATGATTGATGTCTAATCCTTTTCCAGATTCATGTCCATCTAGAACCAACTTTCTGAATTCAGCAGAGAGCTCCTTGGATCTAGACATAATGATACTATTCATAAATGTTTAAAGGGCTTAGTCACTTTACATATAATTTAGCCAAATGTGTTAAAAACATGTTCAACTATATGGTCAGGTACTTACATCGGTGCACTCTAGCTCTGCCACTATTCTGTTAAAGCCCATGGGTTCATGGGGTTGATTGACAGGGAGATGCATTTTACTCCTTCCTGACCAAGCATTTTTTTGTTTTTGCATTTTTGTCTTTTATTGCAATTGCAATTTCATCACAGTTTTATGAGTTTCATTGTTACAAAGTTCCCTATGTGCTAAAACTGATCTATTGCCTTCATTCTCTGTGTCAGTAAGATTACAGTGGTACCAGATTTGTGTAGTTTTTCTTGTTGTGAGGAACAAGAAATTATGATCCAGGTTAGCCATGATTTAATCATGGGAAGCATGATCCATGATAGGCATGACTTAATCACAGCCATCTGCTGACAACTAGCAGATGGAGTAAACACAGCAGGAGTCCTGCCTTTAAAGCAGGTCACTTGTATGTCACTTGTATACAATTCATGCCTTGCCCGGTCACTACGGAACCAAAGCCTTTTCATAGGAAGAACCCTCAGCAGGGAGCTATCAGCTTGTTAGACATGATACCCACTTTCCAGACATATTGGAGCCAGGAATTAATAAAGAATTATGGACTGGCTGTACATCACAAGCATAAGCCAATCATATATTCACGAGACGTGGACAGAGAGGGACAGATACATGTCCATAAGTTAGCGATCACATGTCAGGAAACGGAGATACAGGGATCTCCAAGCAGGAACCTGATAAGTGTGTCGTGTTGGTCTCCACCTGTAGCAGAACTCAGGCGGATCACTTGGTACCAGAACCCTTTCCTTGCGACCTCCCGGTCTGGAGCTATGGGCCATAATGGTTTTGTGGAGCTTTTGCTACCCAAACTGGGACGGGGGGTTGACTCCTCCCGGGGGGAACAGGGGAGTTGCCGGCTGCAGGGTAAAAGGCCACAAAGAACAGAGGCCAATTGTCTTTTTTCTGAAGGGGGGCACCTGAGCATGGTGTTGGAGAGACCTTGGGCAAGCTGCTGACATTACCTGCCCCCCATGTGGTTACAGCCAGGCTTACTCAACCCTGAAAATCATTTTAACGGACTATCCATCTCTCTGGTAACTGACTATTGTTCTGTTCGATTCTGTTGTACCATACCACTTGTATTTGCATATCCGACCGCTGTATCCATTTTCTGTATATATAGTTATATCTAGTGTGCCCTTAAGGTGATTAAATATATAATTTAATCTTGCGCTGTTCTTGTATCTCGATCGCGAATCCCCACGTCCGTGTTCTCGGTAATATTGTTATATGCTACCAAGGGTTGGCTGCTCACCCAATATAATCCGTTAACGGACCGGAATCATATCAAACCAGAGCTGGTGGCAGTACTACTGGGCTGATAGACTCTGTTTCGCTGGTCATAGCAAAAAGGGTCTCAGCTGGTCAGGATTGTGAGTGAGCATAGCACCACGCAGGGATCGTGTGGGCTACCCTCTCTCCCTTTCTGTGCCTTCCTGTGCCTGAGTGGACAGGAGGCGTCTGTGAAAAACTTTGCTATACATAACCTTACACACCCTGAGGGGGCGTGGATTGTCACGTGTTTATATCATAGGATTGAACCGTACCACGTGATCCCCACATAAGCACGCACAGGGCGGGGCTGCGGGGTGCGGTTCGTCACACTTGTGTTTTAATACTTAAAAAGTAAAAAAAAATGCTAAAATGTAAATCATTGCATCTCCATATTCTGACCCACAACTTTTTTTTTTGTTTATGTCTACCGGGTTGTGTGAAGGCTCATTTTTTTCTGTGTAATCTGCAGTTTTTATTCATACCATTTTGGTGTGTTTATGACTTTTTATGCTATTTTTTCAACTAAGTAAAGCAATGAATAAAATGGCTAATCAGCCTCACTTCATTGCTACCTGCAGGCACTCATTTTTGTACCACTTACCAGCCATTTGCAATTTTCTGTTAAATCATTAGTAGTGTGGAGCAAATCAAAGCATCTGAAGTAGAATTCAATCCGAATTTCATTGTACTTTGTGGTAACAAATCATTTTTCCCTAAAATGCCGGCTACACATGTTACAAAGTGAAAGTAAGAAGCCTGGGACCTCGATATGACCCATAGTGCCATGTATCCAACCAATCAGCAGATGGCCATCCCCATGTCACAGCCCTTTAAAAGCCTCATCCTGCGCGATCTCCGCCATTTCACTGTGATCTGGACATAGGGAGAGAAGTGACAAGCGCTAGGGATGGTGTTCAGGAAGCCTTTAATTGTGGAATATTGGATAAGGAAACTGCAGGGACAGTGTAGGGAGATCGTAGGGAGAGTTTTTACACACTTGTAGGATAAACATTGGGAGACTGCACATCATCCCTGTATAGGGCACAGAGCTATCTAATTGAACAGTGTCCACCTTTTTAAATACATAAGCAATTCTATTATGCCTTGATTCTTAAATTTGGGGTGAATAAGCATTATAATTTTACTGTTATTGGGGTGTCCACCTGCCTGTCACAGTAACTGTTTCACTGCCAGAAATGACTAACTATGGATGTTGCTGCAATGCACAGTTATGTACACCAAGATACACTCTTCCTGCAGGCTGGGATATAGCTGATAAACACGCTTCGTGACTAATTAATTTGGAACAAAGCAAATTTGTGGGAAAAATTCGGCTAAGAGTCCAAATTGAATTTATGAAAACTTCGCTCATCTCATCAGTCCAGAGCACCTTGCTTCCATTTTTTGGCACTCCAGTTCTTGTGTTTTCGTGCATTTTTGGGTCTCTTGGCCTTGTTTTCACCGAACTAAGCACAAAAACATTCCTATGGGATGCAGAATAATGGCAGCTAGTGCTGAGGATTTATAAGTCTAAATTTTGAAATATTTGGCTGTAAAAGAAGCAGTTTGTTTGCAAATGGCTGAAGAATGGTACATAAGTCAACAGTGAATTATGTCAGAGGTTTGTTGCATGTTTGGGGCTGCATTTTAGCAAATGGAGTTCGTAATTTAATCAGGATTAATGCTGTCTTTCTGGGATCCTATGAAGAGACAAAAGGATTGGAGCAAGCCTACATCCACAGATTGCAGCGACAGGGCCACAGGGTGTGCTTGAACGCGAGTGACTGGATGGAGACAATTAACTTCTGCCAAAGCAGCCTGCAGTCCTTTTTGTGTTACTGTCAAATGTTCTGTACATTTTCTCCCTCCCAAGGGCTGACACTTTGCTGCTCTTGTAGTCTGTAGGGGAGTTGGATCTCCCTACAGGACCTTCTCATTGCTGCTCTAGGTGTTCACTTCACTGCAGATAACTATTTCCTCCGGAAGAGGAAGGGTGGAGCCAGCCCTGCCTAGCCACTTGGAACCTCCCACTCCCTATACAACCTTATGGGACTAGTAGTACATTGATATTTTCAATGCTTTGCAGTGAGCTCCAAGACACTGCAAGAAGATTTGGGGTTAGTTCTCCAAAATGTGTAGAACAACCTCCCTGCTGAGTTCCTTCAAAAACTGTGTGCAAGTATACGGTACCTAGAAGAAATGATTGCATTTTGTTAATTGATAAAAAACATTAACACATCTATTTTTACAACATTCTTACTTTGCTGCATTTTTTCCGCACCTGCCTAAAACTTTTCCACAGTACTGTAGTTGACCATATTCCCATTTAAAAGACATTTGACTAAATGAACCAAGTCTCCTATGCCAATTGCACACCCTTTCTCTCAAAAAAATAGATGCGAATGGTACAGTATGCAATGTGATAATGCCCCTTTAGCGCCCTTCTCACAGTAATAATGGCCCTTTTTGGATCTAAACAGTAGGTTGTGCTTATGTTGAAGCACCATTTTACCCGAGTTTGCTGAAATCATAGTAAATACACTGTGGTTTTCCTTGGAAAGCCGTTGCAAGAAAAGCACAAGACGGCTGCAGTGTGTGAACACAGCCTTAGGACAATACCTATATGTTGAGGAGGGTCTGTTGACCATAAGCTGATCATAAATTGTCCCCTACTGGGATCTTCAGTCATTAGACGCACTCTGTGGGGAATCATGACAATAAGTGCTGAGTTTCCCTGCAGCACCTCCACTGGTGAAAATAAGCATTACCTAGTGCCTGTTCAATGGGTTACAGTATCTATGCAATTCAGGGCAGGAGAGGACCAGTCCTCCAGAGTGACAGAGGTTCTTTGTGAGATAAGAATCCTGAAAAGAGAGCCACCCCCTAATTTGGTAGATGAAAATTGACTTTCTAATCTAGACAATACTTATAAGAAGGACACATATGCTGAAACTAATCTATACCTTATAATACCTTTATATGGCAGATAGGACCTGTTCTGTGAGTCAAACTAACTACAACATGCCATAACATTATGATCAGTGGTTATCCAACATCTATGAAGGGGCCAAAGGAATAATTTTCTGCCAAGCAGGAGGACTGAAGCAAGCAACCCCTCACCATAACAACAGTCTTTTATGTATGTTTTATGTATTTATGATGGTTCTGGAAGATATGGTCCTACTGTATAATAGCATGGAGAATGTCAGATATTAGAGGTGTTGTCGGTTCGAGCTGAACCCGGACGTACCCTTAATTTCACCCAGGCAGCCTGCCTGACAAGACCATTGGAGCATTTTATGCTCCGATGCTCTCCTTTGCCCTGTGCTAAATCGTGCAGGTCAAAGGCATTTAGCCCAGTTCCAGTGACGAACCGGGCTCTGCCAGGCGGAGGCTTCCACCCAGCAGTGAGCCTGGTGACGTCACCGTAAAACGGCTAGGGCAGCGCTAAAGCCGGCCCATCAGAGCCGGCGACGCCACCGAACACACTGCCGGGCGGAAGCCTCCGCCTGGCAGTCTGTTATGATAAACAAAAAAAAACCCTTGCCCTGCACGATCCAGCGCTGGGCAAGGGAGAGCATCGGAGCATGAAATGCTCTTGTCAGGCAGGCTGCCTGGGTGAAATTAAGGGTATGTCCGGGTTCAGCTCTGAACCTGGACAACCCCTTTAAGTGTGGACAAGCATCTACTAAGTGCTCCTCAAACAGAGCACAAGACCTAGGATGCAGAATTACTAAACCTTGGGGCAAAACCCCTATTTATGGTGGCAGAACGAAGATACAGGTATCATTATGTAGATGAACAGTAGGGATTTGGGGGTTTTACTGTGCAGTGTTTATTACCTAAAAAAACTTGTACATAAGGAAAAGTCTTAGATAAATCATATTTTTGTGAGCACTTCACAGTTTCTTTCCAAACCTCCTCTGTAATGCAGCCTTCACATCCTTGTTTTTAAAGCTATAAATCATGGGGTTTAGTAGAGGTACAGCAGCCATATTAAACAGTGCATAGAGTTTTTTAGAGTCAAAATTGCTTGATGAGCTTGGGACCAAATACTGACTAATTAGAAGTGTATAGAGAAGGACGACCACTGTGAGGTGTGAGGAGCATGTGTAAAATGCCTTACGTCTACCATGACTGGTATGGATCTTCAGTATTGCAACTATGATAAAAATATAAGGAGTAAAAGTGAAAAGAAATGGGGCAATAGTGAACAGAAACAACCCTTCAATGAAGAACAATATGTCCAAAATGGAGGTATCACTGCAGGTGATGTTCAGCAACGGGACAATATCACAGAGGAAGTGGTTGACCTCAATGGAGGTATAACACGAAAAACTGGATAATATCCCAACAAGAGGACTTACAAAGAGAAAGCCCAAGGTCCAGCATGAAGAAACCAACAGAACACATGTCCTATGGTTCATGATCAGATGATAGCTTAGAGGCCTACAGATTGCCACATAACGATCATAACTCATGGCTGCCAGTATGAACAACTCATGGACTGTGAAGGATCCAGACATGAAGGACTGTGTCATACATCCATGAAATGAAACAGTCATATCCCCAGTAATGAAACTTATGAGGATCTTATGCAGACTGCTGGTGGTGGATGCCATGTCGACAATGGACAGGTTAGCCAGGAAAAAGTACATAGGCGTGTGCAGATGAGCGTCCATGCAGATTAAGATGAGAATGACCATGTTGCCTCCAATGGTCATGAGATATATGAGCAATACTACAATGAATATGGCAATTTTTAATTCAAGGACCTCTGTGATTCCTTTAATGATGAAATATTCAGTGGTGGTCCCATTCACATACATTTATATGATCAAATCTGAAAAGACAAATCATACACATAGAGAACCATTTCCAGAATGCTTATGGGGGTCTTCATACACTTTGGTATATAGTTACCTCTCAATGGATTGTATATTTTTTACATGGATTGTACCATTACGACAAAACCAACTTATATGCCCTATTAGAGCATTTGGATTTCATGGAGGGAGGAAGGAAACTCTGCTTGTGGCATCCCTATAATAGCCATGTCAGAGATTTGTACCCAAGACTGGTGGATTGTGTATTATATTGTTGTCAAGGTATGGTCAGTGACATGTACTGTATGTGGCCCTGTGCCTGGGTAAACAATAATAATAGTAGTAGTGGTAATAATAATAATACCAATAATAATAGGAGTAGAGATGAGCGAATCTATTCATAGATTCGATATGAATCTTCATTATTTCCTACACCGAAGCGAATCAGAATCTTTTCAGATTCGCTTCGGAAGATTCTTCTTAAATCTTTGTACGCTAGCGCTACGTACGCATCATATAATTTGTACGCTAATGCTACGCATCTGATAATTTGCATGCTAATGCGTACGTATTCAGTTAAGTAGCGTACTTTTACTGTATGTTCGTTATTTGTGCGGGCCTAGACAATAATATGCTAAATCATCTATGCACTTTGTACACTCATGCGTACGTATTCGCGGGAAAGATTGCAGAACATGAATATATTTTAACGTAACTTGGAACGAATCGAATCTTATTCGAGGCAAATCTTTTAAAAAATCCGGCGAATATTCACCAAAGCGAATCTTTGAAGATTTGCTCATCTCTAAATAGTAGAATAAATACTACTAATAATAATAACAACAATAATAAAAAACAATAGTAAAAACAATAATAATAATGATAGTACTAAAAATAATAATAATAATAATAATAATTATAATAAAAACAATAATAATAATGATAGTACTAAAATAATAATAATAATAATAATAATAATAAAAACAATAATAGTAATAATAATAATAATTTGTATTATAGTTATTACTGTATATTTTTATTGAACATAATTTACAAATAAAAAAAATAGAAACATGAGGGACTGAACGAAATAACTATAAGACTACTTTCACACTAGAGTTTTTGTTGGATCGGGCAGGGTTCAGCAAAAACGCTTCAGTTACTGATCATACAACCGTCTGCATCCGTTATGTATGGATCTGGTTGTATTATCTTTAACATAACCAAGACAGATCCGTCTTGAACTCCATTGAAAGTCAATGGTGGACGGATCTGTTTTCTATTGTGTCAGATTGTGTCAGAGAAAACGCTCCGGATCCCCAGGACGGAAAGCAAACTACAACATGTTGCGGTTTGCTCTCCGATCTGGGGACGCAACTAAACTGAACGGAATGCATTCTTAAGCATTCTGTTCTGTTCAGTTCAGTTTTGTCCCCATTGACAATGAATGGGGACAAAACTGAAGCCCCTATGACGGAACTCAATACCGGAGAACTCTAACGCTAGTGTGAAAGTAGCCTTACAGAAAATATTCTGTGAAAAACCTTCTACCAGTGCAGATCTATATCATATTTTTTTTTCATTATTTTTAGTATATGTTAGTCTTTTTTAATCACTATCATCAGTGTTATAATTTTTACTACAATTTTCTATAATAACAATTAGAAATATGATAATGACTAGTATATGTAAAACTTAGAATAGATTGACTTCAAAATGGATATTTTAAAGCAGTTTTAAATAATTTTTTGTGAATGAATGAATAAATAAATACATTAAAGAAGAGAATGACACAAAGATTTGATTACAACAATCAGAAAATGTATGTATTAGGCAAATTAATGTTTTCAGTTTTTAATCATCATATAATAATTGCACTATAAGAATAATAGTAATTCCAATTTTTGTATTGTATTTATTATTTTAGTTATTATCATTAGCAAATTGCAATTGTTATTCCATTATATACTATTGAAAATAAAAATGTATTTTTAATTGAGCTGTGCATTACTTTATATGATGAATGGGTTACATTACAGGTTATGCTGAAGGATTAGTTAAATTAAACATATTTATAAAATATTGCTTAACTTTTTTTTAAATAAAAATCGCATTTTCTTTCATTTTGAGATGAAAATTACATGACTATTTACATGGACCACTTTGTTTTTCTTTTAGTATTTTCTACTATCCTAAAATTATCACAAGTTTATCGATTTATGTATTGATTTTAAGGTGTTAAACACTATGGGCATCCAAATACAGAAAAAAAATTGGGTTAAAAATGAATGCCTTTTTTTTTTTGTAAATGTGGTTAAAGCAAGCTGAGCTTACTCTGCCAGTAAGTTACCTCAACTATGAAAGCTATTTTAATATGGACACCTACAGTATAATAAAACATGTATATCCTAGCATCCCCTCAGGTAGGTTACCATACGCTACTTACAGCAAGAACTTTGAATGGAGATCCAGTAAGAGGCCCAGATGTTAGAACCGGTGGTGAATTATCTGTATTCAATTGCTGATTATTAGGCTACATGTGAGATTATATATATATATATATATATATATATATATATATATATATATATATACTAGTAACCATGGGTTAATAAAGATAATTAGTCCCTTGGGGCCAAGAAGAACAGACCAGAATCACGTCCTCATTAATGGATAGTCCCAGATGAATGATCAGGCGGTTGTATGTACTGTAGATGGATAAGATATCTCGTTTTCACCATATGTGTGCATATAATATTATTAAATCAACTTTTTCTGTATTTTTCTGATTAAAGGAGTGACTTTTTAGCAAGAAATAAAATCTTGCTAACAAGTCTTTGCATCTTATAATACGACCAGGAGCTCCAGACACCCCAACGGCTTATATATTATATCTGTCAGCTAATCTAACTATATGTAAACCAATCCAGGGCTACATAGTGCTGTCAACCACTGTTAGTATTATGTTTATTTCTAAAGAGCAGAAGATAAACTTTGATTCATGTGCAAATGTGGTCTCAAAGTGCCCAGTGAGAAATGTACAACTGTTATAGGAGCCCAGGCAGGCCTGCTGCTGGAGCCCAAGTCTTCCTCTTCACTTGTTCCCTGTACCTGCTCTTGCTTCACCCAGCCCGCCCTTCCACTGTGACAGTTGATCCTTTCTCAACTCTGGGCGTCTGGTCAGCATTGTCTCCCAGTGAAATCAACTGTCCGCGCTTGAGCACTGAACACCCCGCATTTGGCATCAGCCTCACTATAATTAGTACGTATGCGTAGGGATGAGCGAACCTGAACTTTTCTGGGTTCGGGTTCGTGCACCAAACCGGCCAGAGTTAAAGGAGGATCGTGACGTCACAGTGGAGGGGACCAGCAGGTGATACTGTCTAAGATTTTATGTGATAGACCTACACAACATAGCAAGTCAAAAGAAAATGATACCTGACCCTAAACATCCAGCCAGAGCTATAATGGAAGGGCTTAGATCATAGATTCATGTGTTAGAATGGCCCAAAAGTCCAGACCTAAATCCCATTGAGAAGCTGTGGCAAGACTTGAAAATTAATGTTCACAGATGCTCTCCATCCAATCTGACTGCGCGTGAGCTATTCTGCAAAAAAAAAATAAAAAATGAGCAAAACTTTCAGCCTCTAGATGTGCAAAGCTGTAGAGACAGACCCCAGCTGTAATTGCAGTGAAAGGCGGTCCTACAAAGTATTGACTCTGGGGGCTGAATACAAATGCACACCACACTTTCCAGAGTTTTATTTATTTGTAAGAAACAACAGTGCTTTACTGAAGGTGGCACCAAAATGTACAACCTCACAGTAGATGTCACAGTTCAGATAATGCATGGACCGGCGGATCTTTCATAGGTTGCAATTTGCACAGTTCTTACAGTTCTATAGGCTGAAAAGATAGTAGACAGGTTAAATGTTCCCTGAGTCACTCCTGAATAAACAATGCAACCTCCCTAATTAAACCAAAGGACCCCCCTCCTCATTTTAATCTTCCTCTCGCCGGTCCCTTTAATCTCCCACTTGTGCAGTCTTGTATGTAAAGTGTCATGTGCAGTACAGTGGGATTGAACAGTGCTCCATGAGATATTCAGAGCTTGGGATTTGTTTTTATAACCAAACCCTGCTTTACACTTCTCCTAAACTTTATCCCTGACCTGTCTGGTGTGTTCCTTGGTTTTCATGATGCTGTTTGACGACTAATGTTCTCTAACAAACCTCTGAGGCCTTCACGGAACAGCTGCAGTTATACTGAGAATACATTACACACAGGTGGACTCTATTTACTAATTAGGTGACTTCTTGAAGGTAATTGGTCACACTGGATTTTATTTAGGGGTATCAGAGTACAGGGGGCGGAATACAAATGCACACCAGGCTTTGTACGTAGATCTTTATTTATTTATTAATTGTATTAATTTATTTGAAAGCCACATATCATTTTCTTTTCACTTCACACATACTTGCTACTTTGTGTTGGTTATCACATAAAATCCAAATAAAATACATTTAAGTTTGTGGGTGCAACATGAAAAAAAATATAAATAAATCCAAGGGCTATGAATACTTTTTCAAGGCACTATAATATAGTGACATCTCCTTTGATGTAGACATTCTCTTTTCTCATCTTCTCCCCCAAAAGCAGACCACCATGATGAGTTAGAATCCTTACATCTTAGAATCCTTACTTTTAAAACTTCCTCCTCCACCTGGTGCCCTAACATTGTCATCCTGCAGCTACCATCAATTTTGTGCCCTCTGTGCTCCATAATGCCCCCAAATACTATACTGCATAAAAAACAGTGGCATGCAGACAGTCTGATAGCCTGAGGACTAAAAGGTTGGAAAGTGCTACCCGGGAGGAGCCCCAACACCAGGAAATGCCCTGAGGGAAGAAAGGCTGTGCCCTCTATTTGTAGAATGGCCCATGGAGAGTCAGGGTGAGGACTGTCAGCGTGAGCTGTAAGTTCTACTATCACGATCATA
Organism: Rhinella marina; assembly: GCA_900303285.1. Lineage (NCBI taxonomy): Eukaryota > Metazoa > Chordata > Amphibia > Anura > Bufonidae > Rhinella > Rhinella marina. Next base: position 1,918 of record ONZH01019417.1, on the reverse strand, counting down.
GCCACTACTGCGTCTCCCATCCCCCATTCCTGGGCATGCTGCATACCTAATATAAAAGCACTTTAACTATTTAGCAGTGAAACAGTGGCCCCTCCATCAGCCGCCATTTGTAGGTTGTGAACAACACACTAACAATAGGGAATATATAGAGATGAGCGAATCGATTCATCGATTCGTTGATTCGTATCGAATCTTGGGAATTTTTAGCTGCGAAGCGAATCCAAATATTTGGTGATTCGCTTCGGCTTTGTATGCATTCGCTACGTAGTTTGTCCTATCAATTATACGCTATTCCTAAGTATAAGTTACTTTATACGCTGTTGCGTACTAATTCATTTCATTTGCGATGCAGACTCCTCCCTGGTAGCTCTGCCCCCTTCTCCAGCGCGCGAGGAGGCAACTCAGGAAATTAAGATGGTGACACAGCGAGGCCCTGACTGGGGAGGCATGGTGTGGGGCACTGACCCCTATGAGGAGAAGGAACCGGAGGAGATCTACGTCTCTCAACATGTCCGGCAGCCTAAGATGTCGGGCAGGAGGCGGCAGGAGTTCCCGCTCCGCCGCGGAAGGACTACTCCCTTTGGCAAAATTCAATGGTCCCTGAGGCTGTCACCCGGAACGCCCTGACCCTCTGGGAATACAAAAAGCTGGTAGAGGAGTGGGTTGTGCAGGTTTTGGAGCTCCCACAGTTCGGTGGCCCTAAGCTGGAGCGCCGAAGGGGAACCGTTATTTGGTTCAACGTGGAGAGGGGAGTCAGTTTCATCGGCGATGAGGAGACGGCGGAGGAATTATATGTTAACCGCCGTTCGGTTAAGCGGCTGTATCTTCCGCCCGTACGCCACAATCTCCACGCAGGGGATTACGTGGAGTATACCTCCATGAAGAGCCTCCAAGGCCCATTTTCTACTGGGGTGAAACTCCTTAAGCAACCAGCTACTCCTGCAGCGCCCCCAGAAGACTGGACTGAGGAGGCCCAGGCCGCAGAAGAGGCTCGGTGTTCCCATGAGACCAATGATGGGACTCTACGATCTGAGGAGAAATCTCAAACTCATCTGGAACCCCTGATACCAGATTTGCCACCGCCGCCGATCCTTCATGTGGGACAGGTGACCACCAACAGTTGTGTACCAGCCATCGGTGGTACAATACCAACTGCCATGGCAGGTGCAGGCCGCACAGTCCGCCGCTCACGGAAGACCGTTACCAGAGCCCTTACAGCCGGAGATTCTGTCACCTTGTATGCCGGCGGGAGGATCTGGCCACTACAAGGTAATGGGCAAAGCCCAAGTTGCCATGGCCCTTGCCAGTGTGACCGCCCGGTCACTACCAAGACCATCCCTGAGAGGTCGTGTGGGTCTGCTGCCACAGCTAGTGTCGCTTTCATGAGGCAGGAGCGCCCTCTCATGTCTTTTAGCTCCAGCAGTGAAGAGGACCCGCTGGCCTAAGGATCCTGCAGCTTTTATGGGAGCCACAACGTGGACTTAACTTGAAGGGTGAGCACTAGTTGGCGTGTGCTTTTATTTTTGTTGCCCTGCTTTTGTCCTCACCCAGATGGACATGGATTGTCAGGACTCCCCCCATCAAAATAAAAGTTTTAACCAAGTTGCGCATACGTGCACCTCATCCCTTTTTTCCCCCTTTTCAGGTTATTGGGAAGCCCCTTGAAAGATGGTTTTTTAAGGAACCTTTGCTGCTATTTTTTTACCCATTTGGATTACAATTTTACCTATGTGGATTACAAATTGCAACTGAGTTTGGGACTCTGCTCCAGTTCTATGACAAGCGTCAGAAGAAAAGAGACTTAAACGTGTCTGTGAGCAGACTAGGTAGGTGATATTTAAAATGTTTACATTATACCTATAATGTATTTGCACTATATTGTTTGCACTAATGTTTTTACCTTCAGCAACGTTTTCAA
>ONZH01019416.1:0-117664 GCA_900303285.1 Rhinella marina | reverse complement strand
AAGTCATCCTGGGGTTCACCCCCATGCTGTAAACTGCAATCTCAGTCAAACTATGTAATTTAGGGGTTCACCACCAAGGTGTGCCAGACTACAGTTCTAGCGGGTTCACCCACAATCTCACAGACTGTCATTCAGGGGTGCACCACCATGCTTTTTCAAACCAATTGTTTCTGAGGGTCACCTCCAGGCTCTCACCCATGATTTTTTGGATGCTCGCCACTACACTGTCGCCCAAAATTGTCTTGAGGGTCACCGGAGGCCTCTCCCCCACAACTTCAAGGAGGGTTACTACCCGGCTCTGGCACACATTATCTTGAGGTGCACTAAAAGGCACTGAATCCACCCACGTGTGGAGACTAATAGGTGGGTGCAGTGTGCGTCTTAGCTCGTCTGGAATTAGGAAAGCTGGACACTGTGCTTGGAGGTCTTTGTGTCTGCCGTGGACAGGGTGGTTGGGTGGTGGGTGCGTGTTTGCCCGTCTGGGATGGGGAGAGCTGGGCACTGTGCTGGGAGAACTTTGTGTACGCTGTGGACTACTGGGTGGGTGCGGGGAGGGAGACGCTTATGCCTGCGTCCTGGGGCGGGGGATAGGACAGCAGTGCCAGCATGGGCAGTGGTGTCACCCGCAGGCGGTGATGGACTTTTGTTGTACCTAGTTGGGTGCTTTCCTAACATGTGCCAGCGCATGTGCCTTGCCCATCTTGGTCTGGGTCAGCACAATTGTCTTGAGGGTCACCACCAGGCTGTTGCCCAGAATTTGGCGTAATGGTACGATTAGGCAGCCTCAGAGGCATCCATGTATGCTGTCTCTGCTGTTTCCTGTCCATTTCCGTGGTGTTTCCATCATTTTCTGAGGTTTCCAGGTTTTCACGCAACCTTCCCTGTGCAGAGCTTTGGTCCCCTGCAAAAAATGCCCGAGTCTCCCATTGACTTCAATGGAGTTCGTTATTCGAAACGAGCACCCGAGCATCGGGAAAAATTTGACTCGAATAACGAGCACCCGAGCATTTTAGTGCTCGATCATCTCTAGTCCTCATGCATTCTGAATGGAAAGAGATCTGGTAAGGATGAATTAGGATGTCTTCCATTCCGGCTGCATTCCTTTTTGTGACCGGACACAAAACCACTGCAAGCTGCTGTTTTGTGTCAGGTCATAAAAAAAGTAAAAAACGGATCTCACACTGAAAACAATGTGCCTAAAAAACTAGATCCGTCATCCATTGACCTTCAATGTATTTAGTGCGAATCGTTTTTTTTTCCGTTTTGATTTCACACAACTGCATCCTAATGGAACGGATGCATCCTGATGTGCAAAATCAAAACTGATCCATTTAATTCCGGTATTGAGATCCTCTGCCGGATCTCAATATCGGAATTTCCAACAGAAGTGTGAAAGCAGCATAAGGGAATGCATGAGCATAAACATTACTGATATCAGGACTGAGGTCAAGCCAGGTCCATCCTTTACATACATTGACAGATCATATGGTTATCTGAATAAATGTCTTGAATAATTTTTTAGCTACAGATCTTCTCTATGCTCACACGCTGCTTGGAAGAGCAGTTCCATTTGCCACAGCAGGTGACTGTTACAGCGCTGCCAAGTGTCCACAGGTAAATGTATCTCTATGTGGCATGATTGGACTACTGCAATCTTAATGGAATTATTGGCTGCATGTGAATTGTTAACATTTTCTTTTTCTGTCATAGGGGCAGTTCAGTATCAATCTTTCAGGAACCGGTTTTCGAGTATCAGACACTGCCAAATGGATTGCTCAGGGGAATTATGCAAGTGTCAGTATTCACAGATCACAGGTATGATACATTGTGTCATGAACAACATAAATTTCACCTAGTCACTCTTATTGCCAATACATACATATGCATAAGTACAATTTTTACAAATCTGTTGTTGATTTCAGTTCTGGAAATACTTGACATGCAAACTTTTATCAGGAAGATCCCAGTTGTGATATTATTACTTCTGTCAATATCACTGTCATATTATTCACTTTTTATGGCATTTTAAAATTAAAAGTGAAGATACAGTTTGTACAGATATGATCTATGTATGTTAAACATAAATATAACACATGAGGAACCAATATCAGCAGGTTTAGTTTTCACCACATTCTCTGTTCTATACTCACCCCAAATGCCCCCCCCCCCTTGCTTGAAACATGGTCTCTCCTGTTTCTTTGGGTCCCTAATATGCCAAACCTTATGTTTTCATATTTGTGTGTGATAATAATTTTAAACCACATACTTTCTGTATTGCATTTATATTTTTTTTCTAAAATTATTCACTTAGTTACTTGCCAAATAATTTCACTCACATTACATGTTTTCAGTATGTTGCACTAACCTAATATTAGCAGTGCTAAACCAATAATTTGGTCTCTGATCATTTTTATTTCCAATAATTGTACTACTTTTATGAAACAAACTGGTTTTAGGGTGTCATAAATGCAAAAGCCAGGTTAATTGTTGTGTAGGACATTCTAAAGAAGTACAGTGTTCCCTTAAAGGGGTTATCCCACGAAAAATGTAAAAAATGAAAATCAGACATCATATAGTCCATAAGAGCCTCTTGCTAACAAAGCTAGAAGCAGCCCTGTACCTCACATGGATCCAGTGATCTCTACATTCAGTGCTCTGCTAGATTTATATCAAGCTGACAGCTAGAGTGTCTTTTCTGCTGGAGCTAAGGGGGTGTGTCTCAGCTCTACCCATCACAGCTGGAGGCGTGTCCATGCTCTCCCTATCACAGCTCAGGAGACAGTTGAAAGATTAAACTGAGCATGTGCGGCCTTCTCAGTGAGCAGGTCAAAGAAATAAGAAATTAAGTGGTCCTATACAGATACATTTTATTGAATAACTCAGTAGCTATACAAAATTTTTAATTACATGCAATTACAAAAGTATTCAGATCCAGGTGCTGGTTTGAAAACTGTAGAATATTTTTCGTGGGACAACCCCTTTAAGATACAATGACCTCAGGATACAATATTTTCCACATACAATGGTATTTTCTGATCCATCATAAGTTGAAACTAGACTCAACATACAATGTCTCAGACTCAGATCCAACCAATCAAGGTCACTTCTCTGGTGAAATAGCGGTATTAGCTGCTAGTTAGCAGATATTCCTGACTGTTATATGTAAGAACTTGTTTTATGATCTTCATTTTCTCTTATATTGGATGACATTTTGGAGCTTTGGAACCAATTATTCAACTTACAATGGTTTCAGCATATAATGGTCGTCCTGGAACCAATTAATATTGTAACTTGAGGGTCTGAGGTTATTGTCATCCACATTTTCCATTGTACCTCAGATGACCAAGGTTGAAGTTTAACTTATTTTCACACTTCTGAACTTGGTCTATCCCTATATTTACCAAATTTCTCCTGTAGAAAAGTCTGTAGACACTCTTAGTTGCTCGGGATACTGAGATCAGAGTGATTAGCGTAATTACAACTCAGTAAATAGTGGTTTTATTAAAGTGTACAAGGTTGTCCCAATTCCAGTCCAGTTCTTAACTCCAAAAATGCACATCTCATCTACAGTAATTAGTGCAGCAAATAGATCACAAGCTTCTGAGCTTTTTAACGTTTGTGGTGCTAGTTTACAAATAATCGATAAGTCCTTATGAATTCAATGGCCCGTCGGTTCAATGATAACAGTAGATATTACAGTTAATTTAATAGGAAATATAAATAGAGAATTATTTAGAATGATTATCTCTGATGGGTCCAAGTAACTTCAGTCTGTGGGGACTTTAGATCTGCTACAATATGAGAACAAAAAAGTTCCTTGACCATACCAGTTTTACGTCCTCAACACTAAACTAAATTGTACTGTTGTTTACCATACGAATAGTTGTTGATCATGTCTTTACTTTAGGATGGGACTAAAATATATGGAAGATGTGGAGGTTATTGTGGAAAATGTGTTCCCCATTCAACTTTTGGTCTCCAGATTCAAGTGCAAGACCGTTAAAGGACTCCTTATTTACATGAAAATTATTGCCTTTTTTCCTGTTTTTTTTTTTTTTTTTAAATAACTTGTTATATGGTGTCCTAATTGTGGGCAGCATAAACTAGTGACAGACCCCCTTGGCAAAACACTGGGTTACGTTCTTCATGAATATCAGGATTAGAGATGAGATGATCATCTTAGAATTCTTTATCTTTACCCATGACATGTTGTCCCTGAAGCTGAGGACACTCTGCCTGCCCCCTGATTGACAGGGATGAACTTCATGGCCAGCACTCACAATCTGGCACCTGCAGCACTGCTCAGAGTTGAGGCGCAAGCGCACAGACTCAACTTCTGTTACTGGAGCAGCTACTGTTCATGCTCTGCTACCCTGAAGTGTAGCACTGTGTGCACAGTTGCTGCTGCACTAGTGGAAGTAGAGCCTATATACTTGCAGCACTACTTGGAGCAGCAGCACAAGTACGAAATTGTTAGGGCTGGCCAAGATGTTTGGCCCTGTCAATAAAGAGGCAGGGAAAGTGTCATCAGCTTGGGGACAACCCACTATGGGTGCAGAGCTCTGCTTGTTAAGATGATTCACTCATTGATATTTATTTATGAGTCTTGATATTTATGAGCTCACAGTATACGCTGCCCACCTTACACTGATCCAGAAGCTTATGGATATCAAACTCATTGGCATATGCTGGAGCTGTTTGGACTTTGTTATTAGCTTAAACTGATGACAGGTTCCCTTTAACATGTGTGAAAGATAGATATTCTTATTTAGCCAATACAATTGTCAGGTGTCAGTCTCTGAAATTTCAAGGACAGATTATGAGATACAATATGCAAATACACTAAATTCACTTTAAAGGGAATCTGTTACCTCAATGTTTGACTATTATCTACAGCAATACATGTGTAGTACTGCAGATATGGAATCCAAATCATTATTTTTTATTTTTATTATCAAAGCTGCACTGAGGTAGACAGTCTGGACTGCTGTGCTGCCCTAACATAATGGAGAGGACACCTGTGTGCATGCACAACATTCCTAACATTTAAAAGCAGTTCTGTGCGCTGAAAGCTGGTATCTGTGGTACTACTCATGTTTTACTGTAGCTAATGGTCCAAAATCAGGGTAATAGATTTCCTTTAATGGAGGCTACCATGTATAATTCTTTTTAGTTGCAAAGTATATTTATAGTAGTCAGGAAATCAAAATTTGCAGGTTACCTCTGGCGCTGATGGATATAGGTGTGTGGGCCAAAGTAGTACTACACGTTGCATTGCCACAACTGCGCCTTGATCAGGTGTAAGCAATAAAGGAAAAGCAGAGGTTTAAATACAAGTTTAAGCAGGAAAACAGCAATAGATGGAGGTTAAAAGGAACAAGGTCAAAGGAAGCTGGTACCAAATGGCAGACGGTCAAAGAGTAGTTAATATCAAAAGGAAGATGTTCTGAAGAAAGAGCTGATACCAAGAGGAAGGTCAAAAGGAAGATGAATATGTAGATTCATCAGCTAATGGGAAAATTCATCAATGGGCATACCGATATATTTATCTCAGAACATAGTTTTAAAATATTGGCTCTAAAACCAGTTATCATGGGATATGCACAGGCAAAGAGTCAGTACGTTGATCAGGTGAAGGTTAGGACAGATGGTACCGGGTCAAAATTATTAACAGGCAGAAGTCAGACATGGGAGGTCAGAATACATGATAAGCACACCATTGCATGACTAGACAAGCTAGGAACCTTTTGGTCAGGCACATTCCCATATGAGAGGGTGCCATATATACCTCAGGGAATGCCGTCATACGCTATAAACCAATTAGCTCATGCCAGGAAGAGCGTGTACACCCTATGAGAGCATGTACCAGCCAGAACAGGAGGGAGGAGGCAGAGAGCTTCGGGAGTGGTGAGCACATGAATAAATGACAGATGCCAAAGTGCAGGGCAAATGTATTATAAAACTAATAAAAGCAGATATTAATTAAATGATATCAATAAGACAGATACACAAAACACATATACTGATTGACAAAAATAGAAATGTCAGATTGTTGAAAACTCGATATGCAATTATGCAGATATGTGAATGATTACAGCTGTCTGATTAGACACTGGATCTTGCCACAAGAGGGCAAGTACTTTCCAAACTGCCCTATAAAAAAGGTTCTCAGAGGTTACTTTTGTGTAGTGTACCTCTTGTTGAGAGATCATTGACTGCTACACATGCCTCTACAATGTTTCTAGAAGACATTTTGCCCAGTTGACAGACCGAGGGATCAGGTAATACTTGTAGTCGGGAAACAGACAGAGCTCAGGGCAGGCAGATAACATGCAGGGTTAGTCACAGCACTCGTGCCTGCCTGGAGGGATGGGACAGTGGTGGGCATGGACCTCCATTGCCACAGTGCCAGAGGTGACCCACAAATTGTGATTTGATTTTATCTGTTATATGGCCATATTGTGGGCGGGCTGTGCTGCGGTTGATTCAAGATAAAGATTCTGTACTAAGATCATCAGCTGTTTGTGTGTACATGTACACATTATACATACTGTACACATAATGGAGCACCTTATCTTATTTTACTTGCAGTGAAAATATATTTAAAATGATTGTTTCCTGTTTGGGTATATGTTAGGATACCCCTCTGTGGTCACCTATTAGCCAAAATAAAGGTCTTGCTAGGGTGGACCCATAAATTACATGGTCAGCATGTAATATTAGATTTAACTGCATAACCCTATTATATGCCAGCTTAATTTGACAGGAACCATACCAGACATTCAAGACTTTGAGATGTTTGTGGTGTGGCATATTAATTATTTTCTTTATAGTTATTTTAATAACATAAATATTATATGTATGAGGCCCCATTCACACGGCCGTATAAATAGTATCTATATCAATATTTGGAATAGATGCGCCCCAATTCATCTCTATGGGAGCGGGGAGCCGCCGCACGGAGCTAGCTCTGTGCCGCGGCTCTGTTGAAAAATATGAAGCATGTCCTATACTTGTCCGCATACACGGACAAGTATAGGCATTTTGAATGGGGCCACCCGGCGTGTGTTCCGAGCTATGCGTTACACACGCCGGGTGGCCACCGTATTATTGCGGACCTGCAATAATACGGTCGTGTGAATATATGATATGCCCTATACACACAAAAAATCCAGGCTTAAAGGGGTTCTCTGGGCTTTTAATATTGATGACTTATCCTCAGGGTAGGTCATCAATATCAGATTGGTGGAGATCTGACAACTGGCGCCCCCACCAATCAGCTAGATGAGGAGATGGTGCACGCAGTGTTCACGTGCCGTCTCCCATTTCTCTTCCTGCTGCTGCTATGTTTACGGAAAAGCAGCAGCAGAGCAGGAAGATAGATGAGAGACGGCACATGCACACTGCTCACGCCATCTCCTCATACAGCTGATCGGCTGCTGGTTGCCAGACCCCCGCCAATCTGATGTTGATGACCGCTCCTGAGGATAGGTCATCAATATTAAAAGCCCGGAGAACCCCTTTAAGATTTTATTAACAGTGGCTACTGTTCAGTGGGTGCTGTGCTTAAAAGTCAGTCTTTACTTTAAACAAATGGGTTGATGAGTTGACCTGTAGATTGCTGGTTAAAAGAACACATTAAATAAATAAAAATATGTTCTCTCTATAATACAATGTATTCCAGAGCCACAATATGTATAACATGGCAATATATATTTTTGTGTGCTCTATACTAAAAGTCAGGATTTGTTCTATCAAGCCATTGATTATTATATATTATATATTACACATAAATTATTTTTTAATTTATTTAAATACATTATTTTGAATTATAGATGGCACTATATACATGTCAGACTTCTAGAACTGTATATAAAATGAGCATTTAAATGGTGCATTACAATTGGAATAATCAGGGCATTTTCTCAGGTATTTATTAACATTATAAAAGTTAGAGTCCTTTCTAATATTTAGTAATTGTAAAAATCCTTGAGCAAAGTTATATTGTATTAAAATGTGTTTTACTATTGTATGAAATGATTATATAAAAATCAATTGATCACGATGGCAGCTGTAACCTTACAAAGCCTTATAATTTGCATATCATAAAAACACATTACAGTCCAATTTCATTAATATTAATAGTATTCTTTTGTAACAAAATATTGATGAAACCATTTTTATGTTTTGGTGCTGACTTCTCACTGAAAAACTGTGGGAGCTCCAGTCTTGAAGGTTTTATATAATGATGAATAAAAGAATAAATTCATAATCAGCTAAAAGTATTTTTTTTAATTTATTTCCATTTCTTTAAATGAAATGTGAAATAAAATGTAAATTACACATTACTAGTGTAATATATATTTTTTATTTGTTTTCTCATTTATTTTGTAAATTAGGTGATATGAATTCATTTAAAAAATTGGCAGCATTTTAATTGTAAACATATGGTGCTTAATTTTTAGATAAATACATTTTGATATTTTTTCAAATTATCAAAAAGAACTACTTTTGCACTATTTAAGTATAATGCACTGTATGTCGTCATAGGAAATGTCTCTTACAGTGTAGTAGAAAGCATTTTAATGGGCTTCTCTGGGAATTTAACTCTGATTGAATTTCTCTAGAATAGGCCATCGATGGTGTCCTACTTTGGGGTGCACTATATCCCATTTATTTGTTTTTCTCGTAGGGCCAGCCACTTGTCCTCTCCTATTTATTTCTGCAAGCACTACAAACACTTCATTTTGCTAATCAGACTGACCCCCACTGATAAACAGTAACAGAAACTCAGAAGACGGTTCACAGGAACTGGGAATGTGTCAGAGCTAGCTGAGCTCCTGAGTCTGATAGAAGCTCTGCTTTTACCCTACATCTGAAGAGCAGAGAAGCTCCCGTCTTTCTACAAGTCTGATCTCTCCCTCCTTAGCAACTTTCAGAGCTTCCTAAAAGAAAACAAACATAGTTGGAAATAAGAGAAGTAAGGTCACTAAATACAGTACTGACAGACCAACAGAAGGGACACACTGCTTCTGAGTGAAATGTATCTAGCTATGCAGCTGAAACAGGGACTAATATGGCTGAAAGAGACCTTAGGGAAGCCCAAAAAACACCAGTTCTTTCACAGTTATGATTTTATAAAGCACAGCAATTACACAAACTTTTTCGGAAAACTCAGGTACACTTTAAGAATGAGCAATCAATGTTAAAGTCACAGAGAACCCCTTTAAATAACGTATCTTATTCATTGTATTTTTATTTATGTTCATTTAATTAACATGTAGCAACTTGTAGGATGTTATTGATTGATCTAGAGTTGTTCTTTTCTATCACAGGACAAAATTAATGTTGGTATTCTCATATTAAATATTTATGCTTTATATATGTTGTTCTCATCTCTGGGACTTATTTGTTAAGCACTTCTGGTAACTCCCATAGACTTTAATGAAATGGACCATAGTCATATTTTAGTGAATTTTATGGGGCTGTACATGCCATGAATCGATTAATGGATGTCATGGGATCTTTTTTTCTCCCTATAGATTAGGAGAACAGAGGCGAGAAACACACCTATCAAGCATTAATAGCATAGCTTATGAATATGCCATAAATGTTTAAGATGGTAATACCCCTTTAATATAGAAATAACAAGTGACCAATTTTAGATCACTATTCCAAATTTGTACCTAGTATTTTTCTTTTACCCTATTTACTTTCTTTTCCTTGTATCTGATTAGTAAAAAAACCTACTTTTTTGGTCAACAGAAATGTGTCATATTCTATATCATCTAAATGTGGAAAAATACAAGAATTGCTAATCACCTACATATAAACAGCAACTTCAATTCTTGCAGTGTTGAAGATAGGGTTTATGTTGCTGCCTATCTTACTCTTAAACATCATTAATAGGACACTATCATCAATAATTTTATTTTTTTGCACCTTGTTGTTTAATTCAAAAATGTATATTAATTTAGTTTATTTATGCTGTATTTATTTCCTGAAGGTCATCTTCATTGGAACTATAACTAATCCTCTCTTCCCAACATGAAGAGAGTCTGCTTCAAAGTAGAATTAAACTTGGAAATTGGCAGTGACATTCCCAAATAATCCAAGAATCTCTGCCTTCAGTCTGCTGTACGTCAGCTGCCAACATAATTTCTTTTTGCTCTTCTTAAGGCACCTTTACACAGGCTGACTGGCAAGGCAATTATCAGGAAGGAACCGTTCATTGCGGTAATTACTTGCTCATCACATGAGGTGATAACTACATTCACATGCAACAATCACTACTGTGATCGCTAATCCCCATACAAATTCATTGCTTCTGGGTATCTGGGTGCCTAGAAATGATGATTTTGATTTCTGCATCAAATATGATTTCACCTGACGATCAAGCGTTTCCTTCTTCAACTAGTGATCAGCACATTTACATGCGCCAGTTCAGGAATCAGCGTCCATACCTGATCATTAGTCTGATGATCTGCCCGTGCAAAAGAGTCTTCAGTGTGAAAGTTGCTTCTCTTGGCCTGGCAGGGCAATATAATTTTTATTCATTATATCACTCAATATAGAGGGCAAAATTGTAGACTATAAAAGTACATTTTTTTTGTACCTGTAATGCACACTGTCCTACAACTAGATATCTTCACATACGGAAGCTGCAATGTTTTTTTTATAGTTCCAGATATGACAAAATACAAACCACCACTCCCCCCAAAGTGTTCCTTCAACATTACAATTTATTCCTGACTTTTCCAGTTCAAAGCTATGAAACCGAGACAGGTTGAGCTGAACACAGGAATGGTGACTTGTTGCTCAGTAAATAACAATAAAAGTTTAAAGTGGTGCTTTCTTTAAACATATGATTTTTTAATGCACATGTGTTGACCAAGATAAATTATATTGTAATTTGTTCCCCTCTGTAACAAAATTTGTTTTAGCTACTGTCAAGTCAATAATGTCAGTGCAATAGTTGTTCTCAATCAGAAATAAAAACTACATTCATCATATGGTACTGCAGTGTTGCCCATTATTTATATGCTACACCATTGTATTTTTTTTCTAATTCTTCCTTCTAGTATTTTGATTATATGGATAGAAATAAAACTACTCCAAAGAAATGAACCTTATATTTGCAGTGCAAGACAAAATTGGGTCATCCAGTAAAACTGTGGTGTGGTTCGATGGAATAAGCCAAAAACCTTGAAGGACAACATTGACCTTGAAACAAAAGGTATATTTGCATGATATACTGGCTATAATGTCTGTTCTAGACTTCAGAGAACTAATGAGTCTGAAACATTCCTATATAATAAATAATAATAATAAACAGCTATGTATCTTGATATTGGTAAACAGTGTCAAGACATTACTCTCAAAGAGCAGGAAGTTACCTTCAATATCTCCAGAAGGTTTAGGGGGTTCCATGCAGAGTGTTGGGCAGCTTGGTGTTTTTTTTCTGCAAAGCAACCTTAACCCCTTCACCCCCGGAGCTTTTTTCGGTTCTGCATTTTCGTTTTGCGCTCCCTGCCTTCAAACAGCCATAACTCTTTTATTTTTCTGTTCACATAGCTGTATGAGGGCTTGTTTTTTGCGGGACAAGTTGTACTTTCCAACGCCACCATTTAATATTGCATACGGTGTAGTGGGAAGCGGGAAAAAAATTCCAAACCGGGTGAAATTGCAAAGAAAACGCTATTCCGCTACAGTTCTACGGGTTTCTTATTTACAGCGTTCGATGTGCATTAAAACTGATCCGTTACTTTCATTCTACTGGTCAGTACGAATCCGGCAATACCTAATATGTATAGTTTTTCCTGCGTTTTCATAGTGATAAAATAATTAGAAAGTTGCCCTTTTTTTTTTTTTTTTTCCTTGTCAAATCTTGACCCCTATAACTTTTTGGTATTTATGTGTACAGAGCTGTATGGGGGCTCATTTTTTGCGGGACGATCTGAAGTTTTTATTGATACCATTCTGGGGTGTGTATGACTTTTTGATCACTTTTTATTTAATTTTTTTTAGAAAAAAAAAGCGACAAAAAACGGCAAATCGCCATTTGGACGCTTTTTTCCGCCACACAATTCGCTGTATTGGAATTTTTTTTTTATATTGTAAAAGTACGGGCGTTTTCGGTCACGATGATACCCATGATGTCTATATTTATTGTTATTTAGGTATTTATTTTTTACTTATATGGAAAGGGGGGTGATTTGAACTTTTACATCTTTTTTATTTTTTATATATTTTTTAACTTTTTTTTTTAATTTTTTTTTACTATTAGAAAGCTCAAATATGGGCTTATATATTGTGGCTTTTTTTTTTTTCTTTATGAGCAATTCTGGGTTTTATAGACTCAGAAAGCCATGAATTGCTCATTTCTTATCCTGGCCTGCCATCTAGTGGCCAGAATAAGAATTGCAGTTTGAAAACTGTAATCCTCACCAGCGAGGATTACAGTTTTCATATGGTGTACAGACACCCCGATTGGCCACACGGGGTGTCTGTACACCACCCGGAAGCGAACGCTTCCGGGTTTAGACGCAACTAGATGCCGTGATCACGCGTGATCACGGCATCTAGTCACCCCGGAAGACGCCGCCGACACAGTAGGTAGCGGCAAGTCTCTGCTGTTAGAAACAGCAGAGACTTGCCGGCCATGACGCCCGCCGCACCCGCGAGCGGGCGCCATGTGCCCGCATCGCCCCAGCGCCGTACATGTACGGCGCTGGGGGTGAAGGGGTTAAATGGTCACTACAGTAACTTTTCACACAACTTTGCATAAATCAATAGTACAAGTGACCATAAGAAACTCTATGTTTTGTCAGTAACGCCTCTTTCACACTAGCGGCAGCACGGATCTGGCACCTAAAGGGTGCCAACGGATCCGTGCTGCCGCTGATACATGTGTGGAGCCGGAGCAGCGCTCCGGCCCCACACATGTTGACAGACATTGGGACAGAAATACATACAGACATACACACACAAACACATACATACTTACATACTCCAGCCCGGGACGCCGGCAGCACGTCTTCACGCACCTCCTGCGCGCAGTGATGACGATTCCCCACAGCGCCCTCTGCTGGGCGCAGTGGGGAAACGTCATAGCTGCGTGCAGGAGGCGCATGAAGACATGCTGTCGGCGTCCCTGCCTGGAGTATATGAGTATGTATGTATGTATGTATGTATGTCTGTATGTCTGTATGTATTTCTGTGTAGCCGAATCCGGAATGACCCCCATTGCAAGTCAATGGAGGACAGATCTGGATTACTGGTGTGTCACACCAAACGGATCCGTCCCCATTGACTTGCATTGGGGGTCATTCCGGATCCGTCTTGGTGCGTCTTGGTGCGGATGCTTGGACCGGAAAGAAAACCGCAGCATGCTGCGGTTTGTTCGCCGGTCTGAAGATGGAACGGAATGCTTTCAGGAGCATTCCGTTGTCTTCAGTTCAGTTTTGTCCCCATTGACAATGAATGGGGACAAAACGGAAGCGTTTTTTTCCGGTATTGAGCCCCTATGACGGAACTCAATACCGGAATTTAAAAACGCTAGTGTGAAAGTAGCCTAAGACATGTCTAGTTCTCCTGTTATCAGCTGTGTACCAGCTCCCACTCCCCACCCCCTAATTTCTTCTGACTTTGAAAAATGCCTCTGAAGGAGCATCATATTACACATGTAAGTGCAAGTCTATAGAGGAGAGGAGGAGGAGTGAGGAGGAACTGAGAAAACACACAAACAGTACTACACAGATAAATAGGAAGCGTATAGCTTATTGCAAGTGCTTTATTCCCAGCCATACAGGTCAGTGCTTCTCTGTAATGTCCTCCATGATCCTGTAGCTACTTGTGAGTGGGTACTTGGGTACGAAGGTTGACTACTCAAATCCTTACAAATACTGTAGTTACATACTAACTACATGTAACTGTATGGAAAAATCTGAGAACGGTCAAATCTGCAAGTCTTGTGGGTAGTTTTCGGCATACAATGGTTAGTACTAGGGATGAGTGAATCGACTTCAGATGCTCACTCCGTATAGTATTCTTAACCACTTCAGATCTGGGCCATTTCCCCCCTTCCTGACCAGGCCTAATTTTGCAAATCTGACATGTGTTACTTCATGTGGTAATAACTTTGGAACGCTTTTACTTATCCAAGCGATTCTGAGATTGTTTTCTTGTGACACATTGTACTTCAAGTTAATAGTAAATTTGAGTCGATAAGTTTTAATTTTATTTATAAAAAAATCCAAAAGTTAAAAAATTCACTGTTTTCTAAATTTTAATCTCTCTGCTTTTAAGACAGATAGTGATACCCCATAAAATCCTTTTTAATTTACATTCCCCATATGTCTACTTTATGTTGGCATCATTTTGGTAGTGTCATTTTATTTTTTTAGGACAGTAGAAGGTTTAGAATTTTAGACGCAATTTTTGCAAATTGCAAAACCACCCATAAATGACCCCATTTTAGAAACTACACCCCTCAAACTATTCAAAACTGGTTTTAGAAAATTTCACTTTTTTTGCAGATTTTCCATTTTAATCAACAAAACAAAACTCAATATTTATTACCCCGATTCTGCAGTTTGCAGAAACACCCCACATGTGGTCGCAAACTGTTATTTGGGGATACGCCAGGGCTCAGAAGGGGAGGAGCAGCATCTGCATTTTCTGACATGGAATTTTTTGTCATGGTTTGTAAGAGTGATAACTTTTTAATTTTTTTGTGGATTGAGCTGCGTGAGGTCTTATTTTTTGTGGGACAAGCTGTGCTTTTTATTGGCACCAATTTGGGGTACATCCGGCTTTCTGATCACTTTTTAATCTAATTTTTGGTAGGTTAACTAAAAAAAAAGCAGTTTTGGGGCATTTTCTATATTTTTTTTTAAACCATTCACTTGATGGGGTAGATCATGTGATATTTTTGTAGAGCCAGTTGTTACAAACGCAACGATACCAAATATGTCTATTTTTTATTTATTTTTTTACGTTTTACACAATAAGAGCATTTTTAGAAGAAAAATCATGTTTTTGTGTTGCAATTTTTTAAGAGCCATTTTTTTTCATTTTTAGGGCTATAATCTTGTGTGGGGGCTCATTTTTTGCGGGATGAGGTGACGTTTTTATTGCTACCATTTTGGGATGCATACGACTTTTTGATTGTTTGATATTATGTTTTTTGGTAGGTGATGCGACATAAAAAGCTGTTTTGGCATAATTTTTATTAGATTTTTTTTACACAGTTCACTTGATGGGATAGATCATGTGATATTTTTATAGAGCCGGTCGTTTCAGACGCGGTGATACCAAATATGTCTATCTTATTTATTTATTTTTATTTGTAACTTTTTTTAATGAAATATTTGGGGGGAAATTATTTTCTTTTATATATATGTGATTTTTTTTATAATACTCTATTTTTTTTTTTTTCTTTTTACACTTTGTGTCCCCCATAAGGTCATACAAGACCTTAGGGGGACATTTAACTTCACTTATTTATTTATTTATTTATTTATTTTTTTACACTTGATTTCTCCTGTAACTGGGGCTGACATAGTAGCCCCAGTTACAGGGGAAATACATCCCCAGTGCAGGGCTGATCGGGTCTATGAGAGACCTGGCAGCTCCTGCACTCTCCCGGCCCCGGTGATCACGTGACCGCCGGGCCGGAACAGGAAGCGCAATGTATACAGCGATCTAGAAGGCAGGGACCCCTGGGAACGGTCCCTGCCTTCTCTTTGGGGTACCCTGCTGTCACTGACAGCAGGTACCCCACTGTGCAGCTGCACGATCAGCGTGCAGCTGCTATCTCTGAATGGACGTTCAGACACGTCCATTCAGAGATAGATAACCACTTCCCGGACGTTTATAGTCAACGGGCGGACGGGAAGTGGTTAAGAAGTTTTATGTGAATCGACTTCAGATGAAGCATCCGATATCGATTTGCTCATCCCCAGTTAGTACGTACCAAAAGTGGTCCAAGGAAGGAAAGCTCGTGAACCGGTGACAGGGTCATAATTAGCCCTACCAAAAAAGGGCTAGTTGTAGCACAAATTACTGAGCAAATAATGTTGGCTATTCCAGATACCAGAACACATAGGTGAAGATTCATAAAACTGTCTAAAAGAAAAATTGTCCTTGTTTCCCATAGCAACCACCGGCACATCCATTGCTAGTCTAAATGTAAGCCAGCTACCTTGCTGGCTTAAATTGAGGCCATTTTCTATGCCTCAAACAGGCATAGAAAATTATAACTGAGATGGGCCTGTCGGCCTGTCCCCTTCCCCACCCATGCCACATCCCCTTTTTTAGACCTGGTGTGAGCGGTGAAAAGAAAACGTGAAAAGCAGGGAAAACTGGTGTATATCTGATAGTAGAGGACCCCCTACATGTTTTATATCATTAGGTGTTATTAAGAGTGATCTTTATTGTGATTCTTTATAGTAGAAGGCTGGAGTTTCATGGGGATGACCTTATTGAGGGCTCCCTATTGTGTGCTATATTTTTTTAATTTTTCATGTGCACAATGCTGGTTTATATGTCTTGGATGTTTGCAATAAAGAAATAGGGGGTCATTTATTAATCTTAAATACGCCTAAATTAAGCGGTCTGTTATATAAAGTGGTCTGTTGTCACAATTATAGACAAAGTCTAACTAAACCAAGAATATACAAACAGTTGTACTGTTTATAACTGTTATTGAGAACATTCACTAAACATTCACAGTGCAGGGGGAAAATAAGTAAACCCTTGAATTTAATAACCTTTAGATTCCCCTTTAACAGCAATTACCTCCACCAAACCTTTTATGTATCTATAGATTTGAACAACACTAAGGAGGAAATTTGGACCTAAATTTTTTATATGGACCTAATTCAATATTTGTGGGATGCCTTGCATGCACAGCCCTGTTCAGGTAATACCACAGCATCTGGATAGTATTAAAGTCAGGACTCTGATAATTCCAAAATACAAATAAATCTTCTTTTCAACCATTTCAGTTGATTTACTTGTGTGCTTTGGGTCATTATATTGATACATCTACCTGCTTCTCTTCGGCTTTAGGTCATGGACTGTTTTCCGTTACAAAGCAGTTGTGGATCTGCTATGTCTCTTGAACAAATGGGGATTGTGGCTACTGCCAAGGCAGTTATTTAAGTAGCCACTTTGGTCTTCTCCCTTTAACCACTGTACAGAGATCTGAACTCTGCTGCAGGGAAAACACCAAGCCACTACATCTTGGCACAGTCTCTGTTCAAGTGACGGCTGACCTCAAGGGAAACCATTGTGAAGCACCAAGGAATCCGTCAAAACCATAGTCAGGTACAGGGTGAAGTCAGAGCAGACAGAATACGTGCAGCTGAATAAACAGTCCATGGTCTGGGGGTGCAGCTCAGGCATACGCACGCTGGCACTTTAAGAGAAGGAGGGATCTTGCTTGTGAGCCCTGTGGGTGAACCAGGAAGCAAGCCTCAGCCTTCGTAGAGATGGAGGGAGCAATGCTTCTTTTGGTGGCTGGGTGGAGGAGAAGGATGCCAGCAGGTCTGGTCTGGTGGGTGAGCAAGCCAGTAGCCATTCCCATTGGAATGGTAGTGGACACAGACACTTTCCTTACATTTTCCTGTAAAATATTTTGATACACCTAATAATTAATTGTTCTCAGTGATCACATGGTGTCTATGTCTTGAGGAAGCAGAAGAGCTGAAAACAGGATCCCCTCTTCACAATTGGGATCATGTTTTGGTGTTGGTGTGCAGTGTTCTTTTTTTCTCCAAACAGGGTTGAGCACTTGTGCAAAATACATCCACTGTTCTCATCTGTAGAACATTTTCCCAGAAGGACCGAAGAACATCCAGTCGTGTACAAACTTTAGTCAGACCACAATGTTTATTTTGTACAGCAGTGCCCACCTTTGTGGTGTTACTCCATAAACTCCACTACTAGGGAAGGTAGAAATAGTCCTGAATTTAGCCTTTTCCAGCTCCATGCCCCTGTAAGAGATTTTTTGAGGTGTTCTAAGAGATTGTTTGCATTGAGGCATGGTTCACACTAATGGCTCACAGAAGAATCCTGTTGTGTCCAAACTACAGCACTTTCTTGAGTCCTTCAGAAAAGTTTTTGAAGACCCTCGTCAGGCTTCAACAGCATCCTCTTTGTTTTGGTATCCCCTTCTTCACCCAGGCTGCCCCTCTAATATGAGCATCAGAGCATTTAAATCAGGCTAGGGCAGTGCTAAAGGCCATCGATTAGTGCCGGTGATGTCACTGGCAACACTGCTAGGTGGAAGACTGTGTCTAGCAGTATAAAAAATATAAACAAACAGCCCTTGCTCTGCGCAACACTGATCTTTGTGCTACCCTACTACCGTGTTTCCCCGAAAATAAGACAGTGTCTTATTATTTTTTTTCCTCCAAAAACAGCGTTAGGGCTTATTTTTGGGATAGGTCTTATTTTCAGGGAAACACGGTTTAAAGCGTGCCCCCATCAGACCCCCGATCAGACCTCAGATCAGCATGCCCCCATCAGACCCCCGATCAGCCCACTGTGCCCCCTTCAGACCTCAGATCAACGTGCCCCCATCAGACCTCAGACCAGCCCACCCAGCCCCATAACAATTAAATAAAAAACTCCTCTTACGTGTCCTGCGCCGCGGCTCCGCTCCGGGTGCTCCTCTGGCTTCTGAGGCCGGCGCTGCATTGTCACCTGACTGCGTGCAGCGTCAGCTCATAGTGTGCGCACTACGTCCTGACACTGTACGAGGTCAGGACAGTGCAGCGCCGGCCCTGGAAGCCAGAGGAGCACCCGGAGCGGAGCCGCGGTGCATGACAGGTAAGAGGAGTTTTTTATTTTATTACTATGGGGCAGGGTGGGCTGATCTGAGGTCTGATAGGGTGCCGGCAGCGAAAATATACAAGTGAGCGCTTCCATAATGGAAGCGCTCACTTATATTCACTTTATACAGTAACGTAGATAGGGCTTATTTTTGGAGTAGGGCTTATATTTTAAGCCTACTCCAAAAACAAGGCAAAATAGCACTAGGGCTTATTTTAGGGATAGGTCTTATTTTCGGGGAAACACGGTAGTAAGTTTCTACATTCCACTCATAAGGCCTCTCATCCTCAATTTGGATTTGAATTTGTAGACTGAATTTTGATCTTCAGAAGAGATCCTGTGAACCTGTGGAGAACATCAATAATTTATGACCATAAGAGGGGGTGTAAAGGAGGGTACTGTCATGCTCTCCACCTGCTATGTACAGTAGGTCACTGCGAAGGAATTGTTCACATATCAGTTATTTGATCAGTTATTTCCATCAGTTATTGTTAGCCAAAACCAGGAGTGGACACTAAACAGAGATCAGGTATAATGAAAAGATCTACACCTGTTTGGTGTTTTTGACCCGCACCTGGCTTTGGCTCACAATAACTGATGGAAATAACTGATCAAATAACTGATATGTGAACAACCCCTAACAGGAGGGCATGTTTCAAATTCAGCTTTGCTATCTGTACTTAATGACTCTACTATGTTACCTTACCACACCCAGTTCAAAAACAAAACAATCCTTAAATCTTTCAGTACTGAACTCTGTGGCTATTTGAGAACCTTTCCCCCTGATTCTTGCCTGAGCAGCTGGTCTGTTAGTTTATGTGGCATTGCATTGCGGATCTCGTCTGCATCACCATGTGACACGGAGAAGGATCATGTGACAGTTGTCGCGTGATATCCTCCGTCACGTTTCCACAGCCC
Organism: Rhinella marina; assembly: GCA_900303285.1. Lineage (NCBI taxonomy): Eukaryota > Metazoa > Chordata > Amphibia > Anura > Bufonidae > Rhinella > Rhinella marina. The sequence goes on along the minus strand of ONZH01019416.1, from coordinate 97,906 downwards.
ACAGGATTGCTCTCTCAAGTGTTTTCAGGTGCTGATCATGTTATAATTAAAATTTGCAGTCACGCTATTGGTGACTACAAACTTTAAAGGGAACCTGTCATCTCCGAAACACCCTCTGAACTAGAGTAAGTGTTGTATAGTGTAAGTAATGCTGAATTCGATTATGTAAGGTTTATCTTCATACTCACTTCCAATCCAACGCTGTGCTCCCACAAACCAGCTGTAAAATGCATTGAAAGGACTCTTCTTTGAGTCCTCTCCATTATGTGAGTGAGCACTGGAGTCCAGTGAGTGCATTTTACTGCATGTTTGTGGGAGCGTAGCATCAGAAAGGAAGTGAAGATAAAACTTTACATATTTGGATTCAGCATCACTTACACTAGTTCAGAGGGTGTTTCGGAGATGACAGGTTCCCTTTAAAGTTTGTAGTCACCAATAGCGTGACTGCAAATTTTAATTATAACATGATCAGCACCTGAAAACACTTGAGAGAGCAATCCTCAACACACCGCTTACTCTAGTTCAGGGGGTGTTTTGGAGATGACAGGTTCCCTTTAAATTTATTATAAGCGGTCTGGCATTAATTTTTAGGTGCTTGTATCAGGTGATTGTGCCATAGGCTTTACATATGGTCCGATGTGATGAGTGGGTAGCCTCACTCTTATGTGTAATCTGTGGTGGGATTTTTTATTTTGGTTTAGTTTATGTGGCAGCCCAGAGAATCCTCTATCCAGTTGGGCCCTGTGTCAATAGTATACAGTATAAATATGTATATATGTATAATTATACACATATTACAGTATATATTTAAGGGTTTTCCAGGATTTTTTAACTGATCGGTGGAGGTCCGAGACCCGAGACCTCTGGTGATCAGCTATTTGAGAACGCACTGGAGCTCCTGTGGACACTGCTGCCTTCTCGCAGCTTACCAACACAACACTGTACATTGTATAGCAGCTGTGCTTGATATCGTGCTCAGCCCCATTCACTTAAATCGGGCTGAGCTGCTCCTAGGCCACGTGACACATGAACGTGTAGTCACTTGGTCTAGGGAAAACTTAGAGAAGGCAGTGGCCCACACAGGAGCACCGGTGCCTTCTCAAACAAGTCCCGGGTGTCCAACCCCCACCGATCAGAAACTGATGACCTATCCAGAGGATAGTTCATCAGTAGAAAATCTCTGAAAACCCCTTTAATAAATAAAGAATTTCAAATATCACAGATTGTTAATATGGGTATCCATTTGAGCACACATATCATCCAATTTTCCTCCACATGCTGTATGCTGAAAAATATAATGCCTCGTTAGATGTAGTGAATGAGTTTCTGACAAATCAGTTGCAGACTACTAATGAAAACACTGCCATCTAGTGGAAAAATCTAGAAGATCCTAAGCAACATGTAATTATGGACTATTTTTGGCTTGGTCTTTCCAAAAATATTAGCAGCACTACATTTGTATCCACATAATTTTACTTGCAGGTTGGTGCACATGGTTTTAATTTGCAGCGGCATGGCCAATCCATGTTCGGTAAATAAAGGATTCACTTGAATTGCATGGAATAAAGAGTGCTGTGGTCTATTTCTTTTACCATCTTCTTGGAGATGTCTTATACTTCTGTGTGTTGTAACTTTTCATTCGCATTTATGTACACATTACATGTTCTCTGCCTCAGTGTTAATTTACAAATTGGCTTCACATAATAGAAAAGGGAGGAGGCTTTCAGATTATTATTTGCTTTCCTCAATTAGCCCATGTGTCCTAACTTTACCCAGGAGATATATTTAACAGATGACTACTTACTGGTTACAATCATAGGAGGGTCATTAAGCCTAATGTAAACACATGTATATTTCAGAAATTAAGTTTTCCATCAATAGAGTTAAGAATAGCAGTACAACTGTTTGCAGAAGAAATCGTTTCCTCTTCTCCAAATGCTATGGTGAATACTTTTGCTTATTCCTGATTAATTAGGTTACTGCATTGTTGGAAACTGCTATTATAGCGGAGCCTAAGTATACACAAGGACAGATTTTCATATGATCTTTCAAATGCACAACATTCCTTTTGAATCAAGACTTTAAAAAGATGAAAGGAAGTTGGCTTGTAGCCTACTCCAATAAAACATACACATGCATCTATTTTGTGTAGGCTTCTATTAACTGTTAGCAGCCTCCTCATATATCGTAATTAACATTAATAGCATTGTATTTCAGATTGTATAATGCTTTATTGGCAGTGTAACCTTAATAAGTTTTATGAAAGTATTTTGATTTACAGGCATGCATGGAGTCATATATAGTGCTGCTTCAACCTAAAAAGGGTTTTCTGATGTCACCTACAACACTTACTGCATACGTGACTTGGGTGCAACTGGAAATTGCGAAGGTGCACAAGTAACTTTTTCCTTCCACTCAACTTTCCATTAATATGCGTGGATACAGCACTCTGTGACCAGCCAGCTTCTTTAGCAATTACCTTGTGTGGCTTACTCTCCTTGTGGAGGGTTTCAATGACTGTCTTCTGAACAACTGTCAAGTCAGCAGTCTTCCCCATTATTGTGTAACCTACTGAACCTGACTTTGCAGGTGTTTAGTTTTAGCTGACTAAAGTTTAACACCATGAGTCTACAATATTGAATTTTTTTCACGATACTGTTATTTTCTGAGATACTTTTGGGTTTCCATTAGCTGTAAGCCAATAATCAACATTATAAAAAATAAATGTTTGAAATAGATCAATCTATATCATATATGCTATCTTGAATGCATCCTCTGACGCTGACCCCATTTGTATATCGATATGGTATTTTTAAAGGAGCCAGACCCCGTTAACCCTTTAAACTGATCAGGTGTGAGGTGGAGGGCTACTCACATACAAGCAAACACAGTTACAAGCTTCCGTCATATCTCCTTATAAGAAACCTTCTAGTGAGATAGGACTCACAAGTTCCAAAGCATATTTTTACCAGCCTAGGCATACCAAACATAAATGTGAAATATTAATTATTTTAACCAATATTAAAAATTCTGAAGCCTTCAACAAGAGAAGTGATTTATTACAAAACATGGATTATGACAGGGCCAGCTTTATTCTTCTAATTAACACCCTGGTGTAAACTGGATTTATCTACCCTCTTCATAATGAATTATCAGTGACTGCTGATCCTCTGTGGTCATTGCCACTCGGGGACTCATCACTGCTGAGGCCAGGGAACAGCTGCAGCCATGAACATGACCACAGACATGACATCACCCTCTTCAGTCTGCTGGGACTGGACACAGCAGGGACAGGAGCATTGCCTCTAGACCAGAGCTGCTTTCTAAAGGTGAGTGATTTTTCTTCTTTAGGTTAAACAGTTTCCTGATGATCACTAATTTTTCATATATTCATAGGACATCTGTTATGAGTTATGTGATCATGTGAGGTAAATTCATATAAAAAAAACCTGGACCAAAGCCCTCTGCCAGGGGAATCATTAATCCAGATTAATTGAAAAAGAATATAATATTTCAAAACCAGTCCTGTCATGATCCATGTTTTATAAAAAAAAATTAGACACTTCTCTGAGCTCACTCATTTTTTTAATTTTTTTTTTGTAGGGTTGGGGGTGGGGGGTGTCTGACAACTCCTTTAAATTATCTCTGTACTGCATATTTTGATCTTGATTTCCTGGGTTGCGTTCCAGCAATGTGCTGTAAAAATGGTGGGAGGGACAATGAATATTGTTCTCATGTGATGATGAATAATACCGGTGGCCTTCTCAATATTTGGCTGTATAGTTTGGATGAGGTGGGACCAGGGCCTGCACTGCCTGTGTGAATCAGAGCCCCCGCTGCCTGCCGATGTGTCCAATATACATCAGCAGTGTAGCACTCACCAGTAACTAGTATTAATTGAAGTAGATTTCGTGGAGATGAGTGCAGCAAGTGGTGGGATGATCTTAACCTGTCATCTTGCCACTTGCATGTATCTCTGCAGCAGTGGGGCCCATCCTCTTCCCCTATGGGTTCCTCCTCCTAACTTGGACTGCACACCTGTGTGTGTGTTGTCACGCTGACACCGCACACACCAACTAGCAACATCTCCCCCATGCATATTGAGTCTTTGATGAGCGCGGCAGAAGGATTTCCTAATGGCAAGCTCTGCAGGACAGGCAGAAAGAAGAGTGTGGTGATCAGGAGGTAGAAGGAAGAGGAACAGTGGGAGGCACATACTGTTTGAAATAAAGAGGCAGCAATGAGGAATAAAAATGTGTCCCAGGGAGTCCCTAAACTACAACAAGTGCTTACTGATAAAAAGAACAGTAGTTTCCCCACTTTTCCTGTCTTCTCTTCCCTATTTACCACTCTCGGTACGCATCTCAGTTGCATCTGTACAGAATCAAAAAGTCTGTATAGTATACAAATAAATTTAGGCTGGTGCTACACTATGAGGTTGGGCATGGCAGGTGTTGTGTGCCCAGATATCGCAGTGTAGCAGTGCAGCCACAGAAATTAATGGGGATGCAGCATGACTTGCAAGTTTGCCGTGATCGTGACCCCAGAGTTGTAGAAAATGTAGCAGATTTGGATTTTTTGCAGTTGTGGGGTTGCTGCAAATATACAACTCATTCTGCACCCACATTCTTCTATGGCTGAACTGCTTCACTGCAATTTTTGGTTGCGCAAACCAAACCAGGCTCTGTTTTTGGACCCTTTTTGAATATTGGCACCACATTTGTTATGCACCAATCCTGAGGAACACTCCCTGTCTATGGCTGAACTGCTTCACTGCAATTTTTGGTTGCGCAAACCTGTCATAGTAACATAGTAACATAGTTTATAAGGCCGAAAAAAGACATCTGTCCATCCAGTTCGGCCTGTTATCCTACAAGTTGATCCAGAGGAAGGCAAAAAAAACCTGTGAGGTAGAAGCCAATTTTCCTCACTTTAGGGGAAAAAATTCCTTCCCGACTCCAATCAGGCAATCAGAATTACTCCCTGGATCAATGACCCATCTCTAGTAACTATAACCTGTAATATTATTACCCTCCAGAAATACATCCAGGCCCCTCTTGAACTCTTTTAGTAAATTTACCATCACCACCTCCTCATGCAGAGAGTTCCATAGTCTTACTGCTCTTACCATAAAGAATCCTCTTCTATGTTTGTGTACAAACCTTCTTTAATCCAGACGCAGAGGATGTCCCCTTGTCACGGTCACTGTCCTTGGGATAAAGAGATCATGGGATAGATCTCTGTACTGACCCCTGATATTTTTATACATGGTTATTAAATCACCCCTCAGTCGTCTTTTTTCTAAAGTAAATAACCCTAATTTTGATAATCTTTCTTGGTACTGTAGTCCACCTATTCCAGTTATTACTTTAGTTGCCCTCCTCTGAACCCTCTCCAGCTCTGCTATGTCTGCCTTGTTCACAGGAGCCCAGAACTGTACACAGTACTCCATGTGTGGTCTGACTAGTGATTTGTAAACTGTCAGGACTATGTTCTCATCACGGGCATCTATGCCTCTTTTGATGCAACCCATTATCTTATTAGCTTTGGCAGCAGCTGTCTGACACTGGTTTCTACAGCTCAGTTTGCTTTTCACTAACATTCCTAGGTCCTTTTCCATGTTAGTGTTACCCAGTGTTTTACCATTTAGTATGTACTGGTGACTTGCATTATTCCTTCCTATGTACATAACCTTACATTTGTCAGTGTTGAACCTCATCTGCCACTTCTCTGCCCAAGCCTCCAATCTATCCAGATCCATCTGTAGCAGTGTACTGTCCTCTTCTGTGTTAATTACTTTACACAGTTTAGTGTCATCTATAAAAATTGATATTTTACTGTGCAAACCTTCTACAAGATCATTAATAAATATATTGAAGAGAATAGGGCCCAATACTGACCCCTGTGGTACCCCACTAGTGACAGTGACCCAATCTGAGTATATACCATTAATAACAACACTCTGTTCTATCACTGAGCCAGTTACTTACCCACATACAGACATTTTCTCCCAGGCACCCAGGCCTGGTACAGTGTCAAATGCTTTGGAGAAGTCCAGATATACAACATCCATTGATTTGCCACGGACAAGTCTAGAACTTACCTCCTCATAGAAACTGATTAAATTAGTTTGACATGACTGATCCCTCATGAAGCCATGCTGATACGGATTTATTTGCTTATTTTCACTGAGGTACTCCAAGATAGCATCTCTTAGAAAACCTTCAAACAGTTTACCCACGACAGATGTTAAACTTACCGGCCTATAGTTTCCAGGCTCTGTTTTTGGACCCTTTTTGAATATTGGCACCACATTTGTTATGCACCAATCCTGAGGAACACTCCCTGTCAATATAGATTCCTTAAATATCAGAAATAAGGATCTGGCTATGATATTACTTAATTCTCTTAGGATACGGGGGTGTATGCCATCCGGTCCTGGCGATTTGTCTATTTTAATCTTTTTAAGACGCCGCTGTACTTCTTCCTGGGTCAGACAGGGCACTGTTAATGGGGAATTTGTATTTACTTTTATATTCTGCATTTCATCTGACAGTTTTTTTTTCCTCAGTAAATATAGTGGAGAAAAAAATATTCAGTAGTTTTGCTTTCTCCTCATCGCTGTCTACAACTCCCCCCTCATTACTCTACCTTCATGTTTATACTTTTTACTATTTATATAATTGAAGAATATTTTAGGGTTAGTTTTACTCTCTTTGACGATTAATCTCTCAGTCTCTAGTTTGGCTGCTTTTATTTGTCTTTTACATATTCTATTTTTTTCCTTATAGTTTTTCAATGCTTCGTCGCCACCCTCCTGTTTTAGTGATTTAAATGCTTTCTTTTTGACATGTATTGCTTTCTTTACAGTTCTATTTATCCACATTGGTTTTTTCTTGTTTCTTATCCTGGTTTCTTATCCTGGCCAAGATTGTCATGTAGCCCCCGACTTAGTTTCCCAAGAAGCCATTAGCAATCAGCAAGTAGTAAACCCTTGATTAATTTGTCCTATGTGGACTTTGTCCTATGTCCTATGTGTAACATAAGTCCTATGTGGACTTTGGGCTTTTGGGCCTCAGATTGGCCATGCGACAACCACTACGAAATATTTCAAGACTTTGTGTAATAACTTTGTGAATTAATTATTACTGTAAAAAAACTTGCTACCGAACTCGGGTTCGTTTATAAGGTACCACTAGAGATAACTATAATCTCAGCCATTTAATCCCTAAACTGCCACAGTCAATACCGAACCACAGGGTAGTATAGATAAAACAGCATTTACTGTGCATGGGTATAGCGCATGAAGTAAAACACAAAGATAAAAAAGGGGTAATAAAAATCAAACTATATGTTATATATAATATGGTGGCATTAAGTTACTAAGAACTACATATTGTATATTATACTGCATAGTACATGCCATAAAAAAGTGAAAAAATTCAATAGTGAATTTCCATTCTTTCCCATTCCCTTGTGAAAAAAGAAAAATAAATGAACAAAGGCTAACCAGTTCAAAGGTCAGCCTTCCTCTGACCAAGCGAATTCTATTTTTAGTGCATGCATCTTTGAAAGCCATAACTTTCTTTTCCCGTTCAGTTATGTAAATCATTTTGTGCTTTTTTTCTCTAATACACAGGGCTTTATTTTTATGCCCTTTTTTATTTATGTTTTGAAAATAGTCTGTTTTCCACATTTCTTTTATAATTTCTAATAGTACAAAATTCAACTAAGATACTTTCTTTCTTAGGTTAAGTCCCCTCTCCATTATAGGTCAAACAGTTGATCAGTGGGGGTGCCGGGTGTAGGACCCGTGCCGATCTGATATTGATGATTATCCTGATCCTGTGGATAGGTCATCAAGATGAAAAAGCCCGGACAATCCCTTTAACAGTTGCCTGCACTCAGGTTTCTTCTGAGTTTTTTCAAAACTACAAAATTGTAAAGAACAGATAGGTCATTGATTGGACAGGGACGTTTGGAATCTCTCAATATAATGAACATTGAGAGGGAGATTTGCATGACTTTAGATTATGATGACATTGTTGATAAATTTTCAAACTCTTCTTCTGTTCTCCAAAATATGCTGCTATACACCAATTCTGTAATATGGGATTTTTTGACTGTGTATATTTTATTACTAAGTAGTTACATTGATTCCCTTCTATTTGTTACTGTATTTGTACTGTGCAATTGATGTGTGCAGCAACTACCTTGAGTTAATATTTAATGTTATTTATTAATTGTATTTGGTTGTACAATAAAATCTTTTCTTACATTTGCTTTTCACTATGTGCTTTCACTGTGTGTGACAGTTCATGCATATGAATTTATTTTGGAATTGTATCATATAGATCCTTCTCAAATATACACACCACACGTCATATTGCTACCAATGATACCACCATACAAAATAAAAGTTCTGTTTTTCACACTGTATTGTGTGCGAAAAATGAAGAAGTAGTATTTGCATTTATGGTAGCTGTTGGGTGGGCTTCCGGAATCAATTCTACTGGTGGGCCCTGGGCATTCCAGTCTGACACTGGGCAGGACCCACCATGCATCCTTCAAAGCATGCCTTTACCTCCATGTCCATATATATTAATTGATGAACAAACATGAATAAGTGGCCTTTCTTCAAATACTCTGACTGAGTGGCTTATTGGCATAATGTCTAGCTCCAAGCACAATAACACATTTCTTTCATGGTTACTCCTCCCCAGCCTCTGGCTTTGCCCACCCTCCTTAAAACAAAGGAATATAAGGGCGGGCAAAGGCCTCTTTTACTGCATTATCATCAGGAAATCGTTGCCCACACAGAAATTTCTTCAGGTTCTGAAAGAGAAAGTAATCACTGGGAGCCAGGTCTGGACTGTAGGATGGATGGTTAAGCTACATGAAGCAGCATTCCCTGATAGCAGCTTGTGATTTGGGTCACTTTAGCTGGCAAATTGTCATGAAGCAGCAATCTTTGATTGCCTCATTTAAAGCCTTTATTGTTGAAGCATGGGTGTCTCCAGTAATTGTTGTTTTGTGTGGCATGACTGCTACTAATCAAATGCCTTCTGTGTCCCAAAAAACTGTTGCCATGAACTTTCTAGCTGACTGCTGCACATAAAATTTCTCTGGAGTTAATTAGAAGCAAGTCTAAATTCTCTTGGCTCAATTGCTGGCGACAAGTTTTTTGCTCAGGCGTCAATATTCGTGGCACCCATCGGGAACTGACCTTTGACATCATCAAAACATCAAATGATACTGGAAACTACCAACTAAAATTCATGAGCTATAACGGGACCCAATAGTAACTGCTGGACAACCCCTTTAACTTTGTGTACATAATAAAGGTCATTGGCTGTAGTGACACAACCACTGTAAGGACAAGACCAATTTGCATTTTTGCATTTTGTTTTTTTCCTCCCTACCTACCAAGAGCCAAAATTGTTTTAAATTTATTAAACATAAATCAGTTCATGTAGCCATATGAGGCTGACCAAAAACAGCAAACCAGCTATTTTTTTTCTGTTATGGGGTTCAATACACTCCGTAAATATTGTTATATTTTAATAGTTTGGACATTTTTGATGCGTGGGTCATTTTCTTTATTTTTATGTGTAAAATTAGGAAAGGGGGGGGGTCATTTGAATTTTTAATGTTTTTGTTTCTTATTTTTTTTTACCTTTTTCTGTTCTTTTTTTTTTTTTACTGCCCTTAGTGGATTTGTACATGCCATCTTCTGATAGCTTGTACTATAGACTGCTATAGAATACTATTGCAGTCTATGGGATTTTTAAATGCTGTGTGTCAGACTGTGCCTCAGGTCTGCTTCACATGCAACTCATTTTGGCAAGCCCTGGAGCCTCCACAAGGTCCCAAGCTATCATAGCAACAGTTTAAAGCCCTGCAGTTTTGCATCAGGGGCTCTGATCAGAAGGTAGATGGAGCCTCCTTCCTCTGTGTAACCCTACAGATGCAGCTGTCACTATTAACAGCAGCATCTGAGGGGTTAAATGACGAACCCTGGAGTCATCTCCATTTCCAGTAACTGCTGGTGAGTGTCAGAACCAGCCACATACCAGAGGAGCTCGCAGCCAGCGGAGCTTTATAGGGTCCAGAAATGTTCAGTCTTGAGTGATGCTAGAGAACACAAGCAAGTTGCATCCCCGAGACAGACATTGCCAGAAAAGGACACCTGGTGTCCTATCAAAATTCAGTATGTTGTTCCACTCGTTTAAAGGGGTTTTACGAGATCCCTTCAATGAAGATGAGCGTGATACCAAGCACAGCTGCTATACAGTGTACAAAGGTGTGCTTGGTAAGCTGTGAAGGCCGTGATGCTCAGAGGAACTCCAGTGTCTTGTCAAACAGCTGATTGATGGAGTCCTGGGTGTAGGACCCCCACAGATCAGATACTGATGACCTATCCTGATGGTAGGTCATCATCGTATTTCACAGTTGAAATATCAAATAATTGAGCAAATAAAACCAGCAAGACAGGGAGGTGATATTAAAACACTTTTGTTGAAGAAGGAGGCATTTTGGATCCATACTCTGGATCCTTTGCATCCACGTGGCCTGAATAGAGAGTATGAGATTAGCTATATGATTTATTGAGGAAATATTGAATATTGAATAATCTGTATAATCTGCTCTTTCTTCTCTTTTATCTCTTTAATATTTTTATCTCATTATTAGAGTTTTATTATGCACTAAAAAGTTAAATAGGAATGGGATATTGACTGGAGATGAGCGAGCATGCTCGTCCGAGCTTGGTGCTCGTTCAAGTATTACGGTACTCGTAAGTGCTCACTGCTCGGACGAGTATCTCGCCATGCTCGAAGAAATGGCATCTCCCGCATTTTGAATTTTTGGTGCCTATAAACTCAGCCAATCACAAGCCAGGAGACTCTGCGATACACCCAGCATCACGTGGGGCCCTTACATGTCGATAGCAGGGGTTTGCTGGCCTGATCAGGTGACCCTGAAATATACTAGTGACTGCCCGCGGTGCTTGGCTCAGATGCTGTCTGGATGTAGGGACAGAGCTGCTGCATTTCAGGGAGAGTGTTAGGGCCTGGATTTAGTTCTCTGTTAGGCAGGAGTGATCTGAAAAGAACCCAACAGCCCTTCTAAGGGCTACAAGACATTTTTTTGTCTACTGGCTGAGCTGGCTGGCACTAGTAGTGCAGCTATGGCAATATATAACACTTTTTTTTTATTGTTTTAACTCAGTGATACAAATCCATTTCATACAGCAGTGTGGAACCATTCTGTGTGTCAAAGTTCAGCTGTCCACTCACCACAAACCACAATCCGTATTTTCTGTCCAGGTGACCCATACTGTACGACAGGTAATCAAATACGGTCTTTTGCTTTTACTGATACAGCTACATTACAAAAATATCTGTGCGACATTTGTCTGGGTTGCAGTCAAAATAGCCACAGTCAGCAGGGGCTGGTTTGCTCTCTGATAGTTTCTGCACGTCACGTTAAAAAAAAAAATAATAAAAAAAAAAGTTTTTTTGTTGTTTTATCTCAGTGATACAAATCCATTTCATACAGCTGTGTGGAACCATTCTGTGTGTCACAGTTCAGCTGTCCAGTCACCACAAACCACAATCCGTATTTTCTGTCCAGGTGACACATTCTGTACGTCACTTAATTAAAAAAGGTCTTTTGCTCTCACTGATACAGCTACATTACAAAAATCTCTGTGCGACATTTGTCTAGGTTGCACTTAAGCAGACCAAGTCTGCCTAATCTAATAGTTTCAGTGTAATTGCTCCATACTGCACGGTACGTAATAACATACGTAATTTTGCTCTAACTTATCCACCTATATACAAACCACAATCCGTATTTTCTGTCCAGGTGACACATTCTGTACGTCACTTAATTAAAAAAGGTCTTTTGCTCTCACTGATACAGCTGCATTACAAAAATCTCTGTGCGACATTTGTCTGGGTTGCAGTCAAAATAGCCACAGTCAGCAGGGGCTGAGTTTGCTCGCTGATATTTTCTGCACGTCACGTTAAAAAAAATAAATAAATAAAAAAAAGTTTTTTTGTTGTTTTATCTCAGTGATACAAATCCATTTCATACAGCTGTGTGGAACCATTCTGTGTGTCACAGTTCAGCTGTCCAGTCACCACAAACCACACTCCGTATTTTCTGTCCAGGTGACACATTCTGTACGTCACTTAATTAAAAAAGGTCTTTTGCTCTCACTGATACAGCTACATTACAAAAATCTCTGTGCGACATTTGTCTGGGTTGCACTTAAGCAGACCAAGTCTGCCTAATCTAATAGTTTCAGTGTAAGTGCTCCATACTGCAAGGTACGTAATAACATACGTAATTTTGCTCTAACTTATCCACCTATATATTTTCTTGTTCAGATTGAACAAGTTTGTGGGTTTCAGTACAGCAGGCCCATTTATTTATTTATTTTTTTATATAAAACACTTATATACAGAAAATGTTGAACCCCAGGGCTAAGGGTCGAGGACGAGGGCGTGGGCATTCAATTACTGCAGGGGGCAGAGGCCGTGGTCCTGGGCAGGGTGAGACAGTACCTGCTGATGAGGGAGCAGGGGAATGCCGCAGAGCTACACTCCCTAGCTTCTTGTCTCAACTTACAGGGACACGTGGTAGAGGACTGTTGAAACCACAACAGTGCGAATAGCCAATGTCGTTCATTGCGGACAATGCTTCAAGTAATTTGTCCACCCACGTTACCCAAGGGAGCACTCCTCTGGCTCCTCCACCTCAACCTCCTTCCCCCCAGTCTGCCCCCTCCCAGGAAAATTTGGAATGCGATCCGTCATACTCTGAGGAACTGTCTTCTGGACCCTTCCCAGAGTCACAAACCACTTCTCAGGTTGCTGCTGACCTCTTTCCCGATGCCCAAGTTTTCCAACTGTCGCAGTCTGTGGGTGATGATGATGACAATGTTGACTTGTAAGGGGATGAGGAGACACGGTTGTCAGACAGTGGTGAAGTTGTTGTCAGGGCAGGAAGTCCGAGGGGGGAGCGGACTGAGGAATCGGAGGATGACGAGGTGACTGACCCAAGCTGGGTTGATAAGCCGATTGAAGACAGTGCTTCTGAGGCGGAGGCGAGTGCTGCACCAGAACAGGTTGGAAGAGGCAGTGGTGTGGCCAGAGGGAGAAGCAGGGCCAGAGCTGGTGCATCAGCAGCAACTGTTTCACGTAGTGAAGCTCCCGTGGCGAGGCCTAGATGTTCGCAAGTCTGGAGGTTCTTTAAAGAAAGTGAGGATGACCGACGGACTGTGGTGTGCAACCTGTGCCACACCAGGATCAGCAGGGGTGCCACCACTACTAGCCTAACCACCACCAGCATGCGCAGGCATATGAGTGCTAAACACCCCACTCAATGGAACCAAGGCCGTTCACCTCCTGCGGGTCACACCACTGCTTCTTCCCCTGTGTCACTCGCTGCCTCTGCTAGTCAACCCCCTGCCCAGGACCCCGGCACGAGCGCCTCCCGCCGGAAAACCACACCTTCGCCTCCACTCTCCTCCACAGCGTCCACCAATGTGTCCCAGCGCAGCGTTCATCTGTCTTTACAGCAGACGCTGGAGCGCAAGAGGAAATACAGTTCCACCCACCCACATGCCCAAGCCCTCAACGTCCACATCTCCAAATTGCTGAGCCTGGAGATGCTGCCCTATAGGCTGGTAGAGACCGAGGCCTTTCGCAATCTCATGACGGTGGCTGCCCCCCGGTATTCGGTCCCCAGCCGCCACTATTTTTCCCGATGTGCCGTCCCAGCCCTACACCAGCACGTGTCACAGAACATCATCCGTGCCCTGACCAACGCTGTTTCTGAGAAGGTCCACCTAACCACGGACACGTGGACAAGTGCTGCCGGGCAGGGACACTATATCTCACTGACGGCACATTGGGTTAACTTGGTGGAGGCTGGGACCGAGACTGACCCTGGGGCCGCTCATGTACTGCCCACACCGAGGATTGCGGGGCCTACCTCGGTCACGGTCTCTCAGACGTACTATGCCTCCTCCTCCGACCCCTCCTCCTCCTCCACCGAATTACCATCCGTGGGCACGGCGCCTTCAGTCGGTAGCTCTAGGCGCAGCAGCAGTGCCGTGGGTAAGCGTCAGCAGGCGGTGCTCAAACTGCTGAGCTTAGGTGACAAAAGGCACACCGCCCAAGAGCTGTTACAGGGCATCACGGCGCAGACCGATCTGTGGCTGGCACCGCTGAACCTCAAGCCAGGCATGGATGTGTGTGACAACGGGCGTAACCTGGTGGCAGCTCTGCAACTCGGCAGACTGACACATGTGCCATGCCTGGCCCACGTGTTCAATCTAATAGTTCAGCGGTTCCTCAAGACATACCCCAATCTGTCTGATTTGCTCACCAAGGTGCGCCGCATCTGTGCGCATTTCCGCAAGTCGACCACAGATGCTGCCACTCTCAGGGCAGCGCAGCGCTGCCTACAACTGCCCGCTCACCGACTGTTGTGCGACGTGCCCACAAGATGGAATTCGACATTAAACATGTTATCCAGAGTTTACCAGCAGCGCAGAGCGATTGTAGACTGCCAGATGTCAACTTCCACCAGAACTGGTAGTCAGGTCACTCAGATTCCTCAAGTCTACAATGAGGAGTGGACGTGGATGTCTGATATCTGCCAGGTGTTGAGCAACTTTGAGGCGATGCCGCCATTATCAGCCTCACTATCCCGCTGCTTTGCCTATTGAAAAACTCACTGCTCAGCATGAAGTCGGATGCTTTGCGCTTGTCACAAGAGACGGTGGAGGAAGATACGTCGCTTGATAGCCAGAGCACCCTCCGGTCTGTTTCTCAGCGCGTATCGGAGGAGGGGGATGAGGATGAGGAGGAAGAGGAGGAGAATGTCGGCGAGACAGAAGAGGGTACCAGTGCTCAGTCCTTCTTAACTCTTGAGCGTGTATGGGCTGAAGAGGAGGACTTGGAGGAGGAGGAGGAAATGGAGAGTCAGGCCAGTGAGGAGAGGAAATTCTGGCGTGTTGGGACTCTGGCGCACATGGCAGACTTCATGTTAGGCTGCCTATCCCGTGACCCTCGCGTTAGAAGCATTTTTTCAAACGCCGATTACTGGGTGTTCACTCTCCTGGCCCCACGGTACAAGCAGAACCTTTCCACTCTCATCCCTGTAGAGGAAAGGAGTATGAGAGTGAATCAATATCAACAGGCCCTGGTGCACAAGCTGAAACAATCCTTCCCATCTGACGCCGCAAGCGGCAGAGGGCATGGTTCTGTGGGCCAAGTAGCAGGGGAGAGGAGGCGAGCAGGCAGCTTGTCCAGCACTGGCATGGGGAACGCTCTCCAAGGCCTTTGCCAGTTTTATGTCACTCCAGCAAGACACTGTCACCTGTCCCCAGTCTAGGCAGAGTAGGGGGGAGCTGTACAGAAAGATGGTGAGGGAGTACCTAGCTGACCATACCAATGTCCGGACCGATCACTCTGCTCCATACAACTACTGGGTTTGAAAGCTGGACACGTGGCCTGAACTGGTGCTGTACGCCTTGGAGGTGCTGGCCTGCCCTGCCGCTAGTGTGCTGTCAGAGCGGGTATTCAGTGCAGCTGGTGGCGTCATCACCGATAAGCGTACACGCCTGTCAACTGTCAGCGCTGACAGGCTGACGCTTATTAAAATGAACAAAGCCTGGATTTCACCGGAATTAAAATCTCCTCCGGGGGAAAGCAGCTAAAGATTAACATTACTTATGTATCCGATTCCTCTTCTCTACTCCTCCTCCTCCTCCTCCTTGTCATCTTTGCCTAACGCTGACCCAAAAAACGCCATTTTTTAGAGGTCCAACTGGCACTCTTTTGCCACAATTATTCCGGAGGTCCACCTACAGGCCTCTCTATAAACAATTTTTCCGGAGGTCCCACCCTAATTCCGAGGCCCCTCCCTCTCCAAACAATTTTTCCGGAGGTCCACCTACAGGCCCTCTCTCTGAACAATTTTTCCGGAGGTCCACCTACAGGCCCTCTCTGAACAATTTTTCCGGAGGTCCACCTACAGGCCCTCTCTCCAAACAATTTTTCCGGAGGTCCACCTACAGGCCCTCTCTCTAAACAATTTTTCCGGAGGTCCACCTACAGGCCCTTTCTCTAAACAATTTTTCCGGAGGGCCCCCTACAGGCCCTCTCTCCAAACAATTTTTCCGCAGTGTCAACTACAGACAGTGTAAAACAATGTTTCAGGAGTGTCAAACAGACAGTCCAAAACAATTTTTCAGGAGGCGAAAGTACCGCCATTTAAAAAAAAAATTTTTTGCTGAGGGTAGACTTTATGTACTCCGAAAAGAAAAATTTTTTTGGAGGGTCAACAAAAGCCATTTCACTGCATTCTCAGTCGGACAAAGTCATTGGTGGTGTAACCGCCATGCTGTGTCAGGCTAAATTTTGGGTGCTTCACCAGCTACCGCATACTAATTCAGTCACTCTGTTGTCACCGCCGCCATACAGGGCCACAAAAAATGTTTATGTGGTTCGCCTGCTACCGCAGTGTCACTCGCTCACTCTGTTGTCACCACCATAGTGGTTTGCACTATAGCAGCCCAAGTCTGCACATTCCCCTTTTTATCTCCAAGTGATCTATACTGCATGTCACGTAAAAAAATAGGTTCTTTTGCTCTCAGTGATACAAATCCATTTAATAAAATCCTTTCTTTCTCTTTATCTGATCTATACTGAACGTCACTTTTAAAAATACGTCTTTTTCCTCTCTTTATCTCTCTCCAAACTATTTTTCCGGATAGGTGCTCTATACAGTATTAAACTGAGAAGAATGCATACAACACATGCCCCACTTGACAAATTTCAGAGCTGACAACCGTACTGGTTGATGCTAAATTTTTAAGTTGGGGTCCTGCGTCGTCATTCGAACTCCATCCGGCTGTTGTCACCACCACACACGCTAGCCAAGGGGGCACTCCTCTGGCTCTTCCAGCTCAACCTCCTTCCCCCCAGCCTGCCCCCCACCTACAGGCCCTCTCTCCAAACAATTTACCCGGATAGGGGACGTATTAGATATTATACTTTTAATTGGCTCCTGACCTGTGATAGGTAGAGCATGGACACGTCCCCTTAGCTGCAGTAGAAAATACACTCCCCTGGCCAGAGCAAGCTCTTTTTCCTTTTCCGTGTTCGAAAAATCCATGAAATATATGGTCCCAAGATAGGGGACATATACGATTTTAAACTGAGAAGAATCGATACCACACATGCCCCACTAGTTCGAGCTCAATGTTGACAGCCGTACCAGTTGATACCAAATTTTTAAGTGGGGGTTCCACCACTACCAGCCTAACCACCACCAGCATGCGCAGGTATACGAGTGCTAAACACTATGGAACCAAGGCCGTCCGTTCCCCTCATGCGGGTCCCACCACTGCTCCTTCCCCTGTGTCACTCGCTGCCTCTGCGAGTCAACCCCCAGCCCAGGACCCCCGCACGAGCGCCTCCCGCCGGAAAACCACCACTTCGCCTCCATGATCCTCCACACTGTCCACCAATGTGTCCCTGCGCAATGTTCAGCTGTCATTACAGCAGACGTTGGAGTGCAAGCAGAAAAAAAGTTCAGCCCACCTACATGAACAAGCCCTCAACGTCCACATACAGGGCCACGCTAAATTTTTTATGTGCTCTACCTGCTACCGTCGTGTAGCTCGGTCACTCTGACCGAGTCTGACCCTGGGGCCGCTCATGTACTGCCCACTTGGAGGATGCGGGGCCTACCTCGGTCACGGTTTCTCAGACTTATTATGCCTCTTCCTCCAACCCCTCCTCCTCCTCCTTCGAATTACCATCCGTGCTTCACCTCCTGCTACCTCAGTCTAACTCGGTCACTCTGTTGTCACCGCCATGCTGCGTCAGGCTAAATTTTTGGGTGGCTCACCTGCTACCTCATCTAACTTGTCTCCCATTGACTTCAATGGGGTTCGTTACTCGAAACGAGCACCCAAGCATCGGGAAAAGTTCGTCTCGAATAACGAGCACCTGAGCATTTTAGTGCTCGCTCATCTCTAATATTGACCCATAATCAGAAAAGAACCAGTCTGGATCTTAGCTGCAGCCATGGACTTTAATCACATGTGATGTTCTATTGGTCGTTTCTAGTATATATTGTGCGCTTTTAACAATAGACACTATAGGTTGACAAAGGCTTGGATGGGTCCGAAACGCATCCTGAATGTGTATTTTATTGCCTGTTTTTGGATTAATAAAGAAGTATTGAAGAAGATTTCCAGTGTTGCTGGATTTTTTGTATGGTGCTAATGAAATTGGTGTCAACATGCATGACATGGCCCTTGTACCTACTGACATGTTCCACCAGGTAATCCTTACATCAACGACAAAACTCCTGAAGAAGGTATAGCAGAGTAAGGCAACATTTTTTCAGGTAAATTGAGTAAGGTAGCTAAACTCCTAGGGGTGCATACTTTTACTAAATGTGAAATTGGCTTTCAGTTAAGGGCTCTTTCACATCACCGTTAGGGATTCCGTTCAGGACTTTGTTTTCCATCCAGCATAACGGAAACCATAACGGATCCGTTATACTTTCCCATAGGCTTCTATTATGACGGATCAAAACGGAATGCCTCCTAAAGGTGTCCGTTTTGATTTCCGTCCTATGGATTCCGTTTTCCGTGTTACAACGATGTTATAACGGAAAGCCTGAACGGAATCCCTAACGGTGATGTGAAAGAGCCCTAATTGAGATCCTGAAGCACAAGATCCCAACTGGGGATGATATGCCTATTTTTAAGCACTTTTACATGCAACTAGCACTCTAACAAGAGACCAAGGCATTGCTAAAACAAATGCTGGACAGTTACATCATCATGTAGAGCATGAGTACATAGGTGTCACCCATTCTGTAGATGAAAAAGGATGATAGCCGTCTGTTGTAATGTTGTGGATTATAGGCATGTAAATGCAAGCCTGCCAGCTGTGCCAAATATAGGATTCCCTGTCTGCTCTAGGCTGCGCTAGGTTCTTCTCTACTATGGACAACCAGTGAATGCTGGCTGGTGTCCATTGCTGATGATAGAGAGTAAACTGCCTTCATTTAATTAATAGAGCTCCTGGACTTACCCTTTGGACTATCCAAAACCCAGACAATTTTCCAGGGACTGGTGGAGCTGTGTCTGGGGATCTGAATTTTAAATGTCTTGTAATTTACCTAGATAAGATCATCATTTTCAACTGTGGCAGCCAAATCCATGGCTGGAGAAATAAAGGCTGAAGTTGAAACCAATCAAATTTCATCTGTTCATCAAATTATTTTGAACATGTGGTGTCCAGGGAGGCAGTATGGCACAGGTCAGAGCAGTGATGGGCCTTTCTGTGCCTAGCCAGGTACAATCCGAAGGGTCATAAAAGATTTTGCCAAGGTGGCTACACCCCTGAATGCTTGGTTGAATGAGACCATACCCAGGGCCGTATAGAAATGGGCCATTGCATGGAGAGGTGAAAATTAGTGTTAAACAAAATGAATCATTCAAAGCGGAATTTGGTCCAAAGTTTAGGAAAACTCAGTTTCACAACAAAGCCGACTTTCTTCACGCTTCTTGGTAACAAATCAATTTTTTTCTAAAATGGCATCTGCACATGTTACAAAGTAAAAGTAAGAACCCTGGGTAATGCTAGATCACCAATAATTCCCTGCAACCAGCCAATCTGCAGGTAGCCAACCCCTGTGATGTCACAGCCCTATGAAAGTCTCATCCTGCGCAGTCTCCGCCACTGTCCTGTAGGCTGAGCATAGGGAGAGATGTGGCAAGGACATGTGGTAGGGACAGTGTTGCAGTTTGATCCATCCATCGTGTTCAGCATCTGGTTTTAACTCTAATAATTTGAAAAGCGAAATACTATTTGCTTCATAGTAGGGAGCGATCCCGGACCTTATGGAGGCATCCATATGGGATTATGGTCATCCCTGTTGTGAATCCCTCAGTTTCATTGCTTTGAGGAAGGTTTTCCTGCCTAAATGCTAAGTACTATCTCTGGTGCCATCACGCAGGAGGAGAAGGGCTGCTACATACATGCCCCATACCTGATTTATAGCAATTTGTGAAAATTAATTCGGAATGAATCAAATTTATTGATGAACTTCGGTGAATCAGCCAAATCAAATTTTTAAAAACTTTGCCCATCTCTACTGAAGGTAATTCCTTGTGAAAAACGAAGATATTGTTGAGTAATTGCCTATGGCAGAAGAATACTGGTAGATGGATAGAAGAAGCCTGAGAACTACAGTTCAACCTGAATCTGGTGTAGGCTGTTATCGAGAAGTTAATTGACATCTTGTTGGAGGCAAAGTTTATACTGTGGGCTGAGAACAATCCCCTAATGCATTTGAACTTTGTCAGACTGGAGGCTTTAAATCAGTGGTGGATGGCCAGACTCAGCAAGTTCAAATACAGATTTTTCTACACACTAGGCCATAAGAATCCAGTGAAACAGTTAGAGGTGCCACTTATAAAGAGCTCCTCCACGTTAAGGCTTGTTTCAAACTAGTAAATTCTTCCGGCAGAGTAACAGCCTGCAGAAGACATCGCATCTGGCATAGCTGGATACTACCTGGCCCGCGTGACTTGCCTGACTTGCAGAGGTATTTGTCAGGCCAAATTCTGGTACTAATGTCAAAAACAGGCTGGATCCCAATGAGTCCCATTATAGTCAGTGGGGCTTAGCGCTGCTTTGGTCTTTTCTGGCTATGCTGGATACAATGTCTTTCAACAGGCTGTTCCTCTGCCCATAGTATTTAACTGTTATTTATGCCATTCCTCTGTTATTGCTCCTGAATATTTCAGAATAAAATTATACAACTGAGCCCTACCATTCTTCTAATCATTAGGGTGCGTCACTACATAGTCTGGTACTGTCAGCACTGATTGTACAGTGTGCAAGTGTAAAGATATTCACCCCAAACTGGTACCATCCAGTTGTCTATTGAAACTTCTCTAGGAGGAATAATAGTTGAACAACACAGTTTTAGGAAAAGCTCCATAATTATTATTTCAGGGAGAATACAAGTGCTGCATTTACTAAAATAGGCATGCCAGGAATGTTGACGAGTCCTCAATAATGGGCTTAGAGATGCTGGGGTTTTTCCTTATCTCTGGGCATTAAATAGTCTGACAATGAACCTAAATTGGGTTGTCCCATGGGAACAATTTTCCATAGAGTTAAATTTCACCTATGTATATTTTTGTATTTACACTTATTTAAAAAGATGGTTAAATCTGCAGATATCCCAAGATTAATATTAGTATTGCACCTCCTCTTTGTGGCTACATCTCCTACGCCCGCTGGCTGCCACATCTAGCCCTACCTTTAGGCTGGGGTTTGTCAGTTTTGATGCTTTTTTGGAGACATTGGAAAAAAAAAATTGGTGATGCTACAAATTGAAATCCATATCACCAAAGGTCATTTGTTTATTGAGTTTACAGGAGGGCGTACTTTCTTTTTCACATAACATTGGGAGAATTTGTAAACATGATGGCATTATATCTACTGTTTTATCACTTTATCCCAGAATATATAAATGAGTAGACACAATGTATAGAACAACCAATTTAATACAATAAAACATACATTCTGTACAGCTGTATATACATAATATAATGCAGGATTTAGAATTAAGTTAATATTTTTTATGTGTTCCTTATATTGGCCTTGAAAAAAAAAATCGAACTTCAGGTTGGGGACCACCAGCAGAGCCTCCGGTGGGGTCACTGGACACATTCGGCGTGCTTGAGGTTACTGCATAGCAAATAGTTTTCTTTGGGGGTCCATTCATAAAATAGAAACCAACCCAACTGCTTGTAAACGTAACACTAATAAGTCAGTGTGGTTTTTGTGAAAACACTCCCATCTGTTTTTAGTCTTATGTTCATAAATAGTAAAACCAGGAAAACTGTAAAATATTATTGTAGAGACAAATAATTCACAACGCCAATGTTATTTTTCATAGCCTGAAAAGAAACATATGCTTTACTGGAAACATGTATGTACAAAATACTTTTAGAAATTAGAAAGACTCTTTCTTTTTCTATTTTTTTATTTTAATGGCTATATTCCACTGGATATACCCTGAAATATAGTTGCATTCAATTGAAGTTGTGATTTGTTTGCAACATATTTTGTACACTAGGGGGCAATATGATATTACAGAATCTTTTGTGACTCTAGGTTACAGAGAACATGGTTCAAACAGATGGTGGATTTACACTAAAACGTTATAAATGATGTCCAAAGCATTACACAACAAAATAAGTCATCTATCACATATTTTGTTTACATCTGTAGCCAATATGACACATTCAAAGATTACATGGATTATACACCGTAAAAAAACTGGTCAATAATCTACAGTATCTATCTATCTATCTATCTATCTATCTATCTATCTATCTATCTATCTATCTATCTATCTATCTACAGTATCTATCTACCTATTACTGTATCTATCTATTTACAGTATATATCTATCTATCTATTATCTATCATCTATCGAATGTATATCTACTCATATGTATCAATCTCATATCTATCTATGTATCATCTATCTATCTATCTATCTTCTATCGAATCCATCTATATCTCTTTGTGCCTATCTTTCTGTCTATGTAATATTTATCTACTTACAGTATTTCTAGTAATTTCCATAAACCAAGTGTGATTTCACTGACTTTTTTTGGTAACTAAAAGATGAGTATCCCCTGTTAACCCTTAGGATACCAGCGCCGTACATGACGGGACAAAAATCCCAGTGCCGTAGCAGCTGCTATGGCGCTCTGATCAGGCGGGTGCAGGAGCTGCGCTCACCCGATCAGCTACAGGGGTCCGGCAGTGGCTAATAGCCGGCCCCTGCTGTATGCACCGCTGCATTAACCCTCGGTGCCGGTGTATTAACTCGATGCCTTGCTTAGGCATCGGGCTGCCTTCTACGGAAGCCTGTGAGATCCAGCCCCCTGGATCTCACAGACAGGAAGCTGTAGGTGTATTACACTGGTAATACACTTACAGCCAATGCATTACAATACAGAAGTATTGTAATGCATTGTGCAGGGGATCAGACCCCCAAAAGTTGAAAAAGTTAAAAAAAAATTCAAAAATAGGGAAAAAAAAGAAAAGTAGGCATATTAGGTATCGACCAGCTCTATAAAAATATCACATGACCCACCCGCTAGGTGAACGCCGTAAAAAATAAAAACAGTGTAAAAAAAGCCATTTTCTGGTCACCTTGCCTCACAAAAAGTGTAATACCAAGCGATCAAAAAGATGTAATAATCCCAAAATGGTACCAATCAAACCGTCATCTCGTCCCGCAAAAAATGAGACCCTACCTAAGACAATCACCAGAAAAATTAAAAAAATATGGCTCTCAGAAAATGGCAACACAAAAAAAAAGATTTTATTCTGTTCAAAAATGCATCTAATGTGTAAAACTTAACAAAAATAATAGACATATTGGGTATTGGCGTGTCTGTAACAACCAAATGATTTGCCCCTTCGGGTAAAGAAATTTTTTAAAACAGCTATTTTTTTCACCTTGACTCACAAAAAGTGTAATACCAAGTGATCAAAAAGTCTTATGTACCCCAAAATGGTACCAATGAAAATGTCACCTCATCCTGCAAAAAATGAGCCCCCACATAAGACAATAACTCAAAAAAATAAAAATCAATGGCTCCCGCAAACCAATCCATCAAAATCTGTGCTGCAAAATCCATATGGCGGTCCTTCTGTTCTGAGTCCTGCCATGTGCCCCCACAGCAGTTTATCATGACATATGGGGTGTTGCCGTATTCAGGAGAAAATGGATAAGAAATTATGGGGTGCTTTTTTCCTGTTACCCCTTGTGAAAATGAAATATTTGGGGCTAAAGCAACATTTTATTGGAAGAAATGAAACTTTTCATTTTCATAGCCAAGTGTTTCCAAATTCTGTAAAACGCTTAGGGGGTCAAAGTGGTCAGTACCCCCCCTTAATATATTCTTTAAGGGGTGTAGTTTCCAAACTGGGGTCACTTTTTTGGGGTTTCCACTCTAGGAGTACGTCAGGGTCTCTTAAAATACAAAATGGTGCCTAAAAACCATTCTAGCAAAATCTGCCTCCAAAATCCATATGGCGCTCCTTTCCTTCTGACCACTACCACGTGCCCATAGAGCAGCTTGCCACCACATATGGGGTATTTCTGTAAACTGCAGAATCAGAGTAATGTATATTGAGGTTTGCTGTTAACCCTTGCTGTGTTGCAAAAAAAAATTATTAGCATGAATAATCTACCAAAAAATTTTGAAATTTCACCTCCATTTTCCTTTAATTCTTGTGGAACACCTCAAGGGTTAACAAAGTTTGTAACATCAGTTTTTTATAATTTGAGGGGTGTAGTTTCTAAAATGGGGTCATTTATGTGTGGTTTCCATTAGGTAAGCCTCACAAAATCACTTTTTAACTGAATTGGTGCTCAAAAATTGGTTTGGGAAATTTTGGTGAAAATTTGAAAAATTGCTTCCAAACTTCTAAGCCCTCTAACTTCCTAAAAAAATGAAATGACATTTACAAAATCATGCCAACATAAAGTAGACATATGGGGAATGTTAAGTAATAAATATTTTATGAGGTATCACTTTCTGTTTTAAAAGCAGAGAAATTGAAATTTTGAAAATTGAAAATTTTTCAAACATTTTGGTAAATTTGGAATTTTTTCATAAATAAAGGTTAAATATGTTGACTCAAATTTATGACTGTCATGAAGTACAATGTGTCACGAGAAAACAATCTCAGAATGGCCTGGATAAGTAAAAGCTTTCTAAAGTTATTACCACATAAAGTGACACATGTCAGATTTGCAAAAATCGGCCTGGGATTTAAGGTGAAAAGTGGCTTGGTACTGAAAAGGTTAAAGTGCTAAAATAACAAAATATGCAATACTTACCAACTTGTCTCCCTTGCCACTTCCAGAATCATGTGCTAGCACCATCTTCATGGCTGCAGTGTTCATGTTCCATACAAACTAGGTCACCATGTAATCAATCATTGACCTCAGCAGTTCAGTCACTGAGGCCAGTCATAGGCTGCTGTAATGATGTGGTGCACAGGGGATGTCACTGCTGCAGCCAGGAAAACAAACATTGGTGGTGAGGACAGGAGCCTGATCCTGGAAGTGGCAGGAAAGAAAAATAGTAAGTATTGGTTTCTTTGTTATCATATCACTAGAGATGAGTGAATTTCTTGAAATTAGTTTTGGGATCCAATTTTAATGAATCTATTGGAATTTTTTCAATTCATATATGAATAAATTCAAACTTTAGTGAAATTGCTCAGACTGCCCTGAAAAGTTTTTTTGACACTCCGTGCTATCCTATTTTTATCTCTTGTCTTTCTCTTTTTTATTTTTTAGAATTTTTTCTTTCTCTCTTTCCTGACCTTTCCTTTGAAGGTCATTATCTCAAAGACAGCATTAGTAATGTCACAAAATACACACTGCTGGTGACGCCAGAAAATATGCTTATTGTATTATTATTGCATGCTTATTATCTGTAGAAGCTTTGCAACAGGTTTTTGTGAAAAAGGCACAATTACACAATGGCTGCAGTAAAAATATACGCTGTCAGTGATGCTAGGAAATATGCTTATTGCTTACGTATCAACTGTAAAAAGTTAGCAACTGGTTTGGGGGAAAAAGTGGCACAATTGCACAACAAAATATAGCATGCCAGTGATACAGTAAAATATGCTTTTTGTAAACTTATTAACTGTAGAAGCTTTGCAGCAGTTTTTTTTTTTTGGGGGGGGGAGGAGGAAAGCTGGTTCCTGTGCATAAAAAAGAGTATGTCTTTTTAAAAACTGATGTGTTGAGAACCAGGTCATAGGAGGGAGAATGGAGCTTCTTGGAGTCTCTCTTTGCTCCTGCAGATCATTTGCATAGAATATATGTTAGTTTTTCTCAGAAAAGGAGGCACATAAAAAGATGGGACCAAGACTGATAGATTTAACTCAATATTAGCACATGTCTAAAGTCACTCAGTTTAACAGTGATGTTTCTGCTGACAGATGCCCTTTGAACTCCATAGAGTCAGTGGGAGGCTCACAGAAACGGTGAATCAGAAAATAGGATTAGTGGTGCAGCTAAAGGCTCATGGACCCTGGTACAAGAGTTCAGCTTGGGCCCCCTTCCCTCAGTGCTTTGTGGCATCTAGCCTTTCTGCTGCCTGAGGCAAAAATTGAAACAGCACCCACCATGCCAAATTCGCAGCCTAAACCCTTCCCTCCAGACCTACTGTTTAAATACATACAAGTGCATCTCAATAAATTAGAATATCATCAAAAAGTAGTTTTTTTCAGTAATTCAGTTCAAAAAGTGAAACCCATATGTTATATAGAGTCATTACAAGCAGAGTGAACTTCAAGTTTTATTCAACTTTCAAGTGTTATTTATGTTACTGTTTATGATTATGGCTTAGAGCCAAGGAAAACCCAAAAGTCATTATCTCAGAAAATTAGAATATTATATTAGACCAACTGTATTTTTTTTTTAAACACAGAAATGTTGGCCAAATGAAAAGTATGTACAGTAAATGCACTCAATACTTGGTTGGGGCTCCTTTTGCATGAATGACTGCATCAATGCGGCGTGGCATGGAGGCGATCAGCCTGTGGCACTGCAGAGGTGTTATGGGAGCCCAGGTTGCTTTGATAGCAGCCTTTAGCTCGTCTGCATTGTTGGGTCTGGTGTCTCTCATCTTCCTCTTGACAATACCCCATAGATTCTCTATGGGGTTAAGGTCAGGTGAGTTTGCTGGCCAATCAAGCACAGTGATACTGTGGTTATTAAACCAGGTATCGGTACTTTTGGCAGTGTGGACAGGTGCCAAGTCCTGCTGGAAAATAAAAATTCAACATCTCCAAAAAGCTTGTCGGCAGAGAGAAGCATGAAGTGCTGTAAAATTTCCTGGTAGACAGTTGCTGATAAAACACAGTGGACCTACACCAGCAGATGACATGGCTCCCCAAACCATCACTGATTGTGGAAACTTCACTATCTTGACTAGACCTCAAGCAGCTTGGATTGAGTGCCTCTCCACTCTTCCTCCAGAATCTGGGACCTTGATTTCCAAATGAAATGCAAAATTTACTTTCATCTGAGAACACCACTGAGCAACAGTCCAATTATTTTTCTCCTTGGCCCAGGTAAGACGCTTCTGTTGTTGTCTATTGGTCATGAGGGGCTTGACACATGGAATGCGACACTTGTAGCCCATGTCCTGAATACATCTGTGTGTGGTGGCTCTTGAAGCACTGACTCCAGCAGCAGTCCACTCCTTGTGAATCTCCCCCAAATTTAGGAAAGGCCTTTTCTTAACAATCCTATCAAGGCTGCGGTTCTCCCTGTTGCTTGTGCACCTTTTTCTATCAACCCTTTTTCCTTCCACTCAACTTTCCATTAATATGCTTTGATACAGCACTCTGTGAACAGCCAGCTTCTTTAGCAATGACCTTTTGTGGCTTACCCTCCTTGTGGAGTGTGTCAATGACAGCCTTCTGGACTTCTGTCAAGCCAGCAGTCTTCCCCATGATTGTGTCGTCTACTGAACCAGACTAAGGGACCTTTTTACAGGTTTAGGAAGTCCTTGCAGGTGTTTTGGGTAGAGTTGAGCGAACGTGCTCGTAATGAGCACTGTACTGCTCGGATCCCCTGCGCTCGCATGGGCGCAGGCATCCGGATCCATTGGGTGAGGAGGACGGATCCGGATGGCTGCGCCCATGCAAGCGCAGGGGATCCGAGTAGTACAGTGCTCGTTACGAGCACGTTCGCTCAACTCTAGTTTTGGGTTCATTATTCTAATTTTCTGAGATAATGACTTTTGGGTTTTCCTTGGCTATAAGCCATAATCATCAACATTAACATAAATAAACACTTGAAAAAGTTCACTCTGTTTTTGTAATGACTATATAACATATGTGTTTCACTTTTTGAACTGAATTACTGAAAAAAATTATATTCTAATTTATTGAGATTCACTTGTACTTGGAAAACACTATGTACAGAGCTACAAAACATACAGGATAATACAACACCACATACCTCTTATATCCAGTAAAGTCTCCTCTGGTGTAAATTTTCTCTTCCCTCATCTTCTTCTTTCAGAACTGACCACCATGATGATTTCTTTCTTTCTATAGATTCCTACTTTTTCATCATCCGCCCACCTTATAATGTGCGCCAGTATAAACATACCCCCTTATAATGTGCATCAGTTCAAAAAATACCCCCTTACCTTTCAGATCAGACCCCAATATTAGACCTAAAATTAGAACCCCACATCACACCTCAGATCAGAACCCATATCATACCTCCAATCAGACCGCCATATCAGATCTTCAGATCAGATGCCCATATCAGATCTTCAGATCAGACCCCCATATCAGATTGTCATATCAGAACCCCATAGCAGACCTCAAATTATACCCCCATATTAGTCCTAAATTCAAACCCCCATTTCAGACCTCAGATCAAACCCCCATTAGACCTTCATGTCAGACCCTTATATCATACCTCAGATCAGACCCTCTTTAGACCTCCATGTTAAACCCTCATCAGACTTCAGATGAGATCCAAAATAAAAAAAATTCACTTACCTATCCTGCTCGGCCGCTACTCTCCAGGTCAGGCATTCTCTCTTGCAGTTCCCGCTTGCTGGTTGTGTCGAGGCCCGCGGTGCATGTCACCTGTGTGTAGCATCAGGTCATAGTGAGTGCACTACATCCTGACACTGTACGCATCAGAACAGTGCTATGAAGAAGATCAGGGAGGAGGCGTGAGTACAGTGCTAGCAGTGCATCACTCCCCAACCCCCTGCATACTAGTGAGCACTTCCATAATGAAAAATACAGTAATTGGCTTAGGGGTCTGGTCTCAATTGCAACTGCTGCAACCCCTATAGCTTCGCCACTGAACAGGACCAATTTCTATGATGGGAGTACAATGTCCATTTTAGTATATAGCTAATTATCAGGCTAAAACATTAGACTACATATCCTCAGTGTTCAGATTCCACCATGACTTGTCAAAATCAAATATATCTTTGATGTAAGAAGAAGTGATGAGGAATCAGCAATAGGTAATGAAACAAACTTACTTCTAGCAATGTATCATGGAAAGTAGACCATCTTTTAGATATGTTTATGCGTTAACATACTGCTAATAAGACAAAAAACACCAAAAGCTAAAGACTAGAAAGAAAGTGCTGGAAGGTTATTCATCTGCACTAATTACTAATACTTGAAGCATTAAACTGAGATGTATAAAAATGTTAAGCAGAACACATCAGAAATCAGCTTTCTGATTTCACTTCTTGCTCCTGATTACACTGCTCATCAGATATTGCTGTTCACGTCTCTTATTTGCCATGGCTCATCACTTGTCCCTCATAGCTCTCTTCTCATCACTTATCATTCACCACGTGATGTTTGACACTTATCCCTCATCACTTATATTACAGGTTGCTCATCACTCATCATGACTCATCTTGCTCTTCATATACTGTATCAGCTTTTTGATTCTGTCATATGATGAAATTTCAGTATGACTTACGATTTCCTATATAAATTAGTTTTTTGATTAATAAAATATTTCAATTGCTTATACCATCCTCCAAGTTATATCTAAGAGCTCATTCACACAGCCGTTGTTTGGCCGTTCCGATCTTTGGGGGCCACAATTTGCAGACCGCAATGCAGAGGCACCATCCGTGCGGCTGCCGCAAAGGATCCTGGCCCATTCAACTTGAATGGGCCCGTGATCCATCCACGCTGCAGAAAAATAGAACATGTTCTGTTTTTTGCGGTGCTGAGCCATGGACAGAAACCCCATGCCTCCGTTCCACACTGACATTCCATATTGCAGACCCATTCAAGTGCATGAGCCATAAGATATAGACATTCTAACAGATCGTCTACAAAACAGAGAAGCAGCTTTAAAGTTAAAGGGCTTGTCTCAATCCACTTACTAATATATTGTTATTATCCATATTGGTTCCTTTGCTGGCTGCATTCATTTTCCCATCACACTATACACTGCTTGTTTCCCTGGTTACAGACCACCCTGCAATCCATCAGTGGTGGTGGTGCTTGCACAATATAGGAAAAAGCACCAGCCTATGTGTGCTCCCATGGTCCCGGCCACCAGAGAGGCTGACACTTTTTCCCATAGTGTGCAAGCACGACCACCACAGATGGATTGCAGGGTGATCATAACCATGGGAACGAGCAGTGTATAATGTGATGGAAAAAATTAATCCAGCCAGCAAAGGAAGCAATATGGATAATAACAATACATTAGTAAGTGCCTTGTATTAAGTTTCTCTACATGATAAATGCCACTTCCTGAAGTGAAACAACCCCTTTAATGTCTTTCCCAAAATAAAAAAATAGCTACATACTTTCAAAATTCTGAGATGATTAATTTCTTAATATAAATTACTGTGCAAAAGTTTGGAATTGCTATTTGAAATACACAAGTACTCAGCCTGCCCTATGTATTGGACTGTATTCAGACTACACTTTAGCCTGTGACCTTGGTGCTTCATACCAGTCAGCAGCCAACTACACCAGGACTACTCCAGGAGGTAGTAGCCTGGTTGGTTCCTTGCGGCGAAGTCCAGATCCCTGTATAGGGGTTAAAGGGTGAATACCAGGGAGCCACCAGAACAACATCCTTAGGTTTAGCCCAAAGCCAAACTGGTTAGTTGACACAGTGGGTCCACACACACTGTCCGTAACAGTAAACTCAGGCTATGAATCCCACTGACCCAAACCAGAGTAGGCTTACTGAATTATTGCCGGAAATAATGCACCAATGGGAAAAACAAGAGCAAATACTATCATATTTGTATTATGTTAATGGCTGTCTGAATAATCTGACAACTACCACAGCGGTACAGTATCCGTCTTCAGCAGCTGCAATGTCCCTGTCTGCACCACAGACTGCTTCTGCTGCAAGCTATGGCCCTCAGTTATCAGCTCCTCCTCGATATGATGGAGATCCCAAACAATGCCAAGGGTTTACCCTGTACTTTGAATTGCTGTCTTATCAGTTCCCGACCAACCACTCCAAGGTGGCATTTATGATGTCCCATCTCTCTGGAGAGGTGCTAGCCTGGATAAACCCACTGTGGGAGAGAAATGATCCGCTTATTAACAATTAAAGTGTTCATGGAGACCTCCTAGAGGGTCTTTGATGAGCCGGGATGCACTAATTCTGCTGCCTCCTCTCTTCTGTGTTTATATCAGGGCAGTTTCACTGTGGGCTAATAAGCTATCCAGTTCCGTATCCTGGCCTCAGAACTGGGGTGGAACAATGAAGCCTTGGTGGCAGCTTTTTGGGAGGGACTGGCAGGCTGAATCATGGACGAATTGGCGGGTCAGGACATTCTATCTACTCTGGATGCCTTGATTTTTCTGGCCACAAGAATTCTCCTGCGGTTCCAGGAAAGATCCAAAAAAGTAGCCTGGGAGAAAAGATCCTATCAACTGGCACCAACATAACACCAGCCACTTTCTACCACTCATACAACCTCCTTGGCTACTGAATCGGAGCCTATGCAGGTGGAGAGTTCAGGCTAACGGAGGAGGAGCACATGCACAGATGCTCCAATAATCTGTGTATGTACTGTGGAGGCAAGGGGCACTATGCCTGTATCTGCCCTCTTAAGCAGGGAAACTCCCGAGCCTAGGGTCAGTAGAGTAGGCTGCCATAGGTGAAGATCAGTCCTCTCCAAGATTGACTTTACCTGTGACCATGTCCTTCTCAAGTACTCAGTTCATCATGTCAGCTATCTTGGATTCCGGTTCAGCAGATAATCTCTTGCACCAGACCATGGTGAATCAATACCAGATACCTATTGAGTGACCTTTGTTGGTGACATTGATAGATAGAAGGGCTCTCTCCAAGTCCATTCGGTTTGTCACTGCTCCTCTAGACCTGCAAGTGGGTGCACTTCACTCAGAGAAGATTTTCTTTCTAGTTCTCGCGAAGTCCGCAAGTCTTCTGCTGCTGGGTTCACCACTGTTGCGACAGCATAGTCCAGTCCTGAATTGGATACCTGGTGATATTTTACGTTGGAGGTGAACCTGCTATTCTAAATGCCTCCTGTTTATTCTAAATGTCTCCTGTAAAGCCGGTCCAACGTCCTCCAGTACCACAGAACGACGAAGTCCAGATAGCTGTTTAGGGGTTAAAGGGTGAATACTAGGGAGCCACCAGGACAATGTCCTTAGGTTTAGCCCAAAGCCAAATTGATTTAGTTGGCACAGTTGGTCCACATCCACTGTCTGTAACATGACCTTTGTTCATCTGACTAATGTTTGTTGCCTGCTTCTATTGTACCACGTATGGGGGTGTCTTCATTTCATCCTCACAACATCTGTTTTTAACAAAGACTTTTCCCAGGGTAGCATCCATTCAATTCTCTGTGGAAAAATCCATGTCTCCTTGAAGGAATTCTAGGGTCTGGACTACCTGGTTTGGCCCAATGCGAATTTGGATTTACACGTATTAATAATCG
Source organism: Rhinella marina (assembly GCA_900303285.1). NCBI lineage: Eukaryota > Metazoa > Chordata > Amphibia > Anura > Bufonidae > Rhinella > Rhinella marina. The sequence goes on along the minus strand of ONZH01019416.1, from coordinate 65,289 downwards.
GGCAGTTTCCCAATAATCTGGTGATCTAAATGTGCCCCGGTCACCTGATGAATGAACAAAACGCTTGTTCATCAGGTGATCTTGTTATTCGTGCAGGGAATCAAATCATCATTCCTGGGCAGCAGATGTCTAAACAGTCTAAACAGCAATCTGCTGCCTGGAAACAATAATTCAGTATGGGGATGAGGGATTGCTATAGTGAAGGAAAAGGTGATCGCAGCTTGTAAATGCAGCAGTCTCCTTCACTGAGCGAGCAGCCGACTGTCTGGAAGGAACTCCTTCTTTCCGTCAATCGACAGTTCCATCGGCCCATATAAACCCTCCATTGCACGTACCAATAATCAGCCAGATTATCGGGAATGACTGTTACTGCGAATGCTCGTTTACGATAATCTGGCCATCTAAATGTGCTGCTGATCACCCAATGAATGGTCGAAATGCTCGTTCCAGTCATGGTGATCCAGTCTTCCATGCAGACACTCCAATCATCGTTCCTGAGCAGCAGATCATTCTGTCTAAACAGCAATCTGCTGCCCAGAAACAATGATTCTGTATGGGGATAGCTATGGCGATCCCTCATCCTCATAATGGTAGATACACTTGACGGATACTACTGTAGTAGCTCGGAGTAGGGTTCCCACCCCGGATTCATATAATAAGACAAACTCCGGCTTATAATCGTAGAATGCAAGATAGTTGCTTTTATTGTGCGACAAAAATCACTTAGTGACGTTTCGGCTCAATTTTAGAGCCTTCTTCAGACTGGTGCCGCTGGAGGAAAAGAATAGGAATAGTAAGAGCCCATATAGGGCTAGGAGATATGCGCCAATGAAAGGGTACAGTCAACGCTGTGACTCAGAGTAAATGCGCAAGTGATTTTTGTCGCACAATAAAAGCAACTATCTTGCATTCATCCTCATAATGTGAAGGAGATTGCTGAATCTAAATGTAGCAGTCTCCTTCACTGAGAGAGCAGCCTTACTGTTGGTTACATCGACCCGTGTAAACCCGCCTGAGTCTCATGACAATTATTCAGCAGTTTTCAGTAACATCATAAGCTCCCACTAGGCAAGGCAGACAGAGATTTATAATTTAACTCTATGGGGGGAATTTATCATTAGGAGAATATTTGAAGTCAGTTTTGCTTCAGTCTGCTCTGGAGTACTTTGTGCCACATTTATCAAATGTCACAGGTTGTTTGATAAATGTGGCTTTTCCTTAAACCTAACCTAGAGAAGCTCCTCCACTTTTCCTACTCCACCCTCCTCCTGGAGTGAGATTGCGACTATTTTGCGACTTTTTAAAAAAGTCGCAGTGATAAATCTGGAGTGAAACTCATTAACATAGCTAACCACACCCACTTTTCCACCCATATTACAAAACTGGAGTGAGTGGTGTACACATGCAAAAAGTCGCAAAATTTTGCGCAAAAAAGTCGCAAAAGCCCTATTTTGTGACTTTTTGATGCCAGAATTCTGGAGTGATGGTATGATAAATCAGGGCCTATGTCTATACAGAGAATTTATAGGTTTGAATACAAAGGAAGCTCTAAGCTCTAACTATAAAGCAATTAATCAGCACATAATTGTGGACCTAAAGACAGACATTCACTTTAATCTAATCTGTGAAATGATGTTCATTGAAAAAAACACAGCGTAATCAAAAAGGTCCTTACGCAGCAACTAACACCAAAGTATATTTCTTTAACTAAGATAATTAGAGATGTTTGGATGACCACCCTAGTCCATATGCACTATAAGGGTATATAGACATTAAAACAGGTAGTCCTCTGCTTAGGAACATCCTCCACAAACCAGAATGTAGTACAGCTCCCAGCCTGTCATAGCCCATGTGTCCATGCCACATTACATTGGAGGCAATTCATCTGAATAGCCACCATGTAATGTTATACTTCTAGCATAACATTACAGAAAGTATACACTTCTATGACCAAACAGTACAGAGTACAGCAGGAACATGCTGAAGACATAAAAGTCATGGGAGAAAGATTTTTAAGCAAAACAAACACAAGCCTAATGATGCGTATATGGTGTTCAAATGATGTCATCTGACAATAGTTGCATTTTTTAGTTAGCATATAACAAATTTACCAGAGTTAGACATTTTTTTTTGGCAACAAATTGCTTTATTGTTTGTTCTCCTGGCAAAAGTTTCCTTTATTGTGATTTCTTAATAATTCAAAGTGAAAAGTTAGCTGAATTATTTTTGTAATTGAAGCCATATGTCACAGTTAATTCATTAAATCAGTTCTGTATATGCATAAATCAGTAAAGCGAATGCAGTAAAAATAATGCCACTGAAATACAGGAGTTTATATGTCCTGAAAAAACTTCCTACTAATAGAATGTACACACCTGTACTAATTTTAATCTTTACTGATCTTATAGGAGTACATGCAGAGTGACCTGAAATGCTCCCAGTGTGGAGTCTCTGTTTCTCGCACACACTCATATTTCTGCTTGGCGTTCTGCAAAACTCTTCTGTTCAATATCAATATATTAAACTTTATGTACGGATAGAAAATTGTGTCTTTCTCATAAGTTAACTATTAAGGGCACATTACTACTGAAGAATTTTGCCACATACTTCAAACAAAAGATTGACAACATTAAGGAAAGCTTCAGCCTACAGTCCCACAGCGTCTGTACACAACTTTACCTAAAACCCGCATCTCCACCATTACAAAGGAAAAACTTTGGCAGCTAGCACTGGCCACCACAGAGGGGCTGTTTTAGGGGAGTTATTTTGTGCTGCTGCGGCAATATTTTGTACTGCAATGTGGTATTTGGCTCTACTGGGGTGGTATAATGTTCCGCAATATGGTATAGGCCCTACCTATCTGTGTTAGCCCTGGCTTTCCTCAATTTGGACCTGACTATAAAATGGGGCCACTTTTAGTTGTTTTCAGGGCCATTTTAAGTTCCCAGTCTGTCCCTGCTGTTGTGTATACATTATGTATGATGTACATGAACAGAGGACATTTGTATGAAATGAAAAGGAACCAGGAACCAAAAGGTGTTATTGCATTTGGGGAAAGAGAAAGGATAAAAGATAAGAAAGGACACCTCTGTATGTCCTAGAAAAAGGTATTTCAGTGAGTTAAGCTCTTGGCTGTATATATATATATGACTTGTAGACAGTGCCATTGCTGATATTGCTAAGCTAGGCATAAGCATGTGTTCCCCTGTTCTTTTTCCCAGTGTTCCAACCAAGATTGCCATACTTAATGGAATTATGCATCCATGGGATTCAAACTTCAGTTGATTAGTAAGCAACCTAATAAAGGTGGAGATCTTCTGATGTAACTTGTGAAAGTCTAATTCATACTGAGTTATGACAGGAACAGGGGGTGGAGAACAACATCGGACTGAAGTTCCACTTCCCATCAAAGGAAGTGATTCTGAGGGCCCGATATTATATACACCATGATGATTACTCTTCAAGCCACACCTTGTTCCTGCTACCCAGGCATCTTAGGTTCTTTCCCCATTCTGGTGTCCTAACATGTCATCCAGCTGCTACTCCTAACACCGTGCCTATCATACTATCCAGTGAACCTAAATGCAACACTGCTGAAATAATAATGACATAACTATAGTCACCTCAAAGATAATATTGTAATACAGAAAGTGCCAAAAAATAATAGTGCCACGCATAGTGCGCCCAAATATATGTTAGCAGACAGTGCTTTGATGGTACTTACAGCGTCCCAGAAAATAACTGTACAGATCCTGACGTAATTTCTGCCATAAACTATTCTCCTCCTGAAATAATGGTGCCAAGTATGTCAGTTCTCACACAAAACATTTGCCAACAAAAGGGTCTCCATAGTGCCAAAAAGTGGCATGGCTTCAAAGGAGGCAGACCACAAGACTGCTATGGGGCCTGGGGAAGGGGGGCCCGACACTGAACTACTTCTCTGTCTGACATGATAACAGTACATTACATACATTTTCATGCAGCTGCCACTAGAGGGAGTTCAATGCAGAGAGATTATTACAGATTCCGTGGTAACTGTATAAATTCCAGAGCTCTGAGCTCCCCCTAGTAGTGGCTGCAGACAGCCACCTTTGTAATAGATGGCAAGCAAGTAAGTTATCTATGTATTTATACCAGTTGTCAGACATGAATACATTGAGAAATATGGTGGTCAGAATGAAAGCCATATTTATGAGGCACTTCTTCCACTTTTATGACATAAAAATCAGATAAAATGGGTGAGGCTAAAGGTGACTTTTTATTACAATTTGTTTTTAATTAAAATTTCCCCTCCATTAAAATTAAAACATAAATTAATCAGAAATCTAGAGTTTTGAAAACTTGCACTTTGTGTTCTGCCTTGATTGGGAATGATTGTTGCACGTGCACTGGGAAACTGGTTGTGAGATTTGTATACCCCCTGATGCCATGCAGAGTGCCCCCAAAAGTTGTAATGTCTTTCCCACAAAACTATGCCAAGTATAATGCTCCTATAGAGCTCCCAATTAATAATGCATACATTGTGCATCAAATTAACTGCACAATAGCAGAGGTACTGTACCCATAGTGCCTTAATATTATTTGGGCTCCCAAGTGACCTGCAAGTTATAAAACCCCTGCGCAGAGTGCCCAGCTCTGTGTACCAAAAACTAAAAACTAAAAATGCTCACCGGGTCCTTTGTTCTACATTGTATAAAGTGGGGCAAGCTTAAAACCTCTTTCAGCAATCTAAAAATGCATTTTTGTGGGATTTTGCTATATTATTAATTTATCTGGCAATTTTGCAATCTAGTTGTTACTTCTCATTAATTAATAAAGGGTTTATGATAGTGAGCTTAATTGTGTTTACTACTACTAGAGGACAATACTACATCAACTGATTTACTTGGAACTGTTTGGAGTTGGGTATTATCTTTGTCATTTTCTGATTTCCCTGCGAATGTGGCGTAACATACTGCTGTGGTAAGTGTACCTACACTTCTGTTTCTATTAATCTAAGAAGTATTTGCCTTTTTATCCCTTGTAAAGCTTTACTCTTACAGGACTGGGCCATTTAATGTTTTTGTGCTTTGTTTTTTAACATTTGGCCTTCCCAGAGCAATACATTTTTATAATTTTTCTGTTCACATAGCTGTATGAAGGCTTTTTTTCCATGATACATTGTACTTTCTAATGGCATCATTTACTACTGCATAACATGTAGTAGGAAACATCCAAATGGGGTGGAATTGAAAGAAAAACACCAAGTTTTATTGGTTTTGTTTTTATGGTGATCCCTATGCGGTAAAATGGATCTGTTGCTTCATTCTGGAGGTCCTTTCAATTACAACGATACCATATTTGTACAGTTTTTCTTGTGTTCCAATACTAAAAATATAATAAAATCTTTGGAAAAAACATTGAACTGGTTTTTGGTGATTCCATTTAGATGAATTTCTCAAAGAGGTGTCAACTATATTTCAGATCAGAAGACAGGAAAGGAGGAAGATCAGATGACCCTAATATGGGTGTGTAAACACCCCAACAAGAATTTGGCACCAAAAAGCTAAAATTTTTGGACTATTTAAAAAAAATGTAAAATATGATGTTTGTTACCATCAGCCGCCTTCCTTTTACCCATAACCATATATGTCATTATCACTTTGACATTACTAATGCTGTCTTGGCGTTAAAAGCTTGACATGAGTTGCTTAAAGTCCTTCGAGACTTTAGAAAATTATTCACAACCCGTGAGGGCAATGGCAGTACTTTTAATTTGTGTCAAACTTATTTGGACCAGAATCTAATTGGTTGACTGATTTGGCTGAATCTAATCCAAATCAGATTTCAGGAAATTCACTCATCCCTGAGTAATGTCACATGATTTATGCTGTCTTTATTCCAATGATACGAGCCAGGTCCAGGCTTTATTAAGTGTTCTCGTAATTTTCTTCAAGGTGTATTGCAAGCAGTAAATGAGTCACTTATGGTCTGGGGTGTTCAACAACAATGAAGTTGGTCCTGTGGTTAAACTGTTATCCATTACATTGCGACACCCAAAAATATGCCTATAAGAACAATTCTGGATGACTGTGGGTTGCCTGGTTGCCTTTATGTTCATTCCAGAACAGGCATTCTGAAATAAGTCAAGCTCAGGGTAGGTCAATTTTCAAATGGTCTAACAATTTAATAATGTAGTGTATAAAAATCCAAACCATGTAAAGTTTGAGAAAATATACAATGAATTAACATTAAGCTATGTGGGGAAAACATATTGTGGGTTAATTACTACAAGGTCAACCTAAGGCTGACTGAAAAAAACTCATTATTTACATAACTGTACACTGATTAAAGCCTCCATAGGCTCTCTGTGCTGATTGAGCTTGTGTGAAAATGCATAACTCTATTATTTTTATTTTACATCCGTTACATTATGCACCATATCCTACTGACATTAACCTTTCTCTATATCTGGAGATGCTAAGGAGTGTAGCTGTCTAAAGTGGCAGAGACGTTTGTTCCGTATCAGACACAAAGATGGCAGTTTGTGTGCTTTCCTTTTAATAAGCCTTACCACATCAAAGTTATGTTGTATTGTTGAACTATATGGCAGTTGTGTAGGGGCCATATGATTATAATTCTCTCTGTACTGTGCTGATATTAGGGAGGTATGTCCTAGGCCACTGAGTTTGGATTGGGAATGTCAGTATAGCCCATAACCAGTTTGGGACACTGATATCTCCACGTGGTTGAAGTATAGGGTGAGGGCTATAAGTTCAGTTTTTCTGCCTGGCAGACGGTCAAGGTCTAGTATCAGAAGTAGAGGACTTTAAATAAGGAGACATTATTTGTCACTTGGGGGTACAGTGGGGTGCCCACCAGAGAAGATCTAGTGGGTCTTAAGATAAAATCCCCTGGGCTTACAACTTGAGAGTGAATTTCCGAGAACTCTACTGTAAGTTACCTGTGTGTTTTCCACATCTATATGTCCATTCCGCAAAGGATAGAAAATGTAAGTGGACCTATTGAAGTCAAAGGGTCCGTAATAAATATGGACATAGACCACTTCCATATTTTGCAGATCTGTGATTTGCAGACAGCAAAATGCTTATGGTTGCATACATGAGGCCTAAAGCTGATAGTACAATACACTGCAATAGATAGATAACACAGTGTATTTTACCAGATATCTTAGTGTTGTATGTTTAAGCCCCCAAGTGGGACTTTAAAAAAGTTACAAAAATAAAAAAAAAATTCCATTTTTCCTGTATATACAGGAAAGTTATAATTGGTTAAAAAAATGAGAGAGAAAAAAACTAGCCATAATTACCACATTCATAATGACCTGATCTGTAAAAAGGACCAGGTTACTTAGCCTGCACTGTGAACACAGTAAAAAAACAAAACAAAAAACAATGATAGAGTCACCTCCCAAAAAATTGTATGACAACCTATGAAACAGTCATAAGTACCCCAAAACTACAGCCCATCCCGCAAAAAAACAAACAAGCCCTCACACAGCTATGTTGATGGACAAATAAAAAAGGTATTAGTTTTAGAAGTGGGGATGCAAAGAAAAAAGTTATTTTTAACAAAAAAATATTTTATGATGAAAAAGTAGCAAAACATGGAATAAACCTATAGAAATTTCATATCACAAAATATTTGTATTGACGCACATTGTGACTCCCATAAAAAATAAAAATGAAAAACCCTGACAACAATACTATTTTTGGTCAATTGGATCCAAAAAAATGAAATAAAAAGTGATTAAAAAGTCATATGTACCCCATTATGATACCAATAAAACTATAGCCCACAAAAAACAATTCCTCCTAAATATCATAGTTGAAAACATAACCAAGAACAGGCTCTCCAAACTAGAATATCTACAGAAAAAAACTATAGCCATGATGTTCCCTATAAAATAATTTTTTATTAAATATTTTTTAAAACAGTAGTGATTATGAACGATCCACCAAAGTATCCTATGGCTAAATATACAGATGCTTCGTATATTACAGTTCATAAGTATCCCAAAGTACTACAAGTAGAGATGAGCGAGTAGTGTTCGATCGAGCTGGTATTCGATCGAATACTACGCTATTCGGCGTACTCGATTTCGTTCGAGTATAACGGCGATGGCGCACTTAGAATTCGTTTCCCCTCCCACCTTCCCTGGCGCTCTTTTTCCACCAATCACCATGCAGGGGGGGGTATGACAGGCACGCTGAGCATGCTGGCAGCGCGAAAACGGCGTCTACATGGATTGGCTGGAAAAACCATGTGACCTCGAATATTAAAAACTCAGCTCTTCCTGCTCGTACGCATATGCTGCGTGAACTTAGTCAGGGACAGAGGCTGGAGAAGGGAGAGACAGGTTTTAGCTGTTGGACAGGCAGGAGCGTGATTAAAAGCCCTTATCAGGGCTACTATAGTGCAGTACAGTGATAGCTTTACTACAATATACACTTTACAGAGAACGGCTGCTGTATTCAGGGATAGCTGCTGGAGTAGGGACAGAGAGAGGCATTAGTGGTGTATTAGGTGCTCTGCTACATACCAAACTATATTTGGCACTACTGCTGTGTACCTTGAACTATAAAATATATAGGCCTTATAATTGGCAACTGTACTGTGCGTTCTCTTGCAAACTAATTTAAATACCTGGTGTTAATACCCACCGTCTGAACAGTTAGTACACGGCTGTGTACCTTGAACTATAAAATATATAGGCCTTATAATTGGCAACTGTACTGTGCGTTCTCTTGCAAACTAATTTAAATACCTGGTGTTAATACCCACCGTCTGAACAGTTAGTACACGGCTGTGTACCTTGAACTATAAAATATATAGGCCTTATAATTGGCAACTGTACTGTGCATTCTCTTGCAAACTAATTTAAATACCTGGTGTTAATACCCACCGTCTGAACAGTTAGTACAAGGCTGTGTACCTTGAACTATAAAATATTTAGGCCTTATAATTGGCAACTGTACTGTGCGTTCTCTTGCAAAATAATTTAAATACCTGGTGTTAATACCCACCGTCTGAACAGTTAGTACACGGCTGTGTACCTTGAACTATAAAATATATAGGCCTTATAATTGGCAACTGTACTGTGCGTTCTCTTGCAAACTAATTTAAATACCTGGTGTTAATACCCACCGTCTGAACAGTTAGTACACGGCTGTGTACCTTGAACTATAAAATATTTAGGCCTTATAATTGGCAACTGTACTGTGCGTTCTCTTGCAAAATAATTTAAATACCTGGTGTTAATACCCACCGTCTGAACAGTTAGTACACGGCTGTGTACCTTGAACTATAAAATATATAGGCCTTATAATTGGCAACTGTACTGTGCGTTCTCTTGCAAAATAATTTAAATACCTGGTGTTAATACCCACCGTCTGAACAGTTAGTACACGGCTGTGTACCTTGAACTATAAAATATTTAGGCCTTATAATTGGCAACTGTACTGTGCGTTCTCTTGCAAACTAATTTAAATACCTGGTGTTAATACCCACCGTCTGAACAGTTAGTACACGGCTGTGTACCTTGAAATATAAAATATATAGGCCTTATAATTGGCAACTGTACTGTGCGTTCTCTTGCAAAATAATTTCACGGCTGTGAAGGCAAAATATTGTAACAAAAAAAAAATAAAATGCGGAGGGGGGCTAGCGGAATAGGACGTGGACGAGGACGGGGGCGCGGAAATGCTGTTGGGGGCCTTGTTGAAGCCAGTGGGGATACAATGCGTGCTGGTGAGGGTCAGCCAGGATCCCGCTCATCCAGAATCCCTGCCTTTATGGGACAGTTAAGCAGGGGGCGGGTTACACCGCTGTTGAGGCCTGAGCAGGTTGAACAGGTGGTGCAATGGATAGCCGATAGCGCTTCCACACAGTTGTCCACCAGCCAGTCATCCACACAGTCTCACTCTGACCCTCCTTCCTCCACACCTGGCCAACAGAGTCACCCCACCATTGACCCCTCCCAGGAGCTCTTTTCGGGTCCTTTTTCAGATGTGCCGGAAGAATCCCAGGAGCTAGTAGAGGAATTTGTTTGTAGTGATGCCCAAACACTTGAGTTTTCGCCATCTCCTGCTGATGTGGACCCTGAGCCAGCATCTGTTATCATGAGCGATGATGATGATGAGACGCAGTTGCCATCAAGGGAGGCTGTTGGAATGTCCAGTGGGCAGCAGGAGGAGCAGAGTGAGGAAGTGGAAGAAGAGGTGGTGGATGACGAAATGACCGACCCCACTTGGCCAGGGGTGATGTCCAGCGAGGAAAGCAGTGGAGAGGTGGTGGTCTGTGGAGCACCGAAAAAGGCAGCAAGAGGCAGAGGGATGTCCAGAGGCAGAGGGATGTCCAGAGGCAGAGGGATGTCCACAGGCAGAGGGATGTCCATAGGCAGAGGACAGTCAAGACAGAGAAGTGAGGCCACAGCCAGCAGGGCCGAAGCTGTTCCCGGCAGCGGGCAGTCGCGCGAAGCTCCCCCATCGAGGCCTTGTACTTCTGTGGTGTGGAGATTTTTTAATGTTTGTGCGGATGACAAACTGAGCGCGGTTTGCACACTCTGCCACTCAAAACTGAGTAGGGGCTCTGAGAAGAGCAATCTGACCACCTCAGGCATGCGGCGTCACTTGGAAGTCAAGCACTGGGCTGAGTGGGAGAGAGCAAACGCAATACAACCTGCGCCCGGTCTTGCTGCCACTGCCTCTTCCCCTTTGTTGTGTGCTGCCACTGCGGTCCAGACCTCCAGTCAGGACACCTCCACATCTGCCTCTGCCTCGGCTACTTTGGGGCCTTCTCCTTCAGCCTCCCCTTCCCCCGCCTCTTCGCCTGCACCTTCACACTCCTCGTCCCAACAACTGTCCATCTCGCAGGCGTTCGACCGCAGGCGGAAGTACGCCTCGAGTCACCCCCAAGCCCAAGCCTTAAACTGCCACATCTCCAAACTGCTGGCCCTGGAGATGTTGCCGTTTAGTCTTGTGGAGGCGCAGGCCTTCCGCGACCTGATGGCGGCTGCCGCACCTCGCTATTCCGTCCCCAGCCGCCACTACTTTTCCCGGAGTGCCGTCCCCGCCCTGCACCAGCACGTGTCGCGTAACATCAGGCGGGCCCTGAGGTACGCAGTCAGCGCAAAGGTCCACTTGACCACCGACTCGTGGACAAGCGCTTGCGGCCAGGGACGATACATTTCTTTGACGGCACACTGGGTGAATGTTGTGGAAGCGGGGACGGGGTCGCAAACAGAGACGGCCTACCTACCACCCCCGCCCAAGATTGCCAGCATGGGTTCTGATACACCCCCCTCCTCCTCCTCCTCTGCCTTAACATCGCCCTCAGCCGCTAGCTGGAAGCGTTGCAGCACTGGCGCGGGGAGACGTCAGCAGGCGGTGCTTAAGCTCATCAGCTTGGGCGACAGGAAGCACAGCGCCCCAGAGGTGAGGGACGCCATATTGCAGCAGACGGAGATGTGGCTGTCGCCGCTGCAGCTAGGACCAGGCATGGTCGTGTGCGATAACGGCCATAACCTGGTGGCGGCTCTGGAGCTTGCCGAACTCAATCACGTACCATGCCTGGCCCACGTTTTTAATCTGGTAGTCCAAAAATTTCTAAAGACTTACCCCAACCTGGCAGAGCTACTGGTGAAAGTGCGGCGCTTGTGCGCTCACTTTCGGAAGTCAACTGTAGCTGCTGCTAGCTTAAAAAAACTCCAGCAACGCCTCCAATTGCCTGAACATCGGCTGTTGTGCGACCTGCCCACTCGCTGGAATTCCACCTATTCCATGTTGGCCAGGGTGTGTGAGCAGCAGAGAGCATTGATGGAGTACCAGATTATGAATCCACGCGTGCCTCCAACTCAGCTCCCTCAGTTTGCCAACCACGAGTGGCCATGGATGGCAGACATATGCGATGTACTGCGTATCTTTGAGGAGTCCACCAAGAAGGTCAGCAGCGAGGACGCTATAGTGAGCGTAACCATCCCGCTCCTATGCGTCCTTAAAGAATCACTGATCGCAATAAGGGAGAACGCATTGCACACAGAGGAGACGGGGGTAGGAGGAGACGCAACGGAGCTACACAGTCAGACCACACTTTTGTCTGCTTCTCGGTGGCAGTTGCAGGAGGAGGAGGAGGATGAGGAGGAGGAGGACGACGTGGAGGTGGCTGTGGAAGAGGAGGAGGATGCTGGCGGCGAGGGTAGCAGTCAGGCTGTGTGCGTCCCATTGGTTCAGCGCGGATGGGGTGGAGAGGAGGCGGAAGAGGAAGAGGAGGAAATGGCAAGTGATCCTTCTGGTGGGGGCAGTGACGTCATGCCTATTCAGAGTCTGGCACACATGGCTGACTTCATGCTGGGCTGCTTTTCCCGGGACACACGTGTTGTCCGGATAGTGGAGAACAAACTGTACTGGGTCTTCGCACTCCTGGACCCCCGGTATAAAGATAACGTCTCTTCTTTTATTCCGGTAGAGGAGAGGACGAATCGATTGCTGGAATACCAGAGGGAACTCGTGCAGAACATGATGGAGATTTTCCCACCCACCATCGCCGGCGGCAGAGAGGAGAGGGTCTCCCAGAGTCCCACAACATCAATCAGGCCCACAGCCACCAGGGGAACACTCTCCAAGGTGTGGGACACGTTCATGGCACCCCCTCGTGCAACTTCCATCACTGCGGGGCCCGCTATCAGCAGGAGGGACAAGTATCGGCGGATGTTGCGGGAGTACCTGGCAGACCGTAACCCTGTCCTCCCCGATCCCTCGGCGTCCTACACTTACTGGGTCTCCAAGTTGGACACGTGGCTGGAACTGTCCCTGTACGCCTTGGAGGTGCTTGCCTGCCCTGCCGCCAGCGTGCTATCAGAAAGGGTGTTCCGCGCAGCCGGGGGCATTATAACCGATAAGCGCAGCCGCCTGTCAACCGACAGTGCCGACAGGCTGACGCTAATCAAAATGAACAGCAAGTGGATTGACCCGGACTTTGCTTCTCCAACAGTGGAAAGCAGCCAAAAGTGAAGTGCCATCTGTATGAAGTGCCATTTCCTCCTCCACCTCCTCCTCCTCCTCCTTAACCGCCGTAGAATTGCTCCGTAAATAAGAAAAATTTATATATTTATGGATCACCTCTTGGGCCTCCACAAAATTTTTAAGAGGTCTCACCTCTTGGGCCTCCACAAAATGTTTAAGAGGTCTCACCTCTTGGGCCTCCACAAAATGTTTAAGAGGTCTCACCTCTTGGGCCTCCACATAATTTTTAAGAGGTCTCACCTCTTGGGCCTCCACATAATTTTTAAGAGGTCTCACCTCTTGGGCCTCCACATAATTTTTAAGAGGTCTCACCTCTTGGGCCTCCACAAAATTTTTAACAGGTCTCACCTCTTGGGCCTCCACAAAATGTTTAAGAGGTCTCACCTCTTGGGCCTCCACAAAATTTTTAACAGGTCTCACCTCTTGGGCCTCCACAAAATTTTCTCAAGGTCTCACCTCTTGGGCCTCCACAAAATTTTTAACAGGTCTCACCTCTTGGGCCTCCACATAATTTTATCAAGGTCTCACCTCTTGGGCATCCACAAAATTTTTAACAGGTCTCACCTCTTGGGCCTCCACATAATTTTATCAAGGTCTCACCTCTTGGGCATCCATAAAATTTTTAACAGGTCTCACCTCTTGGGCCTCCACAAAATGTTTAAGAGGTCTCACCTCTTGGGCCTCCACAAAATTTTAGCAAGGTCTCACCTCTTGGGCCTCCACAAAATTTTAACAGGTCTCACCTCTTGGGCCTCCACAAAATTTTATCAAGGTCTCACCTCTTGGGCCTCCACAAAATTTTATCAAGGTCTCACCTCTTGGGCCTCCACAAAATTTTATCAAGGTCTCACCTCTTGGGCCTCCACAAAATTTTTAACAGGTCTCACCTCTTGGGCCTCCACATAATTTTTAACAGGTCTCACCTCTTGGGCCTCCACATAATTTTATCAAGGTCTCACCTCTTGGGCCTCCACAAAATTTTTAACAGGTCTCACCTCTTGGGCCTCCACAAAATTTTATCAAGGTCTCACCTCTTGGGCCTCCACAAAATTTTAACAGGTCTCACCTCTTTAGCCTCCACACAATTTTTAAGAGGTCTCACCTCTTTGGCCTCCACATAATTTTAAGAGGTCTCACCTCTTGGGCCTACAGACAATTTTTAAGAGGTCTCACCTCTTTGGCCTCCACATAATTTTTAAGAGGTCTCACCTCTTGGGCCTACAGACAATTTTTAAGAGGTCTCACCTCTTTAGCCTCCACACAATTTTTAACGGGTCTCACCTCTTGGGCCCTTCACATAATTTTTAAGAGGTCTCACCTCTTGGGCCTCCACAAAATGTTTAAGAGGTCTCACCTCTTGGGCCTCCACATAATTTTTAAGAGGTCTCACCTCTTGGGCCTCCACACAATTTTTAAGAGGTCTCACCTCTTGGGCCTCCACATAATTTTTAAGAGATCCCACCTCTTGGGCCTCCACATAATTTTTAAGAGGTCTCAGCTCTTGGGCCTCCACATAATTTTTAAGAGGTCTCACCTCTTTAGCCTCCACACAATTTTTAAGACGTCTCACCTCTTGGGCCTCCACAAAATTTTCCATGAGCCTCTGGCCAGCCCACGGCCTCTTCCTGCCTTTTGCGGTCCTACGCATCCCTCAACATCCCCACTGCTTTACCTGCTAGACATGACACTGGGCCAGGTTGGGTCACTGACATCTCTAGCGCCAACAATTTGGGCATTTAAAGGCTTCTGCATGTGTTTGAGTTGTTTTTACATTTTAAAGAAGACATGTCTGACCACATCTCACACACACACACAATGACAATTAGGGGTGGGTTCTATTTGCTTTCCCCCTTGCCTATGCCATCTGTGGTTGTCATAGGCAACGTGATTTTAAGGGGTGCAGAATTTCATCTTCTTTTTTGTCTAGTTTGGCTTGGGGTCCATGGCAATGTAGTGGAAAGAAGGTTTCCTTGTATGGTCTCACTTTACAGAGAGGTTACATTGTCTTTGGAGTGTATTGTTGAGAGGCTGTGATAGTGGCGTAATAGTGCGACTTGGGCGCGTTATATGCACCCAGACATGCTTCCCCTGCTGTCCCAGTTGCATTCCAGCAGTGTTGGCATCCTTTTCTGAGGTTTCAGGGTGGACTTGGTGACCTCCAAGTGGTCGAATTGAGATTTCCAAGTGGCGAGCATTTTTTTCCCATAGACTTTAATGGGATTCGATATTCGGTCGAATAGTCGAATTTCGCGGTCTATTCGAATCGAATTTCAAACTTTCGAATATTTCACTACTCGCTCATCTCTAACTACAAGGTAATGGTGCAAAAAGTATATAAGCAATAAGTGACTAAGCAGCAACTGGATGTAAATTATTCTGGGTGAACAATAACTCTAATAGCAGTGTATAATTTAGGCAATCACCCATATTATAACATAGAAAAGTGCATATAAAGTTTCTGTAGTCAGTATCACAGCTGACCAAAAATAATGGTAACTCTTATTGAACTCTTATCAAGGAAATGCCCATAACCCAAAGGGTCAGATCCCACTAGCTGCACCAGTGACCTTACACATTAAGCAGGAAAGCTTATCTGTAATTAAATCAAGCAGACTATACCATAGTTATAACCTCCACTTAATGCCAACAATGATAGCCATGTACTGTCTAGATGTAGTAAGAAAAAAACTTCCCATACATTGAGTAGCTCTCTGTTAGATGGAGCACTGTATGTCTGGTCAACTCAACGCATGTTTTGCATACACTTCAGGACCTCTAACAGAATTGCAATTTTTGCATATTTCACGTCTCAAAAAATGAAATAAAAACCAATCATAAAAGTCCATACATACAGTACGTATGTACAGTATGTACTCCAAAATTGTACCAATAAGAAAACAGGTTGTCTCGCTAAAACACACAGCTCAGTCAACAAAAATAAAAAATTATGGCTCTTAACCCCTTCGCTACCAGCGCCATACATGTATGGCGCTGGAGCGATGGACAAAGATGCCGCTCACTCACACGTGCAGTGGGCATCATGGCCGGCGGGTCTCCGCTGTTTCAAACAGCAGAGACTCTTAGCTAATTACTGCGACTGGCAATAATGCAGATAGCGGTAATTAAAGCCTTTAGATAATACGTGGTGTCGTTTTAATCATACTGACCCAGAAAATGAAAGGCACAGGTCAGTTTTGCCGCAAAGGGAACACTGTGGGAACAAAACCCATAAAATGGTGGTGGAATTGCATTTTTTTTCCAATTCCACCCCAATGTAAAAAACACACTTTTTGTGTAGTATGACTTTTCAAATCTTGAAAATTGCTATTTTTTCAAATTTTTGTTATATTTTGGGGTTTTTTTAGTCTAAAAACACAAAGCATAGCAACCTAAATTTGCCATTAACATAAAGTCCAATATGTCATGAAAAAACAATGTCAGAATTGCTTGGATATATTAGAAGCATTCCAAAGTTATCACCACATAAATTGACACTTATCAGATTTGAAAAATGGGGCTTTGTCCTTGAGGTCAAAGTAGGCTTCACCCTTAAAGGGTTAAACAGGCCTTAAAGCATAACTTAGATAATAGCTAAACCATCATCTCATCTGCAAACTGCTCTTTCAGGATGATTGCCTTTTAGCTGAGCAGAGAGAATTTGCTTAGTTAGCTGAGAGGCCTTTGTCTGGGATTGGGGGTTGCGCTTCCTCATTATGGAGAGCACCTAATATGCATGAGAAGTATTGTAGGCCAGGCAACACTCATCTGAGTTTCTGGGAAAATACATGCAAATTACCATATCATAGAGAGAGGCTTAGCTTTCATTTCCTTTTGGAAATTAAATATCTTTCCCAGAAACCCTCTGTCATGAATGGGATTTTATGAAAATATATATTTGTATTGTAGTTCAGTTATATTATGCACTGTATCCTACTCTCTTCTCTCTCCCTATGTGGTCTCCATTCTGTGGCTGAGTTGCTGTGGTTTCTAAATATTTCCACTTTGCCAAACAGTTCAATATCTAGGAGTGAAGAAATTTCACAAACTGATGCAACACTAGTATCCTTATTTAGTACTTAGGTCAAATAAAGTGAGCTCTTAGAATGACCAATTCTTTCACAAATGTTATATATATAGACAGACTGCAAGACTAGGTACTGGATTTTATACACCTGTAACAATGGGACTGAATGATACATGTCATTTTAAGAGGTGTGTCCAATACCTTTGTTCATCACAACATACTAGAATATAACACTTTGCCGTCACACTGGAGCGTTAAAGTGTTAGGTTGTCTTGTTCCGAAAGTTAATAAAACTAGTAAAAGAGCTGCTCATTATTTTTTACGGCTTTCCTATTCTAGCCTATATCTCATGTCTATTGCTCTCCGTTCCAGATCACTTCAAGACACTTAACTACTTGATACAATTGTGCCTTTGTCCTAATCTAGCAAACTGGTCAGGTGACTCACAATGCTGTTCTGTCCTCTCACAGTCCTGGTGCTGTGGCCAACTTAACAAGAAGAGCTTTCTGTATTATCTTTACCTCACAGTGACTTGATGTTGTACAATATTGTTTGCCACAGGGACGGTGAAACTAAATTATGTTTTGTCTTTCTGACGGGTGAATTTTAATTTAATTTTACTTATTTGGATTGTTGTGTTTTTGTGCTGTGCGGCCTCCCGGTAAGCAGAAGCAGATATGATAGAAAGCTCCTGCAATTGGAATAAAATTGGCTATACACATGCACCAGCGGAAGAAAACAGTGTGGGGACCAGAAGATAGATATGAAGGCAGCATGGCGAACTGGAGTGGCGTGGAGCAGGTAAGTATGAATTTTCTGTTTCAGGGGGCAGGCTGTGGGCAACTGCTAAAAAATCATTATTACCAGAAAGACCCTTTAACGCCAACACACAGATACAAAATACCTTTTCATACACTTTTTACTACTTTTATGTGGTTCTTAAATGAGAACATTTTTGGAGCCCAAAATTAGCTGGGATAACACATCTTTCATATTTGATTTTTTTTTCTTTTACCAAGGCCATGGAAATTGTTAGCGTTGAAGCCAGAAATGTTCAAAGGGTGTGGTGCTGCAGGAAAAGACGAGTGATACACACATCGGCTCTGTAATACGAATCAAAGGAAAACCATTTCTGCCATCCCATGAGATTGTGATTTAAAACTCAGAAAGGGAATATTAAAGCAGACATTTCTGATCAAAGGGACATCAAATGCTGTTAAAATATCTCTGTGTACAACTTAACATATTTTAACATTACAGGAAGAACCAAAAATGCAATTCTTGCATGTGAGAAATGATTTATGACTTAAGTGGCATAGGTTTCAGGAAGAAATGCTATCTGATTAGCTTAAAAGATACGTTTTGCAATTTCAGGGTTGCTCTAAGTGTATATGTGCTTTTAGGTGTTAAAAGGCCACATTTTTTCCAGTCCTTGGATTGGCAAGCATAGATAATGTTTATTCAGAATGCCATGGGCACTCAAGGTCAGTGGTTGTTGGCACCTGCCCAGGTCTGGCTATATGAGATATTTAAGTAGCACAGTAAAACTAATAGATACTCACACTGAATAAAAAGAAAAATGAAAAAGTTTTCATAGGTAGATTAATTTCCGACTTCACGTCCTTGATTCTAGCCATTACAAGACAGTGAAAGGGAAGCTGTCACGTTGAACATAGTGTCTGAGTTGCAGACAGCATGTTATAGAGCAGGAGGAGCTGAGCAGATTGTATATAGTTTTCTGGGAAAAGATTCAGCAAAGCTTGCAATTTATCCATTTAAATTCCTTCTCATTCTGGGCTTTAAAGTCAAGGAGGAGGTCCTATCTGTGATTGGCAGCTATCGCAGTATTCACAGTCATAGAGGGAACCAGGGGCGCACCTACAGGGGGGGTCCAGCGGGTCTGGACCCCCCTAGAACCATAAAGAAAATTTTTTTTTTTTTAATACCTCAGGGCCGCACCGCAATCGCCACAGGCGGCGCGGCCCTGGTTGGTTTTGCGGGCGGCAGCAGCGCTAAAGAGGAGAGGGGAGAGAGCTTTTTCTCCTACCTCTCCTCTGCGCTGCTGTAATGTGGTATCTGATTGGTGGAGAAGCAGAGGGCGGAAGCTGCTTCTCCACCAATCATTTCAAGCCCCCCACTCCAGAGCCCCATGTGACTGGCTGCCCGGCCAGTCCTTCCACCGGGCAGAACAGCCATCCAGCCGGACCTCGCTCCCGCCGGAAAAGCCAGCCGACCTCCTGCTGCAGTAAGAGAAAATGGTGAGTATTGTGCCCCCTGCCCTGTATTGTGCCCCCCCGCCCTGTATTGTGCCCCCCCGCCCTGTATTGTGCCCCCCCCCGCCCTGTATTGTGCCCCCTGCCCTGTATTGTGCCCCCCCTGCCCTGTATTGTGCCCCCCCTGCCCTGTATTGTGCCCCCCCTGCCTTGTATTGTGCCCCCCCTGCCTTGTATTGTGCCCCCCTGCCCTGTATTGTGCCTCCCTGCCCTGTATTGTGCCTCCCTGCCCTGTATTGTGCCTCCCTGCCCTGTACCGTGCCCCCTGCCCTTTACCGTGCCTCCTGCCCCTGTACCGTGCCTCCCTGCCCTGTATTGTGCCCCCCCGCCCTGTATTGTGCCCCCCCTGCCCTGTATTGTGCCCCCCTGCCCTGTATTGTGCCTCCCTGCCCTGTATTGTGCCTCCCTGCCCTGTACCGTGCCTCCCTGCCCTGTATTGTGCCTCCCTGCCCTGTACCGTGCCTCCCTGCCCTGTACCGTGCCTCCCTGCCCTGTACCGTGCCTCCCTGCCCTGTACCGTGCCTCCCTGCCCTGTACCGTGCCTACCTGCCCTGTACCGTGCCTCCCTGCCCTGTATTGTGCCCCCCCTGCCCTGTATTGTGCCCCCCCCTGCCCTGTACCGTGCTGCTCTGTACCGTGTCGCCCCGGCCCTGTATTGTGCCCCCTCGGCCTATACCGTGCGCCCTGCCCTGTACTGTGCCCTTGGCTTTTACCATGCCTCCTGTACCGTGCCCTGTACTAGGGTTGCACGATATATCGAAAACTCGGTACGGTTTCGGTACCTAGTGTGGTACCGAAGCTCGATACCGAGTTTTCTTGCCGTCCGATACTTAGAACATGGCGTACGCATCACTTTGATGCGGTTGCCATGTTCTAATATCTGCCGCGCTGCCAGGGGCCCCGCGCCCCCCTCAGATCAGCCCACCCAGGTCCCAGCCACTTAAAAAAAAAATCATACTTACCTGTTCTGGCCGCCGCTGTCCTCACTGGTTCCGCGCTCCACCTTCTTCCCTGGCGCGCACTATGACCTGACGCTATGACCTGACGCAGCGTCAGGTCATAGTGAGCGCCGGCAGGCAAGAGAGTGGAGCGGTGAACCTGAGGACAGCGGCGGCCAGAACAGGTAAGTATGATTTTTTAAAGTGGCTGGGTGGGCTGATCTGAGGTCTGAGGGGGGCACAAGACGCTGACCTGAGATCTGATGGGGGCACATTGTGTTGATCTGAGGGGGGGCCACAAGACGCTGACCTGAGGTCTGATGGGGGCACATGGAGGCACATTGTGTTAATCTGAGGTCTGATGGGGGCACAAGACGCTGGTCTGATGGGGCACAAGACACTGACCTGAGGTCTGATGGGGGCACAAGACGCTGACCTGAGCTCTGATGGGGGCACAAGACGCTGACCTGAGGTCTGATGGGGGCACAAGACGCTGACCTGAGCTCTGATGGGGGCACAAGACGCTGACCTGAGCTCTGATGGGGGCACAAGACCCTGACCTGAGCTCTGATGGGGGCACCAGACGCTGACCTGAGCTTTGATGGGGGCACATTGTGTTGATCTGAGGTCTGATGGGGGCACAAGACGCTGATCTGTGGTCTGATGGGGACACAAGACGCTGATCTGAGGTCTGATGGGGACACAAGACGCTGATCTGAGGTCTGATGGGGGCACAAGACGCTGACCTGAGCTCTGATGGGGCACATTGTGTTGATCTGAGGTCTGATGGGGGCACATTGTGTTGATCTGAGGTCTGATGGGGGCGCAAGACGCTGATCTGAGGTCTGATGGGGGCACAATGTGTTGATCTGAGATTTATTATCCCTGTACAGTGACATCACTGTGTTTATTAGCCCTGTACGAGGACATAACTGTGTTTATTATCCCTGTACAGTGACATCACTGTGTTTATTATCCCTGTACTGTGACATCACTGTGTTTATTATCCCTGTACTGTGACATCTCTGTGTTTTATTATCCCTGTATGGTGACATCTCTGTGTTTTATTATCCCTGTACAGTGACATCGCTGTGTTTATTATCCCTGTACAGTGACATCGCTGTGTGTATTATCCCACTGCAGGAAGAGGTAAGTGGTCTGTGTTTGTGTGTTTGTTTTCTATTTTTCAGGGTCGTGAATGCAGAGGACTACATCGGATTCGGTGGACTACGTCGGACCAGCTTTTTTTTTTTTTTTTTTTTCATAAAATGGTCAAACAGGGGTCTGGGGGAGTGTTTATTTCAATAAAATGTTTTATACTTGTGTGTGTATTTTTTTTTTTTACAATACTACAGTTTTAGTAATTATGGCTATCTACAGACGGCCCTGATTACTAATACTGGGCTTAGTGCTTGCCGGTATGGCAGGCCAGCACTAACCCCAACATCTATTACCTCGGCACCCACCGCCACCAGGGGTGCCGGGAAGAGCCGGGTACCCGCAGGACCGGACCTTCAAAATTGAGGGTCTGGCTCTGGGGCGGCTGCAGGCTGGTACCATTAGGCTGGGAAGGGCCAATAACCGTGTCCCTTCCCACCCTGGTAGTGCCAGGCTGCAGCTGCTGGTTGTATCTGGCTGGTGAAGGAAAAAAGGGGGGGACCCCACGCCATTTTTTTTTCAAAAATTTCATTATTTAAAAAAAAAATGGCGTGGGATCCCCCCCTTTTTTCCTTCGCCAGCCAGATACAACCAGCAGCAGCAGCCTGGCACTACCAGGGTGGGAAGGGACACGGTTATTGGCCCTTCCCAGCCTAATGGTACCAGCCTGCAGCCGCCCCAGAGCCAGACCCTCAATTTTGAAGGTCCGGTCCTGCGGGTACCCGGCTCTTCCCGGCACCCCTGGTGGTGGTGGGTGCCGAGGTAATAGATGTTGGGGTTAGTGCTGGCCTGCCATACCGGCAAGCACTAAGCCCAGTATTAGTAATCAGGGCCGTCTGTAGATAGCCGTAATTACTAAAACTGTAGTATTGTAAAAAAAAAATACACACACACACACCAGTATAAAACATTTTATTGAAATAAACACTCCCCCAGACCCCTGTTTGACCATTTTATTAAAAAAAAAAAAAAAAAGCTGGTCCGACGTAGTCCACCGAATCCGACGTAGTCCTCTGCATTCACGACCCTGAAAAATAGAAAACAAACACACAAACACAGACCACTTACCTCTTCCTGCAGTGTGGGATAATACACACAGCGATGTCACTGTACAGGGATAATAAACACAGCGATGTCACCGTACAGGGATAATAAACACAGAGATGTCACCGTACAGAGATAATAAACACAGTGATGTCACAGTACAGGGATAATAAACACAGTGATGTCACAGTACAGGGATAACAAACACTGTGATGTCACCGTACAGAGATAATAAACACAGTGATGTCACAGTACAGGAATAATAAACACAGTGATGTCACCGTACAGGAATAATAAACACAGTGATGTCACAGTACAGGGATCGGCGTCTCGTGCCCCCATCAGACCTCAGGTCGGCGTCTCGTGCCCCCATCAGACCTCAGGTTCTTCTTTATTTTGGCAAGGTATCGTATCGATATCGAACTCAAAATTCTGGTATCGTGACAACCCTGCACTGTACCGTGCCGCCCTGCCCTGTACCATGCTTTCTGCCCAGTACCTTGCCTCCTGCCCTGTACCTTGCCTCCTGCCCGGTACCGTGCCCCCCTGTCCTGTACCGTGCCTCCCTGCCCTGTACTGTGCCATTTCCTTACTGGCATTTGGCACTATATTGGCATAATTTGGGGGCACTATGGGGGCATCTGGTGGCTCTAAAGGGGCATTTTGTTTACTGGCACATTATAGGGGGCACGATAGAGGAGATTGGCACTATGGGGCATGTGGTGGCACTATAGGGGCCTCATTTAGGGGCATCTGGTGGCTCTAAAGAGTCACTTTTTTACTGCCACATTATGGGGGGCACTATGGCATCTGGCACTAAGGGGTAATTTTTTTCTGGCACATTATGGGAGGTACTATAGGGGAGAGCAGCACTATAGGGGCATCATTTGCAGACACTATGGGGTCATCTGGTGGCTCTAAAGGGGCATTTTATACTGGTACTTTATAGGGGCACTATGGCATCTGGCACTAAGTGGGCAATTTTTACTGGCACATTATGGGGGAGAGGAGCACTATAGGGGCATGTGATGGGGCAGTAAGAAGGGGCATTTTTTACTGGCATATTATGGGGAACACTATGGGGGAGAGGAGCACTATGAGGGCATTTACTGGGGCACTATATAGGGGTATTTTATACTGGTATACATTATTGGGATATTAGCTCAACTGTGGGCACTAAGCTGTGGTATTATTGTGAGCTTTACTACTACTGGGGGGCTATGGGGAACATGATGTCTAGTATGGGCACTATGGGGACATTATTACTACTAAGTGTGGTCTGGCAGATAATTATTTCTATTGGTGGGATTTTGGGGAGCACTGTTACTTTTGGGGGGCACCCTGGCATAATATCATTAGTGTAGGTGCAGTTATTTTTTAGAGCACTGTGTGCCAATAACTGTTGTAGGGGGCACTATCTGTGTGGTAGTAGTATTTTCAGGGAACAGTTTCTGCAGTATAGTATTGGGGGAGCACAGCGGGCACAGTATTGGGGGTGGCAGGATGAGGTGTTCAGAAGATGTAAAGATGATAGAAATGTGGGAAACTAATGTCTGTTTGTATTTCTGCAGAGACGAGAGATGGCTGAAAAATCTTCATGGCGGTCTGGTCCGAATGGAGAAGATGAGGAAAGAGAACATCTACAACAGAGCAGACACCACTGGATGTACGAGGTATGGGGCGCTGTGTAGGAGAGGAGATGCTCCGGCTCCTCCCTCTGCCATTTACAGAAGGAGGATTCAGAGCTGAGTGAGGATGACCAAAGGGGGTTAGCAGGGCACAGGCAGGTGGCAGATGGTGGGGGGGGGACACTCAGGCCTGGAGCAGGATCTGGGGAGGGAGGAGAGTGGAGGATCTTCCTGGCTGTGTGTAGCCTGCTGTTGTATATTGTATAATGTGAAGCAGGCAGTGCAGCCAGGACACGTCCTCCCCTCTCCATATGATGTATAGAACTGGGCCTCAACCATATCATTTCAGCTGTAGTGTTTGTTGGGAGTGGTCTATTAGATATGGGAGGGGCTTATAACAATGGGCGGGGCCTATTTTCGCCGCGGCGCGCTATGCGCGCCGCAACTTTATACTCCGACTATGTTTTTAATGTATGTGGGCATGGAGAAAAATAGCCCCACCCACAAGACGCCACACCCTTTTTCCTTTTCGGACCCCCCCTAGAAAAAATTCCTGGGTGCTCCCCTGGAGGGAACTGATTGGACCACCTTCTTGACTTCAAAGCCCAGAATGAGCATGGATATAAATGGATGAATTATAAGCACGCTTGGGGTTGGTGCCATCCTGGACAGCAGACACATTATGGTAATTTATCTCAATAGCGAGGACTGCATCTACCATGCTGCACTTGCATTTTCTTTATGGTATTTTATGTTGATTGTCTATATATGTGCCCAAGTGATCTCCAGTGATGTCGCCATTTTTTTCCTGCACTGTTATATTTTAATTGTATTTGATATATAAAGTGATTTCATATATTTTATATGTTATGTGGACTGGCAATTTTTTTGTAGGTTTAGTATATATTTATTTTTTACATAGGCATTGCTTCATGCAACCATATGGTCATATGTAATTCTTGTTTACTATGTTGCCGCCATGTATTTAGGGCGGCCATTTAAATCAAGTTATTTGCCATATAGTACCTCTGCTGGCAGGCACTTTTTATTGGTCTTCTGCTCTATAACATGCTGCCTGCAGATTAATTCACATTCTTAATGGTGACAGGTCCCCTATACGACAATAAATATATAATTTGAAAAACCAGCAAGTGAAGTGAATATGAACATTAGTCACATGGCAGGGCTAGATTATATAGCTGAGGAAGAAAAGAAAAAAAAAACATCTGCAGGATGACTGAATTAAGTGTTTTGTGGTGAACCGAGAGACTGAGTAAGATTTCTAAGCTTATATCCCTGAGTTTTCACAACAGAATATTTTTAACATTATTTGAGCATGTTAATTGAGTATTTCATCTGCACCAGATTTCAGTGTACCTTGACTGGTTCAGCTGAAAAAGCAGCTCTCCTCTATTTCCCCAGTAGTTGCAAAAGGCACTTCTCCTATAATCCTAGTAGTGCCAGCTCCATGCCCCTCTTTTTCAGTAGCCATAACAGCCCCTTTCTACTTTCCCAGTAGGCACATTAGCCTGCTGCCACTTGAGTTTTTGTTTTCAACCCCCTGAATTCTTGGAGCCATAACTTTTTTATTTTTCCATTCACATAGCTGTATGATGGCTTGTTTTTTGTGGGACAAGTTGTACTTTAATATTGCATATTATGTAGTGGAAAATTCCAAATGGGGTGGAATTGAAAAAAAATTGAATTTGGCCATAGTTTTATGGGTTCCATTTTTACAGCGTTACTAATGCAATAAAACTGTTGTGTTCCCTTCATTCTCTGGGCCAGTATGATTACAGCAATACCATATTTCTATATTTTTCCTTGTGTTTTAATATTCTGACAACCATAACTTTTTTTATAGTTACCTCTGCGGAGTTAAGACTCATTTTATGTGGGGCAATCTGTACTTTTCAGTGATGCCATTTTGGGGTGTCTATGACTTTTTGAGCACTTTTTATTCCATTTTTGGGGGAAGTGAAGTGAGGAAAAAACAGAAAATCATCCATTTTGATTTTTTTTATGTTATGGTGTACACTATGTAGGATAAATATACATATATATATATATATATATATTTTTTTTTTTATTATTTCTTTATTAGGTTAGTAGTTCAGATGTTCTTTATTTTTTATCTTTATCAGAAGTGTGGATGATTTGAATTTTTTTATATCTTTAAAAACATTTTTTTATTTTTCTTTAACTTTTTGAAGCCTCCCTGGGGAACCTGAACTGCTACCTGCAGGCCTACATTTGAATATGCCTGTTATAGGTTTGGTGGCCTCCAGCAGGCTGCAGCCAATCACCAGCAACAAACAGCTTACCTGTTTTCAGCATGGAGAAGCCGTTTTCTTATGGCGTTCACTGTAGGGGATAATTTAAATAATATTTATGTAATCTGGTTCGTTATGGATGCGGCAATACCAAACATATGGCGGAGATTTTTTTTTTGCAATTTTTTTCATTGTAAAGCGTATTTTCAATGGAAAAAAGCATAATTTTTTCATGGGATTTTTTTAATTGAATAAATGTGTTTACTTTTTGTACCACTTAATAGTCCCACAAAGGGACTATAACGGACAGCTTTTTGATTGATTTTAAAATGCAATGCCTACCTATATTATAAACCCTATAGTGCATTGCATTTTAACCCCTTCAAGACACAGCCAGTTTTCACCTTAAGGACCAAGCTACATTTTTCAAATCTGACATTTTGTAAGCGATTCTGAGATTGTTTTCTCGTGACATATTGTACTTCATGTTAGTGGTAAATTTGAGTCAATATGTTTTACCTTTATTTATAAAAAAATTCCAACATTTACAGAAAATTTGGAAAAATTAATAATTTTTGAAATTTGAATGTCTCTGCTTTTAAACATCATAAAATAGTTGCTACTGTACATTTACCAGATGTCTACTTCGTGTTGGTATCATTTTGTAAACATCATTTTATTTTTCAGGAAGTTAGAAGGCTTAGAATTTTAGAAGCAATTCTTAAAATTTTTAAGAAAATTTCCAAAACCTACTTTTCAAAGACCAGTTCAGTTATTATGTCACTATGTGGTGCTTACATAATAGAAACCACCCATATATGACCCCATTTTAGAAACTACACCCATCAGGTTAATCAAAACTGATTTTACAAACTTTGTTAACCCTTTAGGTGTTCCACAAGAATGAAAGGAAAATGGAGGTGAAATTTCAAAAATTCACTTTTTTTTGCAAATTTGCGAATTTTAATCTATTGTCCCTGTAACACAGCAAGGGGTAACAGCCAAAGAAAACTCAATAATATGTGTATTATTTCTGTTGTTTCAGTTTTACATAATAAAGCATTTTTCAAAACAAAAATTATATTTTTGTGTCTTCATTTTCTAAAAGTTACATTTTTTTAAATTTTTCTGACGATCGTCTTGTGTAGGGGCTCATATTTTGCGGAAAGAGTTGAAGTTTTTATAGATAGCATTTTTTGGGTACATATGATTTTTTGATCACTCAATATTACACTTTATGTGGCATAGTGACCAAAAAAAATGGTCGTTTTGGCAGAGATTTTATTTTATTTTTTTTATGAAATTCACCTTAGGGGTTAAATAATGTGATATTTTTATAGAGAAGGTTTTTACGGACGCGGTGATACCTAATATGTCTACTTTTTTAAATATATTTTAGTTTTACACAATAAAACCATTTTTTTTTAAATCATTTTTGAAGGTTTTAGTGTCTCCATTTTTTTAAAGCCATATTTTTTTAATCTTTTGGGCGATTGTCTTAGGTAGGGTGTTGTTTTTTGTGGGAAGAGATGGCGGTTTTATTGGCACTATTTTGGGGTTCATACGTCTTTTTGATCGCTTGGAATTACACTTTTTGTGATGTAAGGTGACCAAAAAATGACATTTTCGCTCCGTTTTTTTTACATTTTTTATATGGCGTTCACCTGAGGTAGTAGATCATGTGATACTTTTATAGAGCACTTTGTGACGGACGCAGCAATACCTAACATTTGTGTTTTTTACTTTTTCTTTTTTTTAAACATTATTTTATGGTGAGGGGGTGTTTTTTCTTTTTTTTAATTGAAAATGTATTTTTTATTATTAAAAAAAACACTTTATTTTACTTTTTTTTTTACTTTTTATACTTGTGCCACTGTGGGACTTCATATTTTCACAGTTTGATCCCCATTAAATTCAGTACAATACTTTCTGTATTGTACTGAATTGAACTGTCAGCGACTCACTGAGTGAGACGCTGACAGGTTGCCTAGGAGACCCAGCCTGCTGGCTGGATCTCTTAGGCTTCCGTGCATGACAGACGCCGATGCCTCTGTAAGGCATCAGCGCTGCCATGGCAACCATCGCCCCCCTGCCAGCGCAGCACGGGGGGGGGGGCGATGGACTGAGAGGGAGCTCCCTCCCTCTCACAGACCACGCGATTGCATTTGCGGGGTGCCAATGGGAGACAGAGGGAGTCCGCTCCCTCTGTCAGCACTTTACATGCGGCAGGTGCCATTGCCAGAGGCATGTAAAGTGTTAAACAGTCCAGATCTGTACTCCTGCCAGTCTGGGCTGTTAAAGCAGGGCTGCGGCTCTCATGTGAGAGCCGAGCCCCTGCTTCACACTGCACGGGGGTGCCGTGCAGCGCTTAGACTGAGCCGCCATAAAAAAGGTGGCGGCCCAACCTAAGGCCCCTTAGTGATCACTGTAAAAAAGTGTATGGGTGGTCACAAAGGGGTTAAAGCACCAACATTGATGTTGTAAAGGGGTTGTAATAAAATATGGTCCACAAATTATCAGTTTTTGGTGACAGATGACTTGTAAAATGGTGGTGGTGCCCAATTTGAGAGATTTGTCCAAATCGAATTGCAAAAAATTTGGATTAGGCTGGAATTAAAATTTTTGGGCAATTTGATATAAATTTGATGCAAATTTGATTCACATATCTGTAAGAGTGATAATTTCCTTTTCTCTGGCCTTAGTTCTATTTTAACAGGAAATGCCCCAGAACAATGCGAACACTTGTCCCCTAAAAATAATAACACCAAGGCTTGTCTGTATGTTTAGAAAATGTGCTTTGGATTTTCATTCTTGGCAGGCCACATATTTGTCAAACCATTCCTGTGCAGACATACACTGTAAACAGTCTGCTCTAGCTTAGCTAATATGCCCTACACAATGATTTCAGTAAATACAGACTGGACTTTGCAGTCTGTGCGCATTTAGATCCCCTTGCATTCTTATTACAATTTCAGATTCTATTGCATATATTGCATATGTATTTCTTTCCTTAAGGTAAGCATATTATTTTTCAAAGCTATCTTATTCCACCTTTACTGCTTTCTTCCAAAATATTTTACAGTCTTCTTCCAAGAGTGGAATGTGCCAAATCCACCTACATATGTTCATTTTTTTATTATTCATCTCAGATGTTCCCACAACCTTTCCATAGTCAGCATTTGATTCAATCTGTTCCCATATGTCAACAATCTTGAGCTCTCTTGGCAAAAGATCTGTGTTATATTCTAAAAACAACCTATATACATTATATACACATATGCACTGCATAATTTTGTATGTTAAAATGAATATGTCCAGTGTCCTAGAAAGGATAAGTATTACTCCTTAGAAATAGGATCTTAAGCACCGAGTACTGTACTATACACTAATAGATTGTTACATGAATATTTCATTTTTTTGCCTTGACATATAGTTTAATAGATAAGAAGAACTACCAAAAACATTACATGCCAGTACATTTAAGGTATATTCACACTAGACAAATTTGTGGTATT
The DNA here is from genome assembly GCA_900303285.1 of Rhinella marina. Taxonomy (NCBI): domain Eukaryota; kingdom Metazoa; phylum Chordata; class Amphibia; order Anura; family Bufonidae; genus Rhinella; species Rhinella marina. Next base: position 35,414 of record ONZH01019416.1, on the reverse strand, counting down.
GAATAGGAGTAAATGTGAATGGGGTTGTTTCTGCTGCATGTTCATGGATTTCTGCATGCCTCTTTTAGATAAATGGGACAGTTGCAATAATTTCTGCAACAAATTTGCCATGCATGGACAATCCTTTAAAAGTATGGCCACACTGTCAGGTTTGTGCATGCAGTTTTGAAAGCCAAAATCAAGAGTGGATCATAAAAGGAGAAATTCTCTTTTTTGAATTTACACTTTTGGTGCAATGAGGGCATCACCAATGCTACACCCAAGCTCAGTTCCTTTCGGGGGCCATCCCCTCCTTGACTGTTTTGATTGACAAGGCAGGCAGTGGCAAAGCAGTAAGGGAGGGGCTGACCACAGAAGGCAGTACAACAAGAGCAATGGTGACACCCTTGTTGCACTAAGTGCTGAATTTGCATATTAGGAAAAAGTATCATAACTCAAGAACAGAGCTTTAAATCAAGGGAACTACAGTTCTGTGTCTATGCAAACAGTTAGATAGGTAGGTCACAAGTGTAGTTTGTCCAAAAATATACAAAAAGGATAGAATAGTCTAAGAAAGTGGTAGACATACAGATGGGGTGAAACATATAGCCCGAACATGGTCTGAACTGAGCCTGATAGGAACATTTTCACAAGGTAAACAACTAAGGTTCTATGGAGCAATTATAAACAACTATGCGACTTGTGCTGTACATGTACAGAACAAGTCAGGACTTTAAAGATGGAGCCCACACAGGTGCTAAGTAGGTGATGTAGCTGCCGGCTGCCTTTATTTAATCCCTCAGAGGAATGGTCCTTTCCTGGGATCACTGGGCTCCCGAGGACCGAATGGCTCCCCTGTGCTAACATTGTGGGAGTAATTCGATTGCTATGGCAGCCTTGAATCACAGGCCAAACTTTATTGTAAGTTAGGGATTCTCCTATAGGTTGCATGTGTAAATCATTGCAGTCTATGGGAGAAACGATCAGATGATCGCATGTTAAATTCCCTAGCAAAAATTATTGTAAAAAAAAAAAAAAAAGCAAAACTTTAAAAAACTTCCTTGTACTCTCAAGACATATGGCCTTGAACAAAGTCTTGGATGGACCGAAACATTGGACATGTCAATATAACAAATTGGATGGAATAAAAATAATATTGCATTTCAAAACTCTGAGTGCTGTGGCATTCTTCTGATGCATTAATTTTATAGTCAGTGCAGTCCATCAAGAGGCATTTATTTTAGAGTCAGTGCAGTCTGTCAGGTAGTGTTTATTTTTATATTCACTTTGGTCCTTCAGGAGGTGTTCATTTTATAGATAGTGTGGTCCATCAGAAGGTGTTTATTTAATAGTCAATATGTTCCATCAGGAGCCTTTACAGTCAGTGCAGTCTATTTGGAGGAGTTCATTTTATAGTCTGCGTAGTCCATCAGAAGATATTCATTTAATAGTCAGTGCAGTCAGTCAGGAGACATTCATTTTATAGTCAGTGTGTCATTTGATGGAAATGCCTCTTCCATTATTTTAATTGCTCTGTAGAGAGATGTATCTGTAGATGCCAGTACAATGTTGTTTTAAATTGTGAATTCAAAAGGTTTGACAGTAAATAAGCTTATGCAGGCTAAGTGAATAAATATATTTACTAAGTGTGATTAAAACATACAAATCACATACAGAGTAGAAAAAAGTAAATAATCATCACTGACCTACACATACACTATGGGGGCAGGGGACTCTGAGTCCGCCATGTCACAGTCCAGTCACGCCCCCTCTACTCAGTAATCAGCAGCACACTAACATGCCATTTGTTTCACAAGACATTTAGCTAGAGAACTGATAGCAGCACACTGAGCATGCTCAACCTAACAAAGGCTCAGAACTACAGTTCGATGGCATGGTAATTTATGAGGAAACACAGTGGGTATTCGAGGAAGAAAACTACTTTTATAAGTGCTGAATGGTAAATATGTGAAATTTGCATTATATTAGGTAATTATTGATGATGAATTAGTCTAAAACATAAGTTATATTTATGGTAACCAGAATACCCCTAAGCCATATCCATATATGGAGTCAGCCAGCCAGAGAGCAGTGCAGGGACTCCTAAACTATATATGGAGTCAGAACAGGGACTCCTAAAGCAGAACAGGCATTTCAATGTGCTGCAAGCCTAAGACTTACTTTCCTGAACTTCCTGTTGAGGGTATGTGTATGTGTGAGGTCATGCGAGTGCACATAGTTGGCAGCAGTTTGGGCAATACCTCGTAGACATAGCCATGTGTGCACTATGGAATAACTGTATTTTGTATTTAAGTTATTTATGTTTTTTTGTGGTTTAGTGTCACTTTAATGACATGATGCACTCACTCTGTTGGTGATGCTACATGTGTAGGTTTTATTCAGGTTCTTTGATGCAGTTTTTGAATCCAAAGCCAGTAGTGGATTAAAGAAAGATGAGAAGTAGTATCTGTTTTTAATACTTTCTTTTTATGAGCCGCACCTGATTTAGCTACAAAAAAAGAACAAAACCTGCATGTGTGATAGCTTATCTTAGACTTGACATAAGTCTAGACTAGAGCCATGGTAGAAGTACAACACCAAGTGCTCACAGCTGAGCAACTTCATTCAAAATCAGGAACAATTATAACCTTGAGGGGTGCTTGGTTTAAACATTTTTGATGAAGCTCCAACTCTCCTAACTTACAATATTACTTATCTCTCTAACTGGATAATCTAAACTATGGGGGACCATTTAATATATCTCTACCCCCTCTCTTCCCCTTCTTATCCCTGACCAGGGGAGTCCCGAAGACCGTTCCTTTCAGGTATAGTTTTGACAGAATTAGACAACTCATGTTTATTGATAACTTTTTATTGTTATATAATTGTTCCGTTCATACAATAGATTTATATATACATTGTATTCTTTACGTGAATGTACCCATAGGAGAAATATGTTTGCCTAATATGTGCATTTTTGTACTGTAATTACCATTTTTGCAATCAACCCAATAAATACTTTTTGGAATTAAAAATTTTTGATGAAGGGGTTCCTGGCTTACAGAAAATAAAAAAAACTCTTGAGCTCTTGGGATACAGAATTTCTCTTTCTTATGTTAGTGATTATTTGTAATAATAATAGCATTAATAATTATAAAAATAAAAAACATTTTAGGACATCTATCTCATACATAAATTAGACTTACAACTATTTAGAATATAATTAGTGATGCAGATTCTTGTTATGTAACTTCATTGTTACTGTTTTGCACCTAAAATTTTTATGTTTTTGTTAGTATTTTATAAATCTAGCTTTGCCTTTCAACTCTGCCTGAATCCTTCTGGGCATGCTCTCGATCAGATTCAAGCACGTCTCAACCAAAATCAGGTCTCTTCTACACGTTCCTAATGTTGGTGCATACTGGTCAACTCACCTGGTGCGAATACAGCTTTTTCTTCAACTCTACCCACAAATATTCAGGTCTAGGGACTGTGGGGGCCAATCCAGCACCTCTACTTCATTGCCATTGAACCATTTCTTTGCCAATCTCGACGTATGCTTTGGGTCATTGTCCTGCTGGAACACTATGTCGTCCTTTTTATACCCATAGTACTCGAGTGTATGAAGTAACTTGTCTTGTAGGATACTCACATATAGCCCAGCATTGAGACCACCATTGATCCTGGTCAAGTATCCAATGCCTTTGGCTTTAAAACAACCCCATATTATCAGGTTAACCTGACCAAACTTGACAGTTCCTTCAGTTTCTCGATCCATTAGCCCACTTTTCCCTTGTTTCTTCCAGACCCAAGTGCTCCCATCAGAGCCCAGTCTATCGACTTTCATCTCATCCCTCCAAATCACCCATTTCCAATCTTCTAATGTCCACAGTTCTTACATTTTTGCAAACTTGAGCCGACGCTTCTTATGATGATATTAAAGTTGAGGCTTCTTCACTTTTTTTGGGCCACCATTCTAGACTTGTGTAATGTGCATTGCACAGTACTTGCATGGATGTATGTGATCTCACTATTATGAAGCATACAAGCCACCTCCACTGCCGTACTTGTTGCGCCGAAAGTGATAGAACTTGTGATAAACCGACTTGTTGACTCTGATATTTTGTCTGGCCAGACTTCATTTTGTATTTGTCCAAGTGTCATGGCACTCACATGATGCAGTTTGGCAATTTTCTTGCCCGAGATACCACTATTGATGAACTGGATGATGCTGTTTCTCTTTTCTTGGGAAATCTTCTTCATGGCTGCTCCTGGATTAGCACCAGTGACCTTTCGCTTGGGAATCAACCTAATAATACACTGAGCTATTAAGGAATATGAGAACAGGTTGTAATTTGTAGTATACAAGACGAAAAAGACTGTTCCACCACCAGGAGCAAAACAGTAACAATGCAGTTACATGACAAGAATCTGTATAACTAATCATATGCTAAATAGTTGCAAGTCCAATTTAGGTATGAGATAACCAAGATGATTGACTATAAAATCATGGTAGTCTCACATTCTAATCTGTAGTGGATGGTGAGATATGGAACCTGAAAGTCAAAAGTTCAAAACATTGTTACCCTTTTGCTCGTCAGTGTATTTTGTATATACACTCACCGGCCACTTTATTAGGTACACCATGCTAGTAAGGGGTTGGACCCCCTTTTGCCTTCAGAACTGCCTCAATTCTTCGTGGCATAGATTCAACAAGGTGCTGGAAGCATTCCTCAGAGATTTTGGTCCATATTGACATGATGGCATCACACAGTTGCCGCAGATTTGTCGGCTGCACATCCATGATGCGAATCTCCCGTTCCACCACATCCCAAAGATGCTCTATTGGATTGAGATCTGGTGACTGTGGAGGCCATTTGAGTACAGTGAACTCATTGTCATGTTCAAGAAACCAGTCTGAGATGATTCCAGCTTTATGACATGGCGCATTATCCTGCTGAAAGTAGCCATCAGATGTTGGGTACATTGTGGTCATAAAGGGATGGACATGGTCAGCAACAATACTCAGGTAGGCTGTGGCGTTGCAACGATGCTCAATTGGTACCAAGGGGCCCAAAGAGTGCCAAGAAAATATTCCCCACACCATGACACCACCACCACCAGCTTGAACCGTTGATACAAGGCAGGATGGATCCATGCTTTCATGTTGTTGACGCCAAATTCTGACCCTAACATCCGAATGTCGCAGCAGAAATCGAGACTCATCAGACCAGGCAACGTTTTTCCAATCTTCTACTGTCCAATTTCGATGAGCTTGTGCAAATTGTAGCCTCAGTTTCCTGTTCTTAGCTGAAAGGAGTGGCACCCGGTGTGGTCTTCTGCTGCTGTAGCCCATCTGCCTCAAAGTTCGACGAACTGTGCGTTCAGAGATGCTCTTCTGCCTACCTTGGTTGTAACGGGTGGCAATTTGAGTCACTGTTGCCTTTCTATCAGCTCGAACCAGTCTGCCCATTCTCCTCTGACCTCTGGCATCAACAAGGCATTTCCGCCCACAGAACTGCCGCTCACTGGATGTTTTTTCTTTTTCGGACCATTCTCTGTAAACCCTAGAGATGGTTGTGCGTGAAAATCCCAGTAGATCAGCAGTTTCTGAAATACTCAGACCAGCCCTTCTGGCACCAACAACCATGCCACGTTCAAAGGCACTCAAATTACCTTTCTTCCGCATACTGATGCTCGGTTTGAACTGCAGGAGATTGTCTTGACCATGTCTACATGCCTAAATGCACTGAGTTGCCGCCATGTGATTGGCTGATTAGAAATTAAGTGTTAACGAGCAGTTGGACAGGTGTACCTAATAAAGTGGCCGGTGAGTGTATATTGACTATTGTTCAGGGACTAGTTTGTACTACTCATGTGTTGTGAAAAACCTAGCTCTAAGAGCTGGCTCCTTTCTAGAAGCCAATTAAGTCTATTTGATAGTTACTTTGCCCTCTTTTTTTCCTTTTCTCTTAAAAGGGGAGGGGTGAAGAAGAGGGCGGAGTGACTACGTAAAAAATTAAATAGGGAGCTGTTCAGAAGCAAAAAGAGACACCTCTTTTTGCCGTGCTGAGTCAAATGATCTATCTCATAAAAAAAAAAGAAATTCCCATCACTAGTTTGTAGAAAAGCTAGATAAATATCTCAATTGTAAACTAGGTGAACATACATGGAAAAATAAAATCTAGCATCAAGCACAGCATCAAATGATATTACTTTACTCAAAAATAGTTGCACTCTTAATTGGTGACTATGTACAGCAAGATTATTTTTTGTTCTGGTTTTCTAGCTGACCACCATGGGAGGAGTCAAGAGGAATGGATTACTGTAGTTTATACATCTGGTGGGCAAATGTTAAAGAGTTAAGAAGAGGTCTAAAGATTTAACTCAGGCTGTGGTGCACCACAAACAGTATAATTTCATAATTAGTGACACTTCCCTTGAAGCTTGTAATTTTGCATTTAGTCTTCACCACATGTATAAGTGTATAATTAACAGGAGATTTCACTCTCTTCATTATACATCTCAGAAATATAAGAAGCAGATAGGAATATCTTTACCCAGTAGTTTTGTTATCATGCAAAATACATATACAATTTTCAACTGTGTATGTTATGAAAGAAGGAATGTTCACGGAAACAGCAAACTGTGCAGCGCACTGGTTTAAAACATATGTAGGAATTGTCTGCAGAACCTTTTGAACTACAAGGATTGGTTTCTTAGTTACAGCAAAAGATATTTGTATATAAGAAGGTTTTCAACTGTAAATGGGAAACAGATGGTATTTGTTAGCTCCAGATAAAAGAACTCCAATATGTTGTTATGAGCCAATGATAATAATCTGAAATGAGCTGGATTCTAATTTACCAAAAAACATAAAATGGTTTTAAAGGTAGGTATATAGTAGATATAGCTATACATATACATAGTATAGCTATAGCTATGTGTATGGCCACACAGATGCAGTTTTGAAAGCCAAAACTAAAACTAGGAGTGAATTAAAGAAAAGATTTTGGCTTACACAACTGAATCAGGAATCCTGACTGTGTAGCTACACCCTAACATACCACGATTAATCCAGAGGAAAGCATAGACCAATTTCCTACTCTGCATTCTACCACCTTATATTGTGTTTCTAATTTCTGGCCCTTAAAGGGGTTGTGTAATGTTATCCCTTGCTCCAGGATAGATCACCAATATCAGCTGTTTGAAGAGGGTGCGGTGCTCGTGCTAGCGCTGTGGCCTCTTCACTGTCCTGAGGATAGGTCACCAATATAGTAGGGCTGCACAACCTCTTTAAATCTAGCCACACTTTCAGCCACTATTCCTGTGGGATCATGTTCCATCTCTACACAGTTCAGACAGTAAAGTAGCACGTTCCCACTTTGAGATTAAAGACTATGGGGGGAGATTTATCTAAATTGGTGTAAAGTAGAACTCGCTTAGTTGCCTATAGCAAGAAATCACATTCCACCTTTTATTTTCCAAAGGAGATTTGAAAAATGAAAGGGGAAATCTGACTGATTGCTATGTGCAACCAAATCAGTTGATACCAATTTTGATACAACTCCTCATGTGTGAACTTTTGCAAGTAATTTTAATGCTCCAATGCATCTTCAGTAAGAAACAACTTTAATGAGAATATCCTGTTTTCTGTAGAAACAATAATTCGCCTGGGACAGGGATGTTAAACATTCTTGTAATATATACTTTATTAGGGAAAGATGTTTCTTTCTACCAGAAAACAGAGGGGCATAACTTCGGCACATCCAGTTCTAGTTCTAAATGTAGGACAGCTGATCAGCGGGGGTTTCTGGAGTCATTCCACCACTGATCTAATATTGATGACCTATCCTGAGTATAGGTCATCAATATAAGAAAAGCGGACAACCCCTTTAAGTGTAGGACATTAATGAGAATATATAAACATCAAATTTGATTACTCCTTATTCTGGGTAGTAGTGAGGTTTACATATAGGTATAGATTTACTATTGCAGTAGATGGTGTAAATTTAGACAGACTGAGGCACCAGAGATATCACAGGGGCTCATGCTTTATGATAAATCTGGTGAAACACTTTTCACTGGCTTTATACCAACTATTGGTTGGCTGACTTTGAATCACAATTTTACGTTATATTTGTGATGCAATTTTGGCACATATTACACCACGCCCCCTTCTACAATAAGTCACTCTCCCTTGTAGGATTAGGCAGAGATAATTTCTCTAAACCTAGATGTGACAAATTGTGCCAATTTTTTCTACAAGATATGCCAAAACTTAGGTGCACTCACATTAGTAAATATGGGCCATTATATTTCCCATTTCCAATATGTTCAACATGCCGTAAATTGGTTCTCAAGGTGACTGAAAGTTTGTGAAGATGCTCTTCAGTTCTTCAGTCATGTGTCGGTAAGGCAAGAATATCCACTTACAAGAATTTCAGCAAATACAGTAACATATATTTTAAGGGTCAAATTCTATACGTACATTGTTATTTTGTTTTTCTGAATTCAGTCATAAGACATTAGTTTATCTAAATACCTTATGTGCCAGAAGAAGCATTGTCTCATGCACTTTATAGGTAACAGTAATGTGTCAGGGAGGATTGGACCCAGCCTTAGTCTCAGCTGTCTTGTAAATAAATGTGTCCTTATATATTTTGTATAGATTTAGATTAATTTTTTATAGTTATTATACCTATATTTGCGATACGTTATACTATTGTCACTACTCTCTCAAATGTTTGATAGAGATGGATCTTTCGTCAAAGTTAACGTAAGGCTATGTTCACATCTTCGCTAAAGGTAATTTGGTAGTCTGTTCTTCACAGCCAGGAAGAAGGTGAGCTTTTTTTGCTGTGGCGTTCTCAGTTGTGATTGGACAGCTCACAGCCATGGAGAAGGAGACGCCCTCTGAGAAACATGTCCGTCTGTACTGATGCTATTGATTAGCATACAGGGCGCCAAACAGAAAAGAGGGCACAGCGGCACAATGGAGCAACAGATCTGAAAAAATTGCCTAAACATGCCTTACAGTGCCAGGTATTAATATTGTAATCTCAGAACCGGTGAAAGGTCTTCTTTAAAGCACATGCCATTATTATATTGCCCAAGTTTTGTGCTGCTGCAATTCCCTGTCCTGGTAGTCTTTCAGGTCCCTGTAAGGTTTACCAGTAGTTAGAAGCAACCTTCAGCAATCTTAGGTGTGAGTGACTGTCAAAGCCTACTAGTTGACAATGTTTTTTAAATTATATTATCAGTACAAAATGTATGTGTTCTATACATAGCAGACCTATAAATTTTATTTAGAATTTCAGCCCCTGGGAGTCCTGGAGGTATCACTTGGTTCAGTAAACTACATCTGAATCTTACTATAGTCATGGAATGGTAAAAATACAGAGGACAGGGACAAATTACCTGTCACCATTTTTCTTTTCTTTTTCAGTAAGCTCCACTCTATTTTGGAACCAAATATGCAAATAGATAGTAAAGATACTGGGAGGAGGAGATTCTCTTCTCTCCACAGTGGTTGTCTTCTTCTCCCTGGCCATGACACTGTTCAGTCCCTGCAGTCTACTTCACAGCAAGGAAGATGTGCTGTTCTCACAGGATTTGCTAAATCTCACGAGAACAGACTCAGCAAGTCAGCAAGTAAGAAAGTAATTCTAATTCCCAACCTGCTCCCAGTACCTTTATTAGCCATTTGCATATGATGTGTCAAAAAAAGCACGGATGGCAACGAGGGGCTCATTGAAAAAAAACAACAACAAAAGGTATTAGGTTTTTTTTAAAAAAAGATCTTCTTTAAGGGCTAACATATACGGTGGAGCCCCATGCACAGAAACTGTACAGATCCTTAGTATTAAGTTGACCAGGCTTCATTGGGCTCTATGAGAATGGAGATATTCTTCCCTAGATAGATTGATCTAGAGCAGGGGTGCACCGAAAATAAAAGTTAAAGCGCTATTACCAATTGATATACTGTCTTTATGGTGTATTGTACATACAGTATATACTATAAATGTCTTGTTATGCCTCCTATTTCCATCTAATGGGAGGAGAAAACATGAAAAATGCATGTGAGCAGCCAAAAGACATAGACATACATGTCTGTCACCAAATGGTTGGGGGCCGCACAGAATGATATCGAGGGCCGCATGTGGCCCCCGGGCCGCAGGTTGTGCACCCCTGATCTAGAGGAATACCTCAGTACATACAGAGTCTGATGGAGCATTTCCCAATTATTTCTCTTAGATTTGTACAGAATACAAGAAAAAAAAGGTAATTAAAGGGTTATTCTCATTTTAGACAATGGGGACATATTGCTAGGATATGCCCCCATTGTCTTATAGGTGCGGGTCCCACCGTTGGGACCCGCTCCTATATCCAGAACGGAGCCCCCGAACTGAATGAGGGCGCACTGCGCATGCGCAGCCGCCCTCCATTCATTTCTATGGGTCCGCTGAAAATAGCAGAGCGCTGGCTCGGCTACTTCCATGGGCTCCATAGAAATGAATGGGAGCGGTGGCCGCGCTTGCCCGCTGCGCTCCCATTCATTTCTATGAGCGCAGCGGGGAAGCTGCGCCTGGTGGTGGCTGGACCCCCGGAAACCGGGGTCCTCCAGGTGCAGCGCTCCCCGCTCCGTTCTGGATATAGGTGTGGGTCCCAGTGGTGGGACCCCTACCTATAAGACAATGGGGGCATATCCTAGCGATATGCCCCCATTGTCTAAAATGAGAATACCCCTTTAAATCAGTACAGTTGAAGACCCATACACTTTTACAAAAGCCCTATTATGGCTCTGTACAACACCCTTTAATATGGCAGTAACGCAGCTATATGCATGAGAGTTGAAGCCTTTAAGCATTTTAATATTAACATTATTTTTTTTTAATGCTGTAAACATGTATAAGTTTTATTTCTTAAGTCAATCTATCACATCCTATTGCATCACATTTTTTCCATAGAGCAGCATAGGGTATTAGAATGGCCATAAACATTTGCCAGTTGGAAAAAACTGTAAAAAAAAAGTTTTTATTTCTTTGAAATGAAATTACCAGATGGGGTTAATTAGAACACTAGTAGTAAAAAAGACTCAGAAATGAAGGCTACTGATCCTTTTAAACAGATCAAAGAAAATTGCAACAATCTTCCCTTATGTCCCTTTTATTGCTTGTGTTTATAGGCATTATTGTGGCTAAAATTCCTTTGTCAGTAATAAAGTAGTCACTCGGTTCCAGTAGGAAACAAAGCAAAAAGAAACTTGCAATTAAATGAATCGTAAAATGGGGCCAAAGGGGAAGAGGCAAAAGGTGGCAAATGAATAAACTGCAAGTTAAATTACTTTCACGGGCTGTCAATATGATTCTTTTTCACAGTTATTGTGACTGCATTAAATATGTGGTATCTGATTAGCAGCAGTTCTCCTTGCTCGGTTTCCCATAATAAAATCTATAGTTGTCAGCTTTAGAGTTCAGGAAGGTTACTGATGTTTGATGCATCATTCTGTAGATCATCCATGATTAATGCAGGCTTGGCCAGTAATACATAGGTGAATCTTCATTCCTCAAAGAAAATGTTACTCCATCCTTCAGGTAAATGCAAACTTCTTATGAAAGCAATATGAAGTTCACGTGAACAAGGTGAGGACAAGAACACTTATGTGTATAAACCATTATACTTACCTGTTTCTCCTTAAAGGAATTCTCTAGGAGTTCTTTATTTTTTTGTTAGTCTCCATGACCTGATAAAAAAAGTATTACTTACATGCTCCCTGCCACCCCGATCCTGTCTCCTCTATAGCTATCTTCTGTTTCTCAGCTTGTTTACTTCTGGCCAGTGTACAGACATGGTCACGTGTGCTGCTTCAGCTAATGACTGGCTTCAGCAGTGATGTGTCCCCAAGCAACACATCACTGCTAGATCACATGCCACTTGGGGACACATCACAGCTGTAGCGTAACTGAAAACAGAAGAATTCCTGGAAAACCCTTTAATCGTAGCTAAGTATATTTGTAGGGGAACAGCGTTCTGTAGCTTTAGGGTACAGCCACACATGTTGTAAAATTCTGCAGAATCTCAGCAGTGGAATTCGATGTGAAAAATCTGCAGCATTTACAGTACCAGCAAAGTGGATGAGATTTTCAGAAATCTCATCCACACTCTGCAGAAACAAACTGCAGTGTACAATGACTTTACATACTGCTCCACCCATTTAGGTCCCAGTCATTAATAATCCCATGTAGGCCCCTAATCAGTGACTTACAGATGATGCCTCCTTTGACTGGAGTCGTTCTCTTTCCTCTTCTTTCTCAGTCCTGCACATATCACACTGATGATGTCTCCTGACCGTAACTTGTTTCTGCATAACTGGACACATAGAACTCATTTACTTAGTAATAATGCCCTTGCTTAGTAATCATCCCCCATTTAGACCCCAGTCCCACGCAGTAGTAATTTCTATTTAAGCCACAGTAGGTATAACGCCCCCATAGTGCCCTATGTACATTTATTGCCCCTCAGTAGTACCCTCTGTACATATAATGCCCCCAGTAGTTCCCTCTTCACATATAATAGCCTCAGTAGTGTCATCTGTACATATAATGCCCACCAGGAGTACTCTTTCCACATATAATCCTCCCCAGTAGTGTTAAAGTAGTGCCATCTGTACATATAATGTCCCCCATTTGTACCCTCTGTACATATAATGCCCCCAGGAGTGCTTCTTTACATATAATAGCCCCAGTAGTGCCATCTTTCCATATAATGCCCCCCAGGCATGCTCTCTTCACATATAATCCTCCCCAGTAGTGCCATAGTAGTGCCATCTATACATATAATGTCCCTCATTTGTACCCTCTGTACAGATAATGCCCCCAGGACTGCCCTCTGTACATATAATAGCCCTAGTAGGGTCATCTTTACACATAATGCCCCCCAGGCATGCTCTCTTCACATATAATGCCCTCCAGTAGTGGCCTCTTTACATATAGTCAGAGTGTCACCGTGTCCGTCCAGCATGATGACTTGGCAAGATTTGGCATGTTTTCTGCAATCAAGATGGCCGTGATGGCCTCTTCGCGATCAGATGGATGAGGTATTTCCTTTTTTAACCCCTGGTTAACACCTGAAAGGCCTCAATGTGATTCTCAGATGCCGCAATCAGTGTTGAACGTGGCATCTGAGGGGTTCAATGACGTCATTGGGTCCGCTACATTCAATGGAAGTACTTCAAAACAAATCAAATTTTTTTGTCGAAATTGAATCAAATTTTTTAAAACTTCACTCATCACTAATGCTCAGGTTGAAGCACTCAGTAGACTTTACATGAGCAGTGTAATTCTAGTTCTAGTTTTAGTATACTCCTCTAATGGAATAAAATAAATGGTATCAGGCTTTTTTGTAAATTTCTTACACTGCAGGAAAGAGCTGGTAATTACCAAAGCCAATATACAGTATATAGAAGAAATGTAGAACTGGCAAAGCAATATACAGTCACAATTCGGAATACCCTGGCTCTTCATAATGCAGAGAGATAAGAAGACAAATGAATTGGATGTATTGCTGGACTCAGGGGCAGCATTGTGTCCTCTGTCACTTACAAAAAGCTGAATAATCAGAAAGCTTTTATGTCTGGATTATCTTGTACTCATGGGAAATAAAAGACTTTTGCCGCTTTTACTTTGGCTAAACCCTTTTATGCTTGCTTTTTTTTTTTGTTATTGTAAATGGATAAGCAATACCACGATGAATAAAAGTTCTGCTGATGAACAGGAGGTAATGTAGACCATTCACAAAATGGAGCCATGATTAGGAAACACATTTAACTGATATTATCTGTGTCTACAGAAGTTTCTAGAATCAGTGGTAAGGAGGGAACATATACTGAATGAAAATGTAGTAAAAGGGGAAAGCAGAACATTCTTCACTAAGAGGATAGCGTTAATGAAGTAACACCAGATATGTTAAATCGATGGTTTAACCCTTTGATGAGGTTTTGGCTGTGTAATGGTGCAACGACCGAGCCAAAGGGATGCATGTGAGTGTGAGTGGCTGGATGGGTGCAGTAGTTGTACTCACAGTTTCCTGAAGCTCCCATGGCTGGCATGCATGATGGGAAGGGTGCACCGGTTCTTCAATTCAGGGCATACTCTGGTTCTGGGGTTCCCCTGCCAAAATCTTGATTTGTGAAAAGTATCTTGACAGCTTGAATTACACTTATGTGCAACTAATGGAGCCCAATGCAAGCTGTAACTCAAGATATAAAGTGTTGTTTAAAAGTTTGTGAACCCTTTCAAATTTTCTATATCATATTTTCACACAAGTCCTAGAAGTAGATAAAGCAAACCAAATAAATGAGTCTAAAACATTAGACTTTGTTATTTAGTTGAGGAAAATAAGTAAATAAATAAGTCTGGTGTTTTTTAATTAATGGGTTAACCATCAGGTATTAGTGGGCAAGCTGTTTTATTTAAAGAACAGGGATCTATCAAAGTTTGATGTTCACAACACATGTTTTTGGAACTGTATTATAGCACAAACAAATGAGATTTCTGAGGATCTCAGAAGAAGAGTCGTTGATGCTCATCAGGCTGGAAAATGTTACAAAACCATTTCTAAAGAGTTTGGTCTTCACCAGCCCACAGTCAGACAGTGTACAGAAGAAATTTGCGACCATTATTACCCTTCCCAGGAGTGGTCAACTAACAACGTTCATTCCAAGAGCAAGGAGCATAATAGTAAAGTAGAAGTTGATGAGGTGAGTATTTCTTTTTCCGTTCTTTCTAAGACAACTCCAGCCGCCATCCGCCATTTATGGAAAAATGATTTGTTACTATGAAGAGTCAGGAAATCTGGCTTTGCTTAAAGGGGTTATCCCACGAATAATGTAAAAAATGAAAATCAGACATCATATAGTACATGACAATCTCTTTCTAACAAAGCTAGAACCAGCCCTGTACCTCATATGGATCCAGGGATCTCCTCATTCATTGCTCTGCTAGATTTCTATCAAACTGACAGCTCAAGGGGAGTGTCTTTTCTGCTGCAGCTCAGGGGGCGTGTCTCAGCTCCTCCTATCACAGCTCAGGAGGCAGTTGGAAGATGAAACTGAGCATGTGCGGCCTTCTCAGTGAGCAGGTCAAAGAAATAAGTAATTAAGAGGCACTATACAGAAACATTTTACTGAATAACTCAGTAGCTATACAAAATTTTTAATTACATGCAATTACAAAAGTATTCAGATCCAGGTGCTGGTTTGAAAACTGTATAATATTTTTTGTGGGACAACCCCTTTAAGTTCAGACCAAATTCCACTTTGGATGCTTCGATTCATTCGAACACTAATCATGACTATCAGGAAGACACTGACATGGACTTACAGGTATGTGAAAATGCAATGCATTTTTAGGTCAAATTTTTGCATAAATATAGAACATTCTGAAGGATTCACAAACTTTGAGGCACCACTGTAGTAAATTGTGTTTACAAAGCTATTGGACTTTTTATGTAAATTATTTATGTGAACTGTGAAATGGTGTTACAATATGAAAAATATTTTATTAAACTTCAGAATCTGAATATCTGGGCAAAATTTGTGTCAATCTTAAAATCAGTCATTTTCTTTGTGTGTTCACTTCTGTGATACCAAGGGACACATCAGGTGCAGCATTTGGTCTTTACGACTCATTAACTGTACCTCCTGTGCTGAATCCTTGGATTCCAGGTGCCAAATTTAGGATTAACATGATCTATTAATTTGCCTTTGTGAGTAGTTAAATTAATCATATAAATGAGCATTAAAGTTCAATATAAGGATTATTTTTTCGTTATCTAGCTGATGTACAGTAAGTTAATATAAACTTAATAACTTTAAACAAGTTATATTATTTCTATGTATGCATTATATTGAATTATTTGATATAATTATAAGTAATCAAAATTACTGAAATGTAATATTTCATTTGAATGAATACTTAAATAGATTATGCATCCTCATTTGACCTTATATAATAATACTACTTACTTGGGCAATTCTTACCTTCTATCACTTCCTGTAAAGAAATACACAAACTGGCACAGACATTATTGCACTAGATACCTACAGTCGCTGCTTTGACCCTCTTTAACCCTCCATTCAGTTGTCCAGACCCTGAAAATATTGATGATGGCTATGGCTGGTATGTTAGTAACATTAAAAAAAAATTCATTCCTGTGATGCGTCTATGTCCCTACTGAGTCTATTCTCAGTGTGGTTGGAAATGTTGACTACCCACACATCAATGCTGTAGTCAATCAATGGCCTCAGCAGTTACTTGCTGTGCCTGCATGCAGGGAGTCGACATGTCAGATTTCCGTCAGGCTGGGACTAGAAGCAATAAGGATGGAGACAATTCGTAGGAACCAGGGCAAACAGAGCAACAGAGTGGGTGTTTTATTTATTCATTCACCATGCCAAGCCATTTTCATTTTTCCAAGGCCTGGACATTCTCTTTAATAACCTTATAATAACAGCCACTTACTATCACAATACATTAATTACATCTTGAAATCCGTGCCCCCAATTTAAAGAGGACCTTTAGCCACTCCTGACATGCCTGTTTTAATAGCTTCATGCATTCTCCATGTAATAACAATTCGGGAACATCTATTCTTATGTCTGTATGTTGTGCCATTCCTTTATTATTTGCACTAGAAGTTATGAATGAATTGTTATTTGTCTTCAGTAAGGGAAAAGAGGGGAGGTAACAAGTTGGGGGGGTATACCTGCACAGACTGACTCTAGCTAGAGATGAGCGAATCATTCAAAAAATTATTCGCCGAACTTTTCCTAAAATTCGTATATTCGACGAATAGATTTGTTGTATTTGCGTACAAAATATACATTATTATGTGCTATTAGCGAACATTCGCTCACTAATAACGAACGTTCATTTACAAAATTACCAAAGACAATTACCTTTCCCAACTGGTTCAGGACCCGACTAGAGGGACGGCCATACTGGACTTAGTATTAACCAATAGACCTGACAGAACAACAGATGTGCAGGTTGGGGGACACCTGGGTAACAGTGACCATAAAATAATAACCTTTAAATTGTCATTAAAAAAAAAAAGCATTTATTCAGGGAAGAACAAAAATACCAAACTTCAAAAATGCTAAATTTAGCCATCTAAGAGAGGCCATAGGTCTAACTAACTGGGACAAAATCCTCGAAAATAAAAATACAGCCACAAAATGGGAGATTTTTAAAAGCATCCTAATATCTAATTGTGCGAGGTACATACCGTATAGGAATAAAATGATAAGAAACAAGAAAAAACCAATGTGGATAAATAGAACTGTAAAAAAAGCAATAAATGACAAAAAGAAAGCATTTAAATCACTAAAACAGGAGGAGAGCGAGGAAGCATTGAAAAACTATAAGGAAAAAATAGAATTTGTAAAAGACAAATAAAAACAGCTAAACTAGAGACTGAAAGACTAATTGCTAAAGAGAGTAAAACTAACCCTAAAATGTTCTTCAATTATATAAATACTAAAAAGTATAAAAATCTGAAGGTGTCGGCCCCTTACAGAGTAATGAGGGGGGAGTAGCAGAGAGCGATGAGGAGAAAGCAAAACTCTTAAATATTTTTTTCTCCACTGTATTCACTGAGGAAAATAAACTGTCAGATGAAATGCAGAATATAAAAGTAAATTCCCCTTTAAAAGTGTCCTGTCTGACCCAGGAAGAAGTACTGGGGCGTCTTAAAAAGATTAAAATAGACAAATCGCCAGGACCGGATGGCATACACCCACGTATCCTAAGAGAATTAAGTAATGTCATTGCCAGACCCTTATGCTTGATATTTAAGGACTCTATACTGACAGGGAGTGTTCCACAGGATTGGCGCATAGCAAATGTGCTGCCAATATTCAAAAAGGGTCCAAAAACAGAGCCCGGGAACTATAGGCCGGTAAGTTTAACATCTGTAGTGGGTAAACTGTTTGAAGGTTTTCTAAGAGATGCTATCTTGGAGTACCTCAATGAAAATAAGCAAATAACTCCATATCAGCATGGCTTCATAAGGGATCAGTCGTGTCAAACCAATTTAATCAGTTTCTATGAGGAGGTAAGTTTTAGACTTGACCGCGGGGAATCAATGGATGTCGTATATCTGGACTTCTCCAAAGCATTTGACACTGTACCACATAAAAGGTTAGTATATAAAATGAGAATGCTTGGCCTTGGAGAAAATGTCTGTATGTGGGTAAGTAAATGGCTCAGTGATAGAAAACAGAGGGTGGTTATTAATGGTACATACTCAGATTGGGTCACTGTAACTAGTGGGGTACCACAGGGGTCAGTATTGGGCCCTATTCTCTTCAATATATTTATTAATGATCTTGTAGAAGGCTTGCACAGTAAAATATCAATTTTTGCAGATGACACTAAACTGTGTAAAGTAATTAACACAGAAGAGGACAGTACACTGCTATAGATGGATCTGGATAGACTGGAGGCTTGGGCAGAGAAGTGGCAGATGAGGTTTAACACTGACAAATGTAAGGTTATGCATATGGGAAGGAATAATGCAAGTCACCAGTACATACTAAATGGTAAAACATTGGGTAACTCTGACATGGAAAAGGACCTAGGAATTTTAGTGAACAGCAAACTAAGCTGCAAAATCCAGTGTCAGACAGCTGCTGCCAAGGCCAATAAGATAATGGGTTGCATCAAAAGGGGCATAGATGCCCATGATGAGAACATAGTCCTGCCACTTTACAAATCACTAGTCAGACCGCACATGGAGTACTGTGTACAGTTCTGGGCTCCTGTGAACTAGGCAGACATAGCAGAGCTGGAGAGGGTTCAGAGGAGGGCAACTAAAGTCATAGCTGGAATGGATGGACTACAGTACCCAGAAAGATTATCAAAATTAGGGTTATTCACTTTAGAAAAAAGACGACTGAGGGGAGATCTAATAACTATGTATAAATATATCAGGGGTTAGTACAGAGATCTCTCCCATGATCTCTTTATCCCAAGGACAGTGACCATGACGAGGGGACATCCTCTGCGCCTGGAGGAAAGAAGGTTTGTTCACAAAAATAGAAGAGGATTCTTTACGGTAAGAGCAGTGAGACTATGGAACTCTCTGCCTGAGGAGGTGGTGATGGTGAGTTCACTAAAAGAGTTCAAGAGGGGCCTGGATGTATTTCTGGAGGGTAATAATATTACAGGTTATAGTTACTAGATATGGGTTGTTGTTGATCCAGGGAGTAATTCTGATTGCCTGATTGGAGTCGGGAAGGAATTTTTTCCCCTAAAGTGAGGAAAATTGGCTTCTACCGCACAGGAGTTTTTTGCCTTCCTCTGGATCAACTTGTAGGAAAACAGGTCGAACTGGATGGACAGATGTCTTTTTTTCGGCCTTATAAACTATGTTACTATGTTACTATGTAAAATGTACGCAACTTCTTAGAAGACGTACGCATGAGCATACAAATAGCTTACGAATC
Source organism: Rhinella marina (assembly GCA_900303285.1). Lineage (NCBI taxonomy): Eukaryota > Metazoa > Chordata > Amphibia > Anura > Bufonidae > Rhinella > Rhinella marina. The sequence continues at coordinate 15,925 of ONZH01019416.1, read as the reverse complement.
TCAGCATACTATTGTCTAAGCGATTACGTAATACGCAGGCACGTACGAGGAGAGGCCGCGGCGTGCACTCCTCAGAGGCAGAGCGAATATTCGAGACATATATATGGTAAATAGTGCAAATACATTGTTATAAGTATAATATAAACATTTTAAATATCACCTACCTAGTATGCTCACGGACACGTTTAAGTCTCTTTTCTTCTGACGCTTTTCATAGAACTGGAGCAGAGTCCCAAACTCAGTCGCAATTTGTAATCCACATAGGCCAAATTGTAATCCAAATGGGTAAAAAAATAGCAGCAAAGGTTCCCTTTAAAAAAACCCTCTTTCGAGGGGCTCCCCAAATAACCTGAAAAGGGGGAAAAAAGGGATGCTGCTGGAGCTAAAGGACATGAATTATCATGAAAGCGGCCCTGGCTGGGCAGCAGACCCCCGCCGACCTCTCAAGGATGGTCTTCTTGGTGACTGGGCTGTCACACTGGCAAAGGCAGTGGTAACTTGGGCCCTGCCCATCACTCTGTAGTGGCCAGATACTCCTGCCGGCATACCAGGTGACAGAATCTCCGTCTGTAATGGTAATGGTAACGCTCTTCCACGAGCAGCGGACTGTGCAGCCATGCATGGGCATAACAGTTGGTAGTGATACTGTACCACAGTTGGATGGTACATGAAAGTGTTCGTGGTCATCTGTCCCACATGAAGGATCGGTGGTATCGGTGGCGGTGGCGGCAAATCAGGAATCAGGGGTTCTGGCTGATCCTGACCTTGGGATTTCTCTTCAGATCTCAAGGTCTCAAGGTCACAAGCCTCTTCTGCGGCCTGGGCCTCCTCACTCCAGTCTTCCGGGGGCGCTGCAGGAGTAGGTGGTCGCTTTAAGACTTTCACCCCAGTAGCAAAGGAGCCTTGGAGGCTCTTCATGGGGGTATACTCCACGTAATCCCCTGCATGTAGATTGTGGCGTAAGGGCAGAAGATACAGCCGCTTAACCGAACGGCGGTTAACATACAATTCCTCCGCCGTCTCCTCATCGCCGATGAAACCGACTCCCCGCTCCACGTTGAACCAAATAACGGTTCCCCTTCGGCGCTCCAGCTTAGGGTCATCGGACCGTGGGTGCTCAAAAACTTGCACCACCCACTCCTCCACCAGCTTTTTATATTCCCAGAGGGTCTGGGCGTTCCGAGTGACAGCCTCAGGGACCATGAAATTCTGGCATAAGGAGTAGTCCTTGCGCGGCGGAGCGGGAACTCCTGCCGCCTCCGCCGTGTCAGCCAGTGGAGTCACCACCTCAGCAGGCACCTCATCCGACTTCCTGTTGAGCTGTGACAGATAGATCTCCTCCGGTTCCTTCTCCTCATAGGGGTCGTCTGCCCACAACATGCTTCCCCAGTCAGGACTCGCCGCCATCTTACTCTGCTGACTTGCCACGTCTTCCTCGCGCGCAGGAGAAGGGGACAGAACTACCAGGGAGGAGTCTGCATCGCTGAATAGAATTTGTACGCAACAGCGTGTAGAGTAACTACCAGGGAGGAGTCTGCGCAACAGCGTATAGAGTAACTAAATTATACGTAGAATAGCGTATAATTTAGCGGACAAACTACGTAGCGATGCGTACAAAAGCGAAGCGAATCACCTAATATTCGGATTCGCTTCACAGCTGAAAAATCCCAAGATTCGATACGAATCAACGAATCGACGAATCGCTTCGCTCATCTCTAACTCTAGCCAATCAGTGCTGCCATGTTCAGTCTGTGCAGGTACACCCCCCCCCCAACTTGTTACCTCCCCTCTGTTCCTTTACTAAAGGCAAATAGCAATTCATTCATAACTTCTAGTGCAAATAATAAAGGAATGGCACAACATAGAGATATAAGAATAGATGTTCCAGAATTGTTAGTACGTGGGGAATGCATGGAGCTATTAAAACAGGCCTGTCAGGAGTGGTGAAAGGTCCTCTTTAAGTTGGCTACCTTTAACTTGCTATCTAGAAAGTTCTAGAAGTTGCTAAGTATTCATTCCAAAATAGGAGAACAGTGGTGGAAAAGTTGGTTTGATTTCCTTATACAGTATATAAACAGGCTATATTGTAACTCAGGAATGCTTCTGTCTGGTAAACAATACTGCTTCAGCTATTTCATATCCTCACAATCCCTCAGCGTAAAGCATTTATTCAATATATTTGACCCAGGGTCCATCCCCTCCCCCTGTCCCTCTATGAAGACATGGCTACAAATTTTAAAGGAAAGTACTGACATAATGAAAAACAGCTTCAACTTAAAGCCCTGGCTGTCTGCCTAGACCTCTTCTCTAACATCCTAACAGGCTTTTTCCCCTTAATGACCAATCACTTTCTTCATTTACAAGTTCTACTTTATCACCTGCTCTCTTACTCCCTTCCCTCTCTAATTTTTATCCCACTTGGTTTACGCCTACCTTTATATCTGCCTAGATACCTAATCTCTGTAACCTGTCCATCTGTACTGGCACATTCCATCTCACATTTAGTAACAGGAAAAAAACAACAACTCTGTGGCCATCACCACTCTTCAGCTACTGTCCTGTTCCACTTGTTCTCTTCTCACCGAATGTAACAGAACCAAATATAGTCTAAAGGTTCATTATCTCTATACTTATTCTTTTTGTGATTATATTCAGTATGGTTTCTCACCTAAATATTCCCCTGAAATTGACCCCAATAAAAAGCTGTCATGATGGAGCAGCAGGTTGAGCATGCACCCTGCTGCTTCATTCATTCTCTATTGGAATGCTTGAAATAGAAAGCACTCAGTTATCCTTTTAAGGACCAGAATGTAGAAGAATAAAAGTTCATACAATCAATAGGTAGCAGTGGTGTAGCTATAGGGGTCGCAGCGGTCGCAGTTGCGACCGGGCCCCTAAGCCAATTACCCAGGTGCGGTGCGGCCCTGCGCACAGATGGGGGTGGCGGCGGGGCAGAGGGAGATGAGCGCTTCCATTGTCGAAGCGCTCATCTCCATAATCATCTGTATCGCCGTCCTCAGGATGGCGATACAGATGCCTGTACTGCGGGGCAGGGGAGGGAGATGACGTCATCGCGCCGCCTGAGCCGTGCAGCGCGGGACACAGGCAGGAAGAGGCCTGCATCGCATCGCTGCCGGCTACATGGAGGTAAGTATTAGTGTTTATTTTTTTTTATTGTAGCACGGACCGGAGCTGTATTGGGGGCACATGGGGGCATTTTTACTGGCACACGGGGGCATTTTACTGGAACTGGGGGCATTTTTACTGGCACATGGGGGCATTTTTACTGGCACTGGGGGCATTTTTACTGGCACTTGGGGGGCACTGGGGGCATTTTACTGGCACTGGGGGCATTTTTACTGGCACATGGGGGCACTGGGGGGCATTTTACTGGCACTGGGGGCATTTTTACTAGCACATGGGGGCACTGGGGGCATTTTTACTGGCACATGGGGGCACTGGGGGCATTTTTTTTTTATTGTAGCACGGACCTGAGCTCTATTGGGGGCACATGGGGGCATTTTTACTGGCACATGGGGGCATTTTACTGGAACTGGGGGCATTTTTACTGGCACTGGGGGCATATTTACTGGCGCATGGGGGGCACTGGGGGCATTTTACTGGCACTGGGGGCATTTTTACTGGCACATGGGGGCACTGGGGGCATTTTTACTGGCACATGGGGGCACTGGGGGCATTTTTACTGGCACATGGGGGCACTGGGGGCATTTTACTGGCACATGGGGGAACTGGGGGCATTTTTACTGCCACTGGGGGCATTTTTACTGGCACATGGGGGCACTGGGAGCATTTTACTGGCACTGGGGGAATTTTTTACTAGCACATGGGGGCATTTTTACTGGCACATGGGGCACTGGGGGAATTTTTACTGGCACTTGGGGCATTTTTACTGGTGCATGGGGGTACTGGGGGCATTTTACTGGCACTGGGGGCATTTTTACTGGCACATGGGGTCACTGGGGCCATTTTTACTGGCACATGGGGGCACTGGGGGCATTTGTTACTGGCACATGGGGCACTGGAGGCATTTCTTACTGGCACATGGGGGCATTTCTTACTGGCACATGGGGGCACTGGGGGGCATTTCTTACTGGCATGGGGGCTTTTTTACTGGCACTGGGGGCATTTTTCTGGCACATGGGGGCACTGAGGCATTTCTTACTGGCACATGGGGGCACTGGGGGCATTTCTTACTGGCACATGATTTTGGGGGGGAATCAATGGGGGGAACTTCTGGCGCATTATTGGGGCATTTCTTACTGGCACATAATTTGGGGGACATCTATGGGTGGGGAGCACTTCTTACTGGCACATTATTGGGGTGAAATTTTGGGGGCACTTCTTACTGGCTCATTGGAAGAATTATTACTTCTGGGGCACAGTGGGGACATTAGTACTGTTGGGGGCACTATTACTAACAAGTGCACTCTGGAAGAGAATTATTAGTTCGGACTTTGGGGGCACTATTACTGTGGGGGGCGCCCTGGCACAGTATCAGCACAGTTATTTCTGGGGGACGTTATGTTCACACTATTACGGGGCACTATTTGCTGGGCACAGTTGTTTTAGGACACTGTGTGCCAATAATTATTGAAGGGCAGTATCTGTGTGGTACTAGTGGCACAGTACTGGGGGTGGTAGGAGGAATTGTCCAGAAGACGGGAGGATGATGGAAAAGTAATAAACTAAGATTTTTTTCTGTCAAACTGCAGAGATGAGAAATGGTCTGAAAGGAGAAGATGAGGAAAGAGAAGATCTACATCAGAGGAGACGTCACTGGATGTAAGAGGTATGGGGCGCTGTAATAGGCTACATTCACACGAACATTGTGTTTTGCAGTCTGCAAATTGCGGATCCGCAAAAAAAGGATGATGTTCCGTATGGCATCCGTTTTTTTTGCAGATCCACTGTAACGATGCCTATCCTTGTCCGCAAATGGACAAAAATAGGAATGGACATACAGATGCGGACAGCACACAGTGTTTATTGAAGTGAATGGGTCCGCATAAATAATGGTAGGAGGGAAAAGGTTAGGGTGAGAATTTAGCATGGGGGGGATTCAATTTTTGACGTGGCCAGCAGAAAAGCTAGGTGCACCAGTGCTGAGGGAAGATGCCAGATTTAGAAAAAAAATGCTATATTATGACAACCCCTTTAAGGAAAAACATATGGATGAATGGCAGAGCATTTCTTACCTCTTCCCACTTTTCACTTTTCCATGAAGGACACCTGCCAATCCTACATATCTTCTGCTTGCGAGGCTTCCTCAAGTGTTTACAGTTTGAATCATCCACTTGTTGGCCATTTGACATACAATGAACATCTCGATCTTTTGTTCCCTTTCCACAGGTAACAGAACACTAAAAATGAGAAAGATGACAACACATAATTCAAATTCATGTACAGCGCTGTGCAAAAGAGCCGCAAAATATGCAGATCGGAGGCTGAAAAACAACGTTGTGTGAATATAGCCTTACCCTGTATGTTCTGTAGTGAGACACGTAATGTTAGGAGGGAAAAGGTTAGGGTGAGAATTTGGCATGGGGGGGTTCAGCAGAAAAGTTAGGTGCACCAGCGCTGGGGGGGGCCCAAGCTGAACTCTTGCACCAGGGCCCATGAGCCTTTAGCTACGCCCCTGATAGGTAGGTAGGTTAGCGTTAGGTCCCGTGCCACTCTGAGATACCTTGACGCAGTGCTCGGGTTCTTGATATAAGAATATATTGGCGAAAGTCTCATTTTAACATCAGCGTGAGGGTTTAGCCATATATCATCATCATTTACCGTTGTAGTGCATCTTTTTCCGTGATTTGTTTTAGAATAAAAGTTCATAGTTACACTACTCCTGATGAGAAATGCTCTCTCCTTGTGCTGTCAACAGTTCAGCACGCTTTAGAAAGCTGACATACTCCCTTTAACCTTCTTTTTGTTGATTTCTAACTATCATTATGACCAGACAGTCATTCTGCCCATCTTCTCTCTTTTTTTATTATTTATACGTACGTGCACCCTAAGGCCCTTGGTCCCTTCTTCTCCACCTAAACCTACTGTACAGTCTTGACAAACACATCATGTAATTTCAGTGCCATTTATATACTGATCTACCCATATATTTGTCTACTCCATACTAACATTTGTGGTATCTATCATTTTTCATCAATTAAATTTGTTTTCCCACCTAAAAGTCCCATGCCTGGTGAATCCACCACAGAATTTGCTATCTCCAAGATCTCCGCTTGGGATAATTTTTCACTCAGTTCCCCCATTTAAAGGGGTTATTCAAGAGCTATAATGACCCCCCCATATGCCCAGGCCCCTCACATGGATAGTACTTATCTCGCTTCTTGGCACCCGCGTCATTCATGATGCTGGCATGGCTGCTGCATTGCACTTGACCAATACCAACCCCCCCCCCATGCTGGCTGGCATCAGAATTGATGCGGATGCTGGGGAGCGAGGTAAGTACAATCTGTGTGAGGGGCATTATAGCTCTTGTATAACCCCTTTAACCTCCCAGGTATCTCCAGCATAAAAAATCAGGACATTGTCCCTCCCTTTTTCACCACGAACATGCTAACATTTTTCCATTATATCCTAAACTCTACAACTTGACCATCTCTCCTCTCCTTTTTGCTAAGGTCTACCCTACTAGGATGTATGTTACACAAAATATAATGCAAACACCCAAACTCAAATCTACAAACCCTTCCCAACTTAGCTCCTTAATTTCAGCCTTTAGATATCATCCTACATATAAATTCCACCCATAACCACCTTCAGTATGTCTTAACATCTATCTTTTTACAAATCCCTCATGTAATCCACCACTCTTAATCCCTCCAAGTTAACTTCTTCAGGGAGCCTCTAAAATGACTAATGTTTTCTATCTTTTACCATACTGCTTCCCACTGTCAAAACATGAACACCTACTTGATCCCTTACTCTATCCATCTAATTCTAATTCTGACTTGCATAACCAGAGCTTTATGTTCATGCATCACTGTGTAGCCACTGGATTTTCATGTGTGCCATTTCTGATCTTGAAACAAAAAACAGATCAAATATTAAAGAATATTAATTCTATATTATACAGAAAATCCAAACCCAAAAATTGAAAGGAAATGATGTTTCTATATAACTAAGGACATATTGAATATGATTATTAAATCATATGTTTCAGCAAATATAAATGAAAAAAGTGTGTAAACATTTGCACAAGCTTTGTAAAATGAAGCACACAATTTGTTTTAGTTGGAATGCATGTGAAAAGATATTGAGTGACACAGCCTGCAGTACAAGGAACTGAGTCAGGACTTCATTCTTTTATCCCATAGAGAAATCTTGATTCATGTGTATTTCATTTTCGATGCTCTCTCCTACAGTGCTGCTTCCTCTCCTGTGACTCTCATTGCGGCCAAGGAATAGCTATTAAAAAAGTGAACTCTTCAGTTCAGATATTGACATTTATGGTAAGTGACATCGCCAGGATCACCAAATTTAAGTGAATTATTGACTGTTATTTTCTACTAAATATTACATATTGGATATTAGATATTGCAAGATATTTCAGGTTATATTCTATATACTTTGATGACCAATTTAAAAAAAAGGAGTATTGAAAGCTGTACTTTTAGCAGTGTCCATCGTCCATCAGCATACTCATATGTCTGATATGGGGCCAGCCCCAGTAAGGACACTGGGCTGCCAGGGTTTTGCATACCCAACATTCTAACTCTTCTGTCCAACGCTGCGCTACTATACAGCAGCGCTGGACAGAGCAGTCATAGTATTAGTAAGTGTCATGGCCAAGGAGGAATTTCTGCTTCACCACCCTGTGCAGGCGTCTGGATCTTCAACAAGCCAAAGGAGGAAATGGCTACCAAATAGGAACCTTGACTCTTCTGCTGCAGGAGGACAGAAGAAGGAGATTGCAGGACCAGAAGGAAAGGATGGAGCTAGAGAGAAGAGAAGAGCAGAGGACAAGACTGCTGTGAAGTGAACTAAAGACAAGCTGCAGCTGGACAGAAGAGAGAGGAGGGATGGGGAGAAAGAAACAGTAAGAAAGGGGAGACCTGGTGACACTGAATGAGAGAGCATAGTGGTCTGTAACTGCAAGAATACAATTATAGTGTCTGTCACATAGTAGCCTCCCCCAACACACACATAATAATTAGTGTTGAGCGAACATGTTCGGCCGAACACGCTATTCGGCCGAACATGGCCATGCTCGAGTCCCCTAATGGCTAATTAGCATGCGGGGAGGTATGGCATTCAGTGTAATGCCAGTAGCCATGTTAGCCACACTGATTGGCTGGCCGGGAACCCGTCATCGGGTGCTAGAAAGCACCCGGTGACATGTGACCCGGCCAGTGTTAGACAGGGAGAGCTGCAGCAAGAAGGGACAGAGACTGTAGGTAGAGAAGCACGCTAGGCAGGGATAGAAAATGATCAGAAAAGCCCTTTTAAGGGCTATTATATCTGGCACAACCTTTTTTTTTATATTTCAGTACTTTGAAGGTGTTGAAAATAGCGCTAGGTGGCCTGCCATTAACGCCACAAACGCTGCTGCAGCAAGGAGAGACATACACTGTCGGGAGAGAAGCACGCTAGGCAGGGATAGAAATCGCTCAAAAAAGACCCAAAAGCCCTTGTAAGGGCCATTATATCTGTCACATAATATATGTCACATACCTTTATTTACTGATATTTGAGGACTTTAAAGGTGGTGAAAATAGCACTAGGTGGCCTGCCATTAATACCACATGTGCTGCTGCTGCTGCATGCTGTAGGATACTCTCTGTATACTATATACCTGACATACTTTGCTATAATTTCTGCTGTTAAGCCCGCAGTACTTCTTTTGCGTCTTGCTGTATAACATTTGCATACTGATAGAATTTCTATAGGCAGGGTTACTATCATTGTTCAAACGTCCATTGGGAAATACGTCTTTTTTTTTTTTTGGGTGGCAAAAAAAACCCAGGTGTGCCCTGTCAGTAATGCTAAGTGCACAGCATATTACAACCGTTCAAAAGTCTCTGTAGCTGACATCCGTATTTAATACCGTTAATTTAGACCGCAGTTCCTCATTTGCTGCTGCAGTTCAATTTTCCCTAGGAGGGAGTTAAACAATAGGGATAGTATTTGGGTACGTAGAAAGATTGTCGCTGTTTCAAAAAGACCAAAGTCCATTGTGAAATACGTCTTTTTTTAAATATTTTTGGGTGGCAAAAAAACCCCAGGTGTGCCCTGTCAGTAACGCTAGGTGCACAGCGCATTACAACCGTTTAAAAGTCTCTGTAGCTGACATCCGTATTTAATACCGTTAATTTAGACCGCAGTTCCTCATTTGCTGCTGCAGTTCAATTTTCCCTAGGAGGGATTTAAACAATAGGGATAGTATTTAAGGTAGAAAGATTGTCGCTGTTCCAAAAAGACCAAAGTCCATTGTGAAATACGTCTTTTTTTATTTTTTTGTGTGGCAAAAAAAACCCAGGTGTGCTCTGCCAGTAACGCTAGGTGCACAGCGTATTACAACCATTCAAAAGTCTCTGTAGCTGACATTCGTATTTAAAGAGGAACTTTCACCACTCCTGACATGCCTGTTTTAATAGCTCCATGCATTCCCCACGTACTAACAATTCTGGAACATCTATTCTTATGGCTCTATGTTGTGGCCAGTTGGGGGTGTGTACCTGCACAGACTGACTCTATCCAATCAGTGCTGTCATGTTCAGAATGTGCAGACATACACCCCCAACTTGTTACCTCCCCTCTGTTCCCTTACTGAAGATAAATAGCAATTAATTCATAACTTCTAGTGCAAATAATAAAGGAATGGCACAACATACAGACATAAGAAGAGATGATCCAGACTTGTTATTACATGGGGAATGCATGAAGCTATTAAAACAGGCATGTCAGGAATGGTGAAAGGTCCTCTTTAATACCGTTAATTTAGACCGCAGTTCCTCATTTGCTGCTGCAGTTCAATTTTCCCTAGGAGGAAATTAAACAATAGAGATAGTATTTGGGTAGGTAGAAAGATTGGCGCTGTTCCAAAAAGACCAAAGTCCATTGTGAAATTTAAATTTTTTTGGGTGGCAAAAAAAAAAACAAGTGTGCCCTGTAAGTAACGCTAGGTGCACAGCGTATTACAACCTTTCAAAAGTCTCTGTAGATGACATCCGTATTTAATACCGTTAATTTAGGCCGTAGTTCCTCATTTGCTGCTACAGTTCAATTTTACCATGGAGGGAATTAAACAATAGGCATAGTATTTGGGTAGGTAGAAAGATTGTCGCTGTTCCAAAAAGACCAAAGTCTTTTTTTTATTGTTTTGGGTGGCAAAAAAAGTGTATTACAACCGTTCAAAAGTCTCTGTAGCTGACATCCGTAATTTATACCGTTAATTTAGGCCGCAGTTCCTCATTTGCTGCTGCTCTATAGCGTTAGTGCATTCAGAATATTGGACGTTCGTTTAAATTTTTCTGATCATACAGTTAATAAAAATCTGCAGTACTGTAGTTGTAACCAAGTTGCATATATACTATACAATATGCGCAAGACAAACACTAAGGGATGGGGAAGTGGGCTGCTGATGGTGAACGCAGAGGTCATGGCTCTGGGCGCGGTGAAACTGTGCCTGCTGGCAGAGCCCAAGAAACAAAGTCATCCAAAACTCCTAGCTTCATGTCACAGTTTGCAGGGCGGCACAAGACACAACTCTTGTCGCCACAGCAGTGAGAGCAGGTAGTCGGTTGGATTTCAGCTGATAATGCTTCCAGTCGGTTCAGCAACACCCCCTCTTCCACAAAGTCTAGTCTAAAGTAGTCAAGAGTCTGGGCAATCGCACCCTCACCCTGATCCTCCTTCCTCCCACCATGCAGAGTCTGGGCAAAGAAGAGATCCCACATTGGGATATTCCGAGGAGCTTTTTTCATCACCGTCCCTTGGCTTGGGCCTCTCGCCAAGGCCGCCTGAAGTGGGACATGAGGAGATATTGTGCCCTGATTCCCAAACTATTGAGCAAACACAGTCTGAAGACGATGACGGTGGGGAACGACAAGTATTTTCTCCCGAGGTGCATGTTGATGATGAGACACAGTTGCCAATAAGTCAAGGGCAATTCGTGTCTCAAGAGGTTGTGGACGAGCATGAGACGCAGTTAAGTCAGGTTCTTGTTAGTTCACCATGTCAGGAGAAGGAGCAGAGTGAGGATGTGGAAGAGGAGGTGGTGGATGACGAAATAGCTGACCCAACCTGGGAAGGTGGCAAGCCGAGGGAGGACAGCAGTATAGAGGAGGAGGGATCCGCAACAGCGCAGCAGGCTGGAAGAGGCAGTGGGGTGGAAAAAGGGAGAAGGCAGGCCACGACAACCAGGCCCGCAACTGTTCCCCGGAGCAGCCCCTTGCGGCCAGCTCCCTTGCCAAGGGTTAGGTGATCCGCTGTCTGGCGTTTTTTTGAGGAAAGTGCTGACGATAAACGGATTGCAATTTGTAACCTGTGTCGTATCAAGATGAGCAGGGGCGTAAACACCAGCAACCTGACCACCACCAGCATGATCCGTCACATGTCAGCAAAGCACCCTAAAAGGTGGGCTGAACGCCTGGGTCCATAATCTGTGTCTGCAGGTCACACCACTGCCTCCTCTTCCCCACTGTTATGTGCTGTCCAAGACGCAGGCCCAGATGCCTGCTGCCCTGCACCTGGACCTTCGCAGGAAACATCAGCCAGCACGTCCACTTCAATGTCCCAGCGCAGCGTTCAAATGTCCTTACCGCAGGCATTTGAACGCAAGCGCAAATACCCTGCCACCCACCCACAGGCCATAGCTCTAAACGCGCAACTTTCCAAGTTGCTGGCCCTGGAAATGTTGCCGTTTAGGCTGGTGGACACCAAGGCCTTTCGCAGCCAGATGGCGGCAGCTGTCCCTCGTTATGCAGTCCCCAGCCATCACTGTTTTTCCCGGTGTGCCGTCCCTGCCTTACACCAGCATGTCCAGAAACATAACCCGGGCCCTGACCAACGTAGTTACTGGAAAGGTACACTTAGCAACTGACACATGGACAAGCGCTTGGGGCCAGGGACGCTACATTTCCCTGACGGCACACTGGGTGAACGTTGTGGAGGCGGGGAGCGAGTCATCCCCTGGGATGGCCCAGGTGCTACCCACACCTACTTCCATCTGGATTTCCGTTGCCACCTATAGTAGCGGCTGCAACCCCTCCTTCTCTTCCTCCACCTCCTCCTCCACTTCTTCCCATGCAGAATTGCCATCTTGCAGCACCACCTCAGACTTCTGTCAGTAGCTGGAAGCAGTGTAGCACAGCAGTCGGTAAGCGACAACAGGCCATGCTGAAGCTTATTTGCCTGGGTGACAAACAGCACACCGCCGCAGAGCTGTGGCATGGCATAAGGGAAGAGGCTGAGCTGTGGCTCTCGCCAGTCAACCTGCAGCCAGGCATGGTTGTATCCAATAATGGACGCAACTTGGTAGTGGCTTTGGAGCTGGCCAACCTCCCACACATACCATGCCTGGCCCATATATTCAACTTAGTGGTTCAGCGGTTTCTAAAAACCAATTTGTCTCAGGTACTGGTGAAGGTGCGTCGCCTGTGTGCACATTTCCGCAAGTCACTGACAGCTTCAGCCGGCCTGGCAGCCCTGCAGCAGTGCTTGCGGTTGTTGGCTCACCGACTGCTGTGCGACCTGAGCACGCGATGGAATTCCACTTTACACATGTTGAGCAGGCTTTGTGAGCAGAAGAGCGCAGTAGTAGAATACCAGCTGCAACACAGTCAGCGCCTTTCTAGTCAGATTCCGCTCTTCACAAGCGACAAGTGGGCATTGATGTCTGACCTCTGTGAGGTGTTACACAACTTTGATGAATCTACACAGATGGTGGTTATCAGCGTAACCATCCCACTTCTGTGTCTACTAAAAAGCTCGCTGCTCACAATAAAAGCCGATGCTCTGCATGTGGAAGAGGTAGAAATGGGGGAAGACCCTACACAGGGTGATAGCCAGACGACCCTTGATTCGTCTTCTCAGCGCCAATTGGAGGAGGAGGAGACGGTTGCCACCGCTACACAGGGTAGGCATACCACGTTTATACCATCTCTTCGGCGTGGATGGGCTGAAGAGGAGGAAGAGGACGAGGACGAGATTGAGAGTCATGCTTCGGGTGGAGTACAGAAGTCAGGGGCAATCCAGGCCTTGTTCATTCTGATAAGCGTCAACCTGCCAGCATTGTCAGTTGACAGGCGGATGCGCTTATCAGTAATTATACCCCCAGCAGCACTAAATACCCGCTCAGACAAAACGCTGGCAGCAGGGCAGGCCAGCACCTGCAAGGCGTAGACTTAAATATTTTTAACGGTCTGCTCTTCTGCAGAATGTCACATGAAGAATATCATTTTTTTGATGGTAAGCTTGGCATCAGCGTGTCACCCTTAAATTTGGGACAGTTTTATAAAGTGCGGTGGCAGCAGCATGTGTCCCTTAAAATTTTTTTTTTGGTCGGCTCAGCAGCAGGGTGTCAAACTTAAATTTTGGACAGTTTGATAAAGTGCGGTGGCATGCAGCATGGAGTCCGATTCCATTATTCAGAATTCAAATATTGAGTCGACCCGGCTTGGTTTGAACACTCGAATTTTTTAAGTAAACGATTCCAGCCCCCGGGACACTCAACGAACAGCATCGGGGAGGCGCCGGGAGGCAGGGGCTCCAACAGGTGGTAGCTCACCTCCCTGCAGACAGCCAACTTGATCCTAAGATCAAACTTCGAGCTTTTTAAGTGCGGCAACTTAGATAAACGCAATTGTACCTGGAATTACCGCGGAGAGCGAGGGTGGAGCGGCCGACGTGGCACGCGCCGCTGGGGTGCATCGGCCTCCTGCGGCAGATAGCGAAAAAAGAAACAGTCGTCAGCGACTCTTAGCGGTGTGGTGGCAGCAGCATGTGTCCCTTAAATTTTTTGAACGGTCAGCTCGGCAGCAGAGTGTCACTCAGAGTGGCACTCGAGCACCACCTAGTGTTCGGCCAGAGCTCCCGAGCACCCGAACATCAGGGTGCTCGATCATCACTAATAATAATGTAATAATAATCAAATAATAATTTAATAATCCACTACATTATCTGTACTTAGAGAGTTATCCCTGTGCTATCTGTGGTGTTACATAGGACTGCAGGTAACATCCACTACAATATGTATACTCAGAAATCATACCAAGGTGTAGATAACGGACTGGTTATATATTTTGGGACCAACTTTTTTTTTTTACCAACTTTTCACCAGTCTGTCTTACATATCTAACATTTTTTTAGTAAACTTGGCTAGACTGTCATTTGAAAATGTTAAAAAAACATGATAATTGATGTTACCTCTTGACTAGAGATGAGCGAGCACTAAAATGCTCGGGTGCTCGTTATTCGAGTCGAACTTTTCCCGATGCTCGGGTGCTCGTTTCGAGTAATGAACCCCATTGAAGTCAATGGGAGACTCGAGCATTTTTTGCAGGGGACCAAGGCTCTGCCTAGGGAAGGCTGGGTGAAAACATGGAAACCTCAGGAAATGATGGAAACACCACGGAAATGGACAGGAAACAGCAGGGGCAGCATGCATGGATGCCTCTGAGGCTGCTTAATCCCACCATTACCCCAAATTCTCAGGCAACAGCCTGGTGGTTATCCTCATGGCAATTGTGCTCACCCAGACCAAGAAAGGCGAGGCAAATATCCATCACATGTTAGGGAAGCACCCAACTAGGTGCAACGAAGGTCCATCACCGCCTGCAGGTGACATCACTGCTCATGCTGGCACTGCAACTGAAATCAAGTTTAGTATCTGTTCTTATCAGTTGCTGTGCCTGCTGGTGGTATAGTGGTGAGCATAGCTACTTCCCAAGCAATTGATCTGGGTTCGATTCCTGTCTATTGCAGGAGGCAATTCAGAATCAGTACAATATCTAATACGTCCCCCTACCCGGGAAAATTGTTTGGAGAGAGGGCATGTGGGTGGGAAGGAGGTTTTGCTGGAAGAGCCAGAGGAGTGCTCCCTGGGCTAGCGTGTGTGGTGGTGACAACAGCCGGAATGGATTTAGAAAAAGTGTTGCATCAACCGGTGCGGTATCGATTCTTCTCAGTTTAATACCGTATACGTCCCCTATCTTGGGACCTTATATTTTATGGATTTTTCGACCACGGAAAATGGAAAAAGAGCTTGCTCTGGCCAGGGAAGTGTCTTTCCCACTGCAGCTAAGGGGACGTGTCCATGCTCTGCCTATAACAGGTCAGGAGGCAATTAAAAGAAGAACAAAAAAAAAACATCAGTACAACATCTAATACGTCCCCTATCCGGGTAAATTGTTTGTAGAGTGGGCCTGTAGGTGGGGGGCAGGCTGGGGCAAAGAGGTTTCGCTGGAAGAGCCAGAGGAGTGCCCCCTGGGCTAGCGTGTGTGGTGGTGACAACAGCCGGGTGTAGTTAGAATGACGACGCAGGACCCCAACTTAAAAATTTAGCATCAACCGGTACAGTCGTAAATTATGAGATTGATCAAGTGTGGTATGTCTTCTATGTATACTACTCAGTTTAATACCGTATATGGCAGCTATTCGGAAAAATAGTTTGGAGAGAGAGAGAGAGAGAGAAAGATAGGACAAAGAAGTAAATTGTTTGGAGAGAAGGCCTGTAGGTGGGGTGGCAGGCTGGGGGGAAGGAGGTTTTGCTGGAAGAGCCAGAGGAGTGCCCCCTGGGCTAGCGTGTGTGGTGGTGACAACAGCCGGGTGTAGTTAGAATGACGACGCAGGACCCCAACTTAAAATTTAGCATCAACCGGTACAATTGTCAATTATGAGCTACATCAAGTGTGGCATGACTTTTAAATGGATATTGCATGTGGTCACG